>CP136068.1:1713313-2126647 GCA_032622095.1 Siphonodentalium dalli
GTTTTAGGATTAAAATTGTCTATGTCTGGCTCAGTTCGTATTGTACTTATCAATACCGAAAGAATTACCATTATTGCAAACTTTAAAACCGCAGCGATATCGTAGAGGGCGCTGTATGGAGTTTGCAATTGACATGCTATACCATACATATACATTCAGATTACCGCAGTGTCACTTTACCCTTTAGCCTTACATAACTACAAGAGCGACAACGACAACATATTACATGTATACGAGTATTTTATTAAAATATTATATGAACGTGTGTGTGTGTGGGTGTGTGTGTATTCCCAACGCTGTGTGCCAAGACAACCACAGGGACATAACTTTCAACCCGGGAAGAAGATAGGAAATCTCTGTCAGAGGGGCGCTCGATTACCACACATATCAGCGTCGCTGTTGACCACATCTAGATCGCAAAAGTACTGAGCACCAAATCGAATTAGCGAGCGTCCATGCAATAACATAGGGAAATGATTTGTGGAGTAAACAGAACACGGTCTTGAGGATTAGCAAGACCAGATGTATCGCCTAGAAAGCTACTGAAACCAGGAGAGTTAATAGGACCCATGGGGAGCTGACGATAACTCAATTACCCTAAGTACGATGAACCGACGCGCCGTGAAAATACACATGGCCGTCATTAGCGGACACTGGGTATTTTAGGAAGCAACAAGCCGACATGAGAAGACAGTTCTAACCAGTTTCTATCTGACCAACACAAGCTATCATCACGAACCCTCGGACGCTTAGAAGAGCAGAGTGGAGCAATGGACGGAAATACAAGGTAAACATTATGCTCTTGTATTTCTAACAACGCCCCACTGATGCGCCGACGGAGGAAGAAGAAGAGCAGACGACAGGAAGACGAACTCAACCGGAACTCAACCGAGTAGAAGACAAGCAGATACATCCAACCTATGAAGACGGAAGAAGATCCCAACCCAAGCAGACGACAGGAAGAGAAACCCAGATACCGATGATTGAACATTATTGACTTTGTTATATATAAATAATCAAACCGTTCTGATAGCCTTAAGAGTTATATGTACCCGTATTGGCACATATCTCTTAACTGGTGCCTTCGAGCCAGGATCTGAACGCTAATCACAGACACAACGTGAAGCCAGAAGAGGAACAGTGTGCACAGAAACAGTGTGGGAAAATTCGCAAAACGTGAGTCTAATTGTTTATTATCATAATGGCTACCCAACAACAACAATCAGCTGGTGTTCTCGCCCCATTAACAGAATCTATCAATTCTCAAATTGCTGCAATGGCCATGACTACGGTGACACAGGTAGTGACGTCATTTGACGGGGACCCCACGAAATACCACGGGTGGGTCAAGTCGATAGAAAAATGCGCGATCCTAACCGGCGCTAACGAAGCAAAGAAGCCCTATATGGCATTTCAGAGCGCGACGGGCCCCGTATCAGATTTTTTACAAAGATATTTGGCCACGAATCCTAACGCCACGTGGCAAGACACAAAAACTGAATTATCTAGTCGATTTGCCGAGATAAATGACATTCAATTCGCCTTTTCGATGCTAAGAAAAATCAAGCAAAAACAAAACGAAAATTTACATGTGCTTGCCGAACGGATTTTGGAGATCGCGATTGTGGCATACCGAGAGCAGCCCGGCGGGATCAACGCGGTTGAAGGCCAACTCGTAGGGTTTTATATTGACGCTTTAAGAAGCGACAGTTTGAAAATGAAGTTGATCAGGGATGCGCCGAAGACACTAAAATTGGCAGCCGACATCGCCATGCGGGAAATGGGGATCCGACGGGTATTCAACCTACGAACGGGCCGCGAAAATTACAACGAAAACGAACCGGAAGCAATGGAAATCGATAGTTTCAGAAACAAACGCGCGAGCACAACCTGCGATATTTGCGCAAGCAATAACCACACGACCCGTGAACACCGATCACGCCCGAGACAGGTGCATGTCGAAGCGGTGGTTAAACCACGAACAGTCGAATGTTGGACGTGTCAAGGTGACCATTTCGCTCGCGACTGCCCCTTTAAGACCGAAAACCGAAGGCACGTATCTTGCTGGGGTTGCAACGGTAATCACTTGGCTAGAAATTGCCCCTCCAAATCCGGAGGTTCGAAGCAAAATCAATGGAACGTGCCGGTAACGCCACCTAGGGGAATCCGCCGAGATCAGCCGAACCGATCACGTGACATATCCCATGATACACCGCGACACAGCCGGAGATATCCGACATTAAACGAACCGCCACGGATGATGACCCCGCCCACATATGCAAAAAACTAAGGAATCCTCTCATTGAGGCCACAAATGGGAGGAAATATAACATAAATATTGTAGGGAACCCCAGCTCCTGTTTAGTTAGAATAGGTAAAAATAAATATCGCTCATTAGTTGATAGTGGAGCGGAAGTATCATTGATTCACAAACGCGTCTATGACGCATTACAGTTCCGACCGAAACTAACTAGGGAACACATCAACCTTAGCTCCGTGAATGGGAAGTCACTGGGCGTACTTGGTAGCGTGGAACTGACCTTCAGAATGGCGAAACTAAAATTAACCCATAAATTTTATGTGGCGAATGATATGACCCGGAATATGATCTTGGGGAGGGACTGGTTGACCTCTCGGGGGGTCCGACTATATTATGATCTGGGATGCCTCAAGGTCAGTGACGTGTACGTCCCATTGGAATCGGACGCGCACATAACTTCCCTGCTGAGATTGACCAGCAAGGTTAGCTTAAAGCCTCAAACATCAACTTTATGTATGGGAAAATCAAAAAACTTAGCTTCTCTTCACAAGTCGACATTAATAGAGGTTGCCCAAATCAAGAAAGGTTACCTAGCATCAAAACCCGGTTTGGAGGTAAGGAATTCGATTTCGGAACTAGGTAAAAGACATCAAGTCCCATTGCTACTTGTGAACAACACTAATAAAACCGTTTATCTACGGCGCGGCAGTGTAGTTGGAAAATCAGTCACGTATGGACGAAGACGCAATCGTGCTGGGAAAGGTTATTGTCAAATAACATTACAGCAACAGCCTAAATCATTTATGATGGTACACAAACACGTGAAACAGGCGAAACGCCAACAAGCAGCGAAATTTAACAAAAAGGCCACAGACACCAAATTCGAGATTGGCGAGGCCGTCTATGTGAAGAATCATTTACGAAAAAGCAAACTTGAAAGCAAATGGAAACCCTACTTCCGCATAACCAAGCAAATAACGCCCGTTACTTTCGAGTTAAGGAATCAATTAACTGGGAAAGTCACACAATCCCATGCTGAACATATGCGCAAAGCCAACCTGGAATGGGAAATCCCCAAAACTGACAACAACAAGCGTGCTCAAACGTATGTTGTTCCCCCCGAAGACGAAGATAGCGACGTTCCTGCCCCTAACCCTGTGGGTGGGTCTTCTGGCGATGAAACAGAACCATTACCAGATGATGTAATCGCTCGATATCGGAGACAATGTTCGGACTCCGATGACGAAGATGTCCCTTTAAGCGAGCTTAAGATGCGCTTACAGCGTAGAAAGACGCGACTCGCGCGCTCAGAGCCGCTACAAAACCCTGACTCGTCCATGGACGAGAGACCAGACCCGAGTGCCAAGGCACGACGCGCTCCAGCGCCTCGTCGACACGGGCGCAAAGTAACAAAGATGTTTACGAGTGATGACAGCTCAGAGGATGAGTTAATGGAAGTGGCCGCCATTGAACAAAACCCTCGTGAATGTAGGCCCGTACCGGCCCCTCGCAAGTGTAAGCAGCTCATGAATGGAGCGAGCAGCAACTTAATAGGCAAACCGTCGTTTCAAGCCCTGCTATCAGCGATAATAATAGAGTGCTCGAAACAGTGACCTGGGGTCCATTACAGAAGAAATGCGACCCTACCCTTAACTGGCTTATTGGCAAACCTAACCTGGCTTCGTAAATGTTGAAAATAGTTAGCCCGACGCCCCAGACCGAATCGCGAATAAATAGTCATGTTCGGATCAATGACAGGTCGCGCGCCCCATGAAACCCGGCACGTGCGCATGGCGATTTAATAAATAAAGCTTTGAACTTTGCAATCGCGCACCGAGAGATAACGTGCACGCCGCCACCCTTAGGGTTACTACGTTTGAGCGCACCCCGCTCAAATAAACACGATCGAAAATATGCTCACGACTGACTTAGTGAACGAAAAAGTATTACCCCAATGAATGGTAGAGATGGCTAGGGTGGTATTTTGCCCTAGAAACGTAGTTACAGTAGTAATTTTCATTATCTTGACCCACCGATTCTGGTGGAAATTTGTTGAACATCAGTTGCCAAGGTTAGCCATTATGTATAGTAAGCAGTTAGACCAGCGACCTGAGGATATCCCGAATGCCGTGTTCAAAGGACCCATCGACGAAGCAATGGAGACGGATGCACCAAAGCCGTCTGCGCTATTCCGGGACAACACTCAGGAACGCCTACATGTATATCCAATTATAGCCGTCAGAGGCTAACCACATCTGTGGCGGATTTGGATTAGTATTAATTATGTATCGTATATTAATGTATTCCGAATTTCCTTCGTAATTATTGTTGCGCGGATATCAGAATCATTTGCATGTATATAGACATTTATGCATTTCATATATTTCAAATATTAATTGTTGCATAACGATGTCCAGGGTATTATAGTTGTATAATCATCAGAATGATTATAGCAAGCGTTGAATAGGGACTATAAATCCCGACATTCGGTCATAAGTTTTGATGATTGAAATCAATCACCCCGACTTATCTTGTGTTTAACTGTTCGTCAACCAATCCATCTATATAATTAGTTGTAAATTCCATTTTCGTATTGGGCCGATCTGACGACCCTCAAACGATACCGATAAATTGGAAAAGTAACCATTGTGTATACTGACTGTGTCATTTGTTCTCAAACCTCACACAAATATCCGTTTGAGTATTACAGGCTGACCATGGCGGTGGAACAAGGGTCGACCAGTTGTCAGAACCTACCCCCATACTCGGACATTGAGGACGAAAATACCTCGACATCCGATGATGACGATATGACACCCAATTCAGATGCACGACCATCCACCAGCAGGCGGCCGCATGAAAGCTACCTCGACATGATGCCGCGCATGCAGTCACCCACATCCTACAACCAGCCATGGGTACAGCCTTACAACGAGCATAGACGATATTACGCGATGCAGTCACCTCCCCCGCCTTACAGCCCGCCCAGAGAATCTGAAGATGCACTCATCGACATCGACCCCGATTGGTACTACTTCACGGACGAACACCGACAGCCGATCCAGACTCGCCAGCGAACCTACGCTAGAGCACGACAGCAGCCGTACCAACGACACCGACGGACATACGAACAACAGAGGCCTCTCATTCACCGATGCCGCTGTTGCGAAACACTTCGACGAATCATCGACCTGCTGCGCAGCGACGAATTGGACTTGCGATTTCAAGATCAACTTTAAATCGAAAAAGTGAAGGAGTAATGTGCCAAGACAACCACAGGGACATAACTTTCAACCCGGGAAGAAGATAGGAAATCTCTGTCAGAGGGGCGCTCGATTACCACACATATCAGCGTCGCTGTTGACCACATCTAGATCGCAAAAGTACTGAGCACCAAATCGAATTAGCGAGCGTCCATGCAATAACATAGGGAAATGATTTGTGGAGTAAACAGAACACGGTCTTGAGGATTAGCAAGACCAGATGTATCGCCTAGAAAGCTACTGAAACCAGGAGAGTTAATAGGACCCATGGGGAGCTGACGATAACTCAATTACCCTAAGTACGATGAACCGACGCGCCGTGAAAATACACATGGCCGTCATTAGCGGACACTGGGTATTTTAGGAAGCAACAAGCCGACATGAGAAGACAGTTCTAACCAGTTTCTATCTGACCAACACAAGCGATCATCACGAACCCTCGGACGCTTAGAAGAGCAGAGTGGAGCAATGGACGGAAATACAAGGTAAACATTATGCTCTTGTATTTCTAACAACGCCCCACTGATGCGCCGACGGAGGAAGAAGAAGAGCAGACGACAGGAAGACGAACTCAACCGGAACTCAACCGAGTAGAAGACAAGCAGATACATCCAACCTATGAAGACGGAAGAAGATCCCAACCCAAGCAGACGACAGGAAGAGAAACCCAGATACCGATGATTGAACATTATTGACTTTGTTATATATAAATAATCAAACCGTTCTGATAGCCTTAAGAGTTATATGTACCCGTATTGGCACAGCTGTGAGGACATTCATATAGTAAAATAAAGTCCTTACAATGTCAACAACTTTTTTCCTTTAAGGGTGGATACACACATGCATGTAATCTCTGTAAATATCGTGTATTTGGCGTTTTACATGGATCATACACACCGTGTAATATGTGTCCGCTGACAAGTGAGTTAAACCCTGACCCGCCGAAGAGCCGTTGACTGGGACGAAGTCGTAAGGCCGCTTAAAATAATTAATTGCGCGATAACTCAAATGGTCGACGTTCTGTTTAAATCGTTGTCAATCTTCTATTGATGTTAATACCAGTGATGGCCTCTTCCCCAACGCAGGGGGGCTATGACCCCAACATGCACGGGGGGGGGGGGCTATATTATCCCAGAAGCTACCGAAACGACCATTGCATATTTCCTCGACGGGGGTGTGCATGCAACACCCTGAGTCATGACACCCTGCTTTATAAATTTCGTAGTCATGTCTATCGTGTCTGTTTTCTTCGAGTGATTAATATAATATGCAAAAAATTATGCTATTCATATAATTATGAACATATTATACAACTTTAAATTTGAAGGTGTATGGTGTTGCTGTTTGTCTTCATTCAGCGAAAGGGTTACCTAGCTACGAGTTCCCAACTAACACCTTTCCTCTCTTGTGTTATACAGTTATACATGTATACGCAAAATTTACAACTATGGAATATTTAAGTAAAACATTATATTGTAATTCTTGCCCAGATAATCCCGGCTGATACATTCAATTAACTCCCTTAGTTATTGAAAGCTTTCGAGAACCAGCCCCTCCCCCAATCATGGATTATGGTCGAAAATGTTATAATTCAAGCTTGTACAAGCTAAAATTGTGACAGTTAGGAGCTTGTTCAACCTTTGGCTTGAGAAACATATATATAAATGGGGGGGTGTCACTCTTTTTAATTTCAACGCTGTACCTGCATTATTGTTTGGCGCTATAATGAATATTTGCAATCCCAATTGAATGTTATCACATGAGCTCGCTCTCAAATTATCAGAGAAATCTCAACAAGCCGGTATCATCCTATAAAATAATTCTGCATATTTTATTTTTGTTTTGGATGACCCTGTTTTCAAGAAATGACAGAAACAAATCAAGTATAAAATCGACCGGCTCTAATCCACTTTTCGAAATGAATTATAACTCGTGAAAAACAGCAACATATATATCAGACAAGAATTACTCATTTCGGCATCCATGAAAGGAGACATGTTTATGACTGGCCTGAAATTTCTTGATAGCAGTTTGTTTGATAATGGCTTATAACTACTCACTGGTGAAATTGACCTCTCGCGCGCAGGTGATTAATTTTGTCAATTATTGGTGTGGCCATGTAAAATACATGTATTTTACATACAGAAATTACATGCATGTGTGTATCCACCCTTAGGCGACGACAATTTGTATTTTTGTTTTCGTCCGCACTAGGCGGAAATGATACAGCGCATGCGTCCCAGAGATTGCCGTTATTTCGTTAAAGGTACCCTCACAACTACGGTATTATTTGTATTTCTAAAGAAATGTACCCACAACGTATGTAATACAATACAAACAAGGGAGAGAGGGTGTGAATGCTGTTATGTGTATGAGTTGACGGGTATATATGTGTGATATAAATGCTGCTAATATAACGTATGTGTGATTATATGGATGATTTGGGAATCATATTAATATTCTACATATTATTTGTGTTGCGTTGTCCTAATCTTCTATACATCATATATGACTGTATATTATCCTAATCTTCTATACATCATATATGACTGTATATTATCCTAATCTTCTATACATCATATATATATGACTGTATATTATCCTAATCTTCTATACATCATATATGACTGTATATTATTATATATGACTGTATATTATTATATATGACTGTATATTATTATATATGACTGTATATTATTATATATGACTGTATATTATTATATATGACTGTATATTATTATATATGACTGTATATTATTATATATGACTGTATATTATTATATATGACTGTATATTATTATATATTATTGTATATTATTATATGACTGTATATTATTATATATGACTGTATATTATTATATATTATTATATATGACTGAATATTATTATATATGACTGTATATTATTATGCTTCGTCTTGCAGGTGTTCCTTTTGTTTTCAACTGTATATATGTTACATGAGTATCTTTGTTGTCTCTTCATTAACGGGGAAATTATAGAAATATATATGGTTACGTTCGTATATCGCACATGTAATTAGAACAACAATAAAGATCTAGTACCTTACCATAGAATGATCGCCGCGAAGACCACTATTGTGATCAATTGACAAATACCCGTATATCGTAATCACATCGATATACTCAGGACATTCCCGTATGGGCTGTCCCGGGTATGTCTCATAGACTTGTAGGTGCGTTCATTCTCCGCCCGCGGCATTGGAATTACTTGGTGTATATGTCTGTTCGTGCGCCGGTCAACATGGGGTGAATGGAATAAATAATAGGAATTTAGATGTAACTGATTACACCATACTTATGAGTGGTAAGTTATACATATTGTTCATATTTATCTTTATAAAATGTATTTAATTCACCGCGTAATTGAGTATATACTGTTGTTCTCGTTGAAACTCTATAGCTTATACAATAAAGAGCGTCAGTTGTAAATCTACTTCTGCATAAATGAAGAGCGTTTGCCTATAAACCAACATATAATTCACGATTATTTACATGATATTTATATTGAAGCCACCTGTCAACAGAGGCTCGGTGTGTGTCACTTTGGAATTGTAAAAAAACGCATACACGCCCTGTCCGAGGTCGCACCCTCCCTGTCACAGTGTCAGCGATATTTATAATTCAACAACAATGCTGGTTATATCAAGTTTTTGTAGCACAACATTATACAATCTTTGATTATTTTCCAGCCCAAATGACATATTTTTATGTAATTCAGTCTATTACCTCCTGATGTGTTGAAGTTGTGGAAATTACTTCAGCAAAATTAATGTGTGATGTGTGAACAGATGTGTAGACAGGTGTGTGAACATATGTGTGAACAGGTGTGTGATGTGTGAACAGATGTGTGGACAGGTGTGTGATGTGTGGACATGTGTGTGATGTGTGAACATATGTGTGGACATGTGTGTGATGTGTGAATAGATGTGTGGACATGTGTGAACAGATGTGAACAGATGTGTGGACATATGTGTGATGTGTGAACAGATGTGTGAGCACTTAGATATTTAGGTTAAAATTATTAAGTATATACATGTGTACGCATTCCATATTTGCATAACTGGTACCCAGAATTCACCACTATCTGGTAACTGGTATTTAGAGGGAGACACCTCCATTAGGATGATTGTGTAATCGCATGTTTGATACACATTTTCCGAACAGCCATACGACATGGTTGAGCTCTATATACCCCCACCCACCGGTTGGGGCTCAGGTTCGTAGACCCAAACTGCAAGAGCGACTTCAGTCCCATACGCTGGTCTGACAACTGCCATCATGTATATATATACCTAATTAAATATAACAGTTTTATTTAAGAGCTTTGTGGATAATAATGTATTCTTATTTGATCTATAGTCATTTTAACCGAGCAAATAAAATTTGATATTTATTCACATTATGTGTACGTGATTGCAGTGGTCAGGCCAGCGTATGATAGAACTTAACTCTGATTTGCAGTTTGGTGCAGGATTGTCACCTTAAAAACACTCAAGTGTCAGTTACAATGTCAATACTTAATAACTGAACACTCTGTGTTACATAATCCGACCCTTATTCCATTCAATAAACACATTCTTTAATAATTATAATTATGATATACAACGATCGTTGCATAACAGGAAATAATGTTAGGTGTCCCCAAATGTATTATTGTTGCGCATATGTGATTAAATAGGGACTATTTCTTCACGCGGACAAACAACGCACATTTACTCCACCATCGCACGCCTTATAGAAGCTGTTGTTAGTTTCCATGTCCCATTTATTGATTAAAGTATGTTTTATGGATGTTTTGGATCAATTAATACATACAATCTACAACTCGTCCACAGTTTATAGCGAAATTTACCAAACTAGTCCAATCAATTACGTCTTGGCCTCGCCACAGGCTCAGTCCAGACCTAAATTACTAGACCTGTTTTGTAAATTTCACTATTAACTGGGGACGAGTTGTTGATTCTCTATTTATGATAAGCGCCGATTTGAAGAGCTCTTTATTGTAACTGTGAACACAGATTATCGATATGCGTTACACACAACATTTACTACCGCTGAAGGGGTCACTCTCACCCAAAAAAGTGCTGAAAGGTACACAGGTTTTTTAAATGTGCTGAAGGGTACACAGGTTTTGAAATCTCGTTCTAAATGACGTTTAGTTTTCGTATCTGTCATGATTTATGTTTAAGAATGATTGTTTGCGTTCCTATAATGAACATTAAAATGAACTGATAACAAACTACTAATGGGCGTCAGACTTTCAGAAATTCAGTTTTAGTAACGGTGTTAATGCCGATCACAAACCCTGTGTACCCTTCAGCACTTTTTCAAACCCTGTGTACCCTTCAGCACTTTTTTTGGTGAGAGTGACCCATTCAGCGTTACTTCGAGATGCAATATTAACATATACAACTATCAACTGCAGTGGTCGGACCGGGGGTTCCTACTGATTTGATGTGGTTCTGGTATAACCTGGTTGTCCCTTCTGAATTGCTATGGTGCTGGTCGGAACAATTGTGCCGTTAAGACAATGTGTCGTTATAAATGTATATTTATATAAGTTGTCAGTTTCGCGGCCTTTGGTTGAAAGAATTGAGAAAAACTAAAAATATGTTTTTTTACAAGATTAACTCGTTAAGTTGGCACATACGATTTTATGAAACTCGTCTACGACTCGTTGTAAATAAAATTGATCAAACTCGTTTCATAAAATCTTATATCCAATTAACATAACTCGTTGCAGATCCTCTATATCCACCAATTGACATATTTTTACAGTTTCCATATGAACTCCAAACTAACGTTCTTTCTGAGTAATTGAATAGTGCGTCTACAAGTACGCTATTTATATTTATTGTCACATTTTTACAGTTGCCATATGCACACCAAACTAACGTTCTTTCTGAATAATTGAATAGTGCGTCTACAAGTACGCTATTTATATTTATTGACACCTTTGTACAGTTTCGATATGCACACCAAACTAACGTTCTTTCTGAGTAATTGAATAGTTTCGCGGCCTTTGGCTGAAAGAATTGGGAAAAACTCAAAATATGTGTATAAAACATATTGCATTTTGTTATTTACGTATTGGCCCTACCTAATAAGGGACAATGTATCCAATCGCAAACTATTGATACGATATTTAAAAAGTATTGAACTCCAATCGCAAACTATTGATACGACATTTAAAGAGTATTGAACTCCAATCGCAAACTATTGATACGACATTTAAAAAGTATTGAAACACATATTACATTACGCATATACACGGAGATGCTAAATTTGGTGGAAATCCGCAGCACTGTTTGTTATTATTGGTTGACAATTGCTTCTATATATGGCTGACTGCGGCAAATTAGAAGCAAAAACAATTACGAATAGGCGCGTGCTTCTCGTGCATATCATTTGGAGTCGCGCCAACAAAATGTCCAAGCGTCTTTACATTGATTCAGGCGGTATACTATAGTATACTATTCCGAAAAGCCGGACATGACACCTGACAATGAAAAATGATTCAATAAAGTTAAATTATTGTCCAACTTTTGCACTGACAAAAATAGACACAAAAACATAGAGACAAATTGTGGGACTCTATTTTCTGTCGTTATCACCAGACCACGCAATACTGTCGTATACGATTTTGGAGCGTTTCAGCCAACGCTGTAAATATTATGCATTTTGCAACTTCTTCCAAGGGTATTGATTTGTTAAAAAGGAAAACAGCTATAGGTTTTTTTTTACAAGATTAAGCTCGTTAAGTTGGCACATAAGATTTTATGAAACTCGTCTACGACTCGTTGTAAATAAAAAAAATATATATATATACCTTTGTTTCCTCCGTAATACAGAGAGCTTACATATAATGAACAGGAACACAATACAATGATACTTAGTATTTACAGACATTTAACACGAAGAAAATCAAACGTATATACATGTACACCACGCATAAATAACACACATGCACACACCCTCACACACCACAACCGCTCTCAAATAATCACATACACGCACCCTTGTAGACACAACCATACATACCTACATACGCACACACATACATACACAAATACATACACACGTGTACATAGACACACACACTCGCTCGCAGTATATGCGTGCATACTCTCGAACACACACGCATGTGTAAATGAAGTCATGGCGGACAATTGACATGAAAAGATGAGCATACATGAATATTATGGTCAGATACAGTAAGAATTTGAGACAGTTTAACCATTTTGACTAGAATACATGGATCAACGTTTTGTCCACAATTTTTTTTTAAAGCTGCTCGTTCATTGTGGTAGATCAATAAACATTGTGGTCTTTATATAAGGTTTGTGAGATCCAATCGATATTTGGGATCGCATATGGACGGGGTAGATGGAGAAGGGCTGTGGGTGTTTATATATTGAAAAGTGAAGGGGCAGTATAGAGATCGTGGAGTAATGCGTCACGTGACAGTGATCGTGTTCGCATCTGTAATTTCTTTAAGGCGTTTATGATAGAGTTTCCACATTTTAACAAAACTGCATGTTGTGAACAGGACAAATGAATTAAGGTCACTTATCTTCTCAACAACATGCAATGGTATACAAGACAGAAACACCATTAGTTGATCAATTGTGCACAAATTATCTATTTCAATGAAGCAAGGTATGTCAAAATGTTGAAGAAGGTTGAACCATATTTCATTTCTTGCTTCGTTGATGCTGGAGCATTCGAAGACTGCGTGTTCTACTATATTGTCATGTGGTTTGCCACAAAGTTGACACGCCCCCCCCCCCCCTCATGGGAGACTGCTTTTGCCAACAACTTTGATGCTTCCAGAAATTCGAATTTATGTTTAGGATAACATCTACATGCGTACCAGAGTGGGGATATGTTCAGAGAGGTATAATTATTTACAAAGTTGAGCATGGAGTTATCACTGGCAAGACGGGTTTTCCAGTCTTCTTCGTGAACATACGATATTTGGCGAGTCACTAATTGTTTCCACGTGTCCTTCGAAGGAAAGTGTCCTGTTTCAACAAAAGACGATAAATGAGATATAAGATTCTCTAGAATGGCAGTTAATTCTGAAATGAACGAGGAATGAATGGCTGTGTACCCATTCATATGCCTCTCGGTGCGATATAGAAATTTTTTTTTGAGGCTTTATCAGAATCTGTTCTACAGAGACAACCAAAGAGGCTTAGTTTTCTTTTGTCTATAATTGATGAGATCGGTGCAGTTCCGTTAAGCCCTAGAACATCCGTTCTTGTTCTATACGGGAGTCCCTGAATTTGCTTTAAACAAAAGCGATGATTTTTTTCCAGTGAGTGTGTGTTCGTGGCAGATATACCGCATAAGAATTCGGACCCATAAAGTCCTCGTGGCAGAACGATTGTGTTATACAAGGTATTCGAGCTGAGTGGGGTTAATCCACCAGCATACATTCCAGCATTGCTAAGCATAAAATATGTTGATCTGATTTTATTACAGATGCTCTCGGTTAGGGTGTTTGAAAGATTTTTCATATCAAGAGGAATGCCGAGATGGGTGACACAATCTGATTCGTGAATTTGTTTTTCGTTTAGCATCCATGTTGTGGTCTTTCTAGATTTCTGAGTAGAACAGCTTTCATTAAAGACTACGACTTTGCACTTATCCTGATCTATCTATACTATATATTTTGAGACTTCGTATGTGTGTATGTGTGTACTTCATAGAATCCAAAACGCGTGTACAGATTGAGATCAAATTTCGTATGTAAGTGTAAAATCCCACCGACACCGCCGTAGATGTGTTTTCGAGAAGCTCTGAGCACCCTTTATCCACTCCCAGTCATCGAAATCAGCTCAAACGGCACGGCCGGGGTTAATAACGTCATTATATATATATATGAAGTCAGAGTCTCCAAAGTTATACTGGAACAAACACGTGTTTACGTCGTCTTGTGGGTCCACGATGGGAGTCTGACTTCAATGCAATGTTATCGCTCGAAACACGTGTTTACTTCGTGTTGAGGTTCACGATGGGAGTCTGACAATTGTTATCGCTCGAAATAGTACATTAGGACGGGAACGGCTGGACAGATTGAGCTCAAACTTCCTATCTAAAGGTAAAATAACACGTACGATGTCGTACACGCGTTTTCCAGAAGCTCCGAGCACCCGTACTCCACTCCCAGTCATAAAAATCAGCTCAAACGGCACGGCCGGGGTTAATAACGTCATTATATATATATATACGAAGTCAACGTTATTAGCATCTGCATTGAGTGCATTTCCTAGAACGCAACACGTGTTTTACGTCGTCTTGAGGTTTACGATGGGAGTCATTTCAATGCAATGTTATCGCTCGAAACACGTGTTTACTTCGTGTTGAGGTTCACGATGAGAGTCTGACATTTCAATGCAATGTTATCGCTCGAAATATTATGCAGAAAGGCAGATCTCGGAAACGGGTGGAGCTATCGACCTGAAATTTGCTATGTGAATGTATCTTGCACCGGGTACAAATTTTATCGGGTCGCCGAGTCCATGCGACGCCCGTGCAGCGCATGCGCAGACGAGATCTCGGAAACGGGTGGAGCTATCGACTTGAAATTTGCTATGTGAATGTATCTTGCGCCGGGTACAAATTTTATCGGGTCGCCGAGTCCGTGCGACGCCAGCTTCGCGCATGCGCAGACCAGATCTCGGAAACGGGTGGAGCTACCGGGTACAAATTTTTCTTATTGAAACGCGTGGAGCTAAAAATTAAAAACAAATATTAAAAAAATGTCATGTTTCGGACAAGCCGCCGGTGGCGGGCTAACCTGCTAGTTGTATATAAATCTCCATTTTTTACTGAAAGAGCTACATATGTCGCACAAACGCTGTAACCCGGACGGTGTTAGTGATAAAAGTGTCATATCGTCAGCTTGAGTTGGAGCGATGCAGAATGTAGAACCAAATCGCAAGCCACTTTGACTCCTTTGGAGTTCATAGATCAGATCATCTATGTATATCATATAGAAGAGAGGGAAAAGAACATCTCCTTGTCTTGTCCCCTGATGTATGTCTACTAGACGTGAGATGGACCCATTAAAGCGCACAGAGCATTTCAATCCATGTGACAGTGATTTAATTGTGTGCCAAAGTTTTCCATGAAATCCACGCTGATATAGCTTATACATAAGACCGTCTATCCAAACTGTGTCGAATACTTTGTGGACATCCAGGAAGCAAGCGAACAGCGGACTGTGGTTTTCTTCTGCAAATGAGATACTCTCGTGTATTATATATGATGAATTAAGGCAACTTATTCCTTTTTGAAAACCATGTTGTAGGGAGTGAACTTTCATTAAATGTGGGCAAGTGGTTTCCAGACGAGTGAGGATAATCTTTTCAAATATTTTATAGATTATTGGAAGGAGAGTGATGGCACGGTAGCTGTCAAGTCGGTTTTTAGGTTTTGATCCTCCTTTAAAAAGTGGTAACATCATTCCTATTTTAGCTTGCGAGGGCACGTGACTAAGTTCCAACATTTTTGTGAATAACCTGGCTAATGAAATTTGAAGATGATCCCCGCCGTAAATAATATGCTCGTACGCAAGTGTGTCATATCCGGGTGATTTTCCACGTTTTGTAGATTTTAGAATACGTTGAAGTTCGTCCAAAGATACATCGTAGCAGTTATCTGAGTCAAGATATGATGACTCAACATTGTTAGTAATTTGTTCAATTAATGCACTAACGGCGTGAATGTTGTTTTCGTCAAAAGTATTGCTTTTAAGGGGTAAGTATAATTCTTCAAAATATGATGCCCAAGCCTGAATTACTGTGTCTGGTTATCTCAGTGTAATTCCATCTACTTCGAACAAATAATTGGACGTGAGACCCCTTTCTGCTCGTCTTTTATTAAATGCCCGAAAGAAAGCATTTATGTCCATCTCAGCTAATCCATCAAGCTTTTCATCAATTTGTTGGAGGTATCTTTCGTTGGACTTTCTAAATTCGTATCGGAAAAGGCGTTTTGATTCTTAGTAAGCTTTATAGGCAGGGTGTGACTCGTCTCGGGGTCTATCAACAGAAATCCTATATCGCCTCCTCAGGATCATTTCTTGGTGTAGCTCTTTAAGAGTTTCATTCCAGAATGGTCTGAGATGTCGATTGAATTTCTTTGATGGGATTCCTGTATGTGCTGCCGCTGATACCACTTACACGATTTGGTTATAATATGAATCTAGATCTACCACATCTATGATGTTGCAATGGGGCAGATTTGTATTGATATGGTATTGATACGCATTGATTATTTCGGGGGAAGTCGTTACTCGTTTCCAGTTGATTTTGGATAAGTTACAATGTGTGTTCGGTGTACAATACGGTAGATCGTAAGATATTTGAAGAAAGATGGGACGATGATTAGATACGTTGGTGGCTGAGTCATTCAAAACTTCGATGCGACATACTCGGTGCATCTCGCATGTTGGTAAAATAACATGATAAATTGTTGTGCCAGGGCCACCGTCGGCGGGTACAAATGTTGTTTTGTTGCCGACGCAGGCAGGCGAACAATGCACAGACGTGAGGTTGGATTTATTTACAAATTCCGTGAAAGCTCTGTTTCTAGAATCTCGTTTATCCAGGTTTCCATTAAAATCTCCCATGAGTATTATGTGCCCAACGATCGGAATGCATATATTATATCATTCAGTTTCTGTATGTATTCTTTATAGTGCTGAACTGAGTAACTGGTGGAGGGTAGGTATACCTGGAATACGTAAAGAAATGTGTTTGGCTCTAATCGGATTTGTATACCACAAATCCTATCATCGGCTAAATCAAGCACGGTTACTCGATCGTTCATGATTTTCTTCCAGAATAAGCAAACTCCGCCTTTATATCTACCTCTCTGGATAGGTAAACGCTGAGACGAGTCACACATTACATGATAGTAATTGAATAGTGCGTCTACAAGTACGCTATTTATATTTATCTTCTACTATATATTTTGGGACTTCTGTTTGTTTGTTAGCAATGGCCGTAAAACTGCCGGACGGATTTCGACGAAATTTGATACCTAGGGATACTTTTGTCCGGTGACCCCGACCACTCCTTCACCCTTCAACTGCTACCGCAATGGAGATTGATGGGTTAATCGCGTGATAATTAATGCGCGTTTGTATATGATGCGTCGCTATTAAAGAGCGTTTATCTACTTGAGTGAAAATACGGCATTTGACCGTCTCGGAAACTGGGGATATCGAGACGAAATTTCGTACTTAGGGTTCCAAGGGACGGGGAGATTTTCATCTGGTCAGTTTGTCCGCCCGAGGTGACATTGACCTTGAAACGGGTAACCGAAACTGACCTTGGGCGATATCTCGGTCGTCAGCGGTGACATCGACGTGAAATTTGTTTCAAACCAGCTTTTTGAAAATTAGTATCTGAAGTCCGGACGAAAGCAGAGGGGAACAGCCCGGACGAAGTCGGGCCCACCAGCTAGTATTTGTACAGTTTCGATATGCACACCAAACTAACGTTCTTTACCAAACTAATGTTCTTTCCGGGTAATTGTATATTGCGTCTAGGAGTACGCTATTTATATTTATTGTCACATTTCGATTCTACAAAGGCGATAAAAGAGAACACATCCTACGGGATTACATTTAATTGGAAATCGCATCGTAATTTACATCTCCTCAAATCTCGATGGAACATTCGTTCCGGAAAGGATTATATCCATAAACTAACGATTATTTCGGGCGTGGTGCGCTCACATAATCGGCTCATAGACGCGTAACTGATGGTTACCCAGGCGGGCAACGAATATCGGAATACCGCGGGGTAAATATAAGATTTATATCGATCGATGAGACCGATTATGTCGCCAGAGTTTTATAAATTGGATTTTGTTTTCGTACTGATGATGAATCCCGCACCGGAACAACGCTGTGCAGTGTATAGTGTTCGATTTGACAACGGAACAACGCTGTGCAGTGTATAGTGTTCGTTTTGACACCGGTACAACGACGAGCAGTGTCTATTGTTCGATTAGATCGGATTTACATCTTCGTGACGTACATGTTGTTTACGTCACGCGTATGTTGGTGCTCGTTCACACAATCGTGTCAATACATACTGTAATATTAAATGACCCGGGCATGTGTGTTGGTTCAGAAATGTGTAGACCATGTCATGAATCTCTACTCTGGCTAATGCCAGTAGAGTAAAAATTCCACCCAGTACAAAACCTGGGAACGTTTTGAAGTTTCGACAGGGAACCTTATAAAGTCACGATTTAAGTGACTTTTTGAGCGATTTTGCTTCGCGTCGCTTACAAATATGGAATTTCTCTTGAGTAATTAATTCAATGTTTATTGCTATATCGGCTCACAAAAGTCACTATCAAGCATGCAATCGATGATTTCGAGTCGCTACTTTCACCTACAGCGAAGTACATTATTGATGAACAGATAATAACTATAAGAAATATATTCCCCGCGTTATGTTTTCGACTTTATAAGGTTCCCTGTCAAAACTGTACTGGGTGGAATATCATCTCTACGGGCGTTAGCCAGAGTAGAGATTCATGGCATAATCTACACATTTCCGAATCAACTCCGCAGATCTAACTTTGTCTTTGGCTTAACATCATACAATTGCGCGTTATTGCGTTAAGTTATCGTAGTTTATTTCAAGAATTAATATTACATTTTTATTTTAAAACCCTCAATTTAACGGAATAGCGGACATCAATAAAAAATGTAATTTCCGACAAAACTGATTCCAAATCGGTCACTTAAGGGTGGGTGGGGGAAATATATACAGGATAGTTGAAGGAATAAAGCTTCCGGGCTATTCGACCAACACGTGATTAGCCCTCAACCCCTACCCCACACTTCGCGAGTGGGCGGACACGTGAGAAGAAGTCATTCCAGTAAACAAACGTCAGTCCCATGCACGTTTGACCCAAGATCGCGCCAAGGGGACAAAAGTCATTAACCCTTTACCCAACAAACCGGCCAAAACTGGCCAAATAAAGCTTCAACAGCCTAAAATATCTTCGGTCTGTCTCAATATAACTATACAAATATGGATATCATTGGAACCGGCTCCTTGACCACATTGTGATAGTTACAGTTAGCCCTCTTTTTTTAACACTTTTTACCATTTTTTCTTACATTCTTTAACAATTTTATAATTTTTAATGTGTTAAGCCAATGTATTCTCTTATATATGCGAGGCAACCTATGGTCGACTCGCATAAATAAGAGAATGCATTGGCACAGGGCCCTTCTGTTGGGTAAAGGGTTAACTGCGCGTCCAAATAGCTAACGATTACACAATATATGTAGCTTCTTACAAAGTCGTCCCTTCTGGTTTGAAAGTGCACTTGTTAGCGTGTTAGCGTGTTAACGTGTTAACGTATATGGTGGAAAAGGTAAGTTAAACATTTCGACTGACACGAAATATAATAATCATGACCACGTGACCTCAGTCGGGAGTCCTGTCAATACCAATTAGTATATTGTATGGCTATCGTAAAGTCAACTAACTTGTATGTACACCGCTCAGCGGGATGGACATACACGGCGTAAAAGCAGCGATTTTTCTATTATTAAAGTGGGATAATTTGCACCTCGTATGAATGCTTCAAAGGGGTGATAGACAACACTTTCCCTTTTGTATATCGCTTTTCAAATTTAATTGACAATATAATAAGGTGTGTAATTTTGTTATTCGGCTACTCCAAATTAACCAATATCTTAAAGGAGAAGAATTAATAGTCATTTCAAATTATTTAGCCATGTCCACAACAGTGTGGAATTATAGTGACAAATAGTATCGGAATGCTATGCTGTGTTTATTGATACTTTGTATTCCATATTAATTTGGGACAGAGGTAAGTACATATATACATGACATACCTAGATAAAACTATACACATAGCGGTGCCAAATGAGTGTTCGTTTCTTTGGAGGTGTCTATTCGAGAAGATTATACAGGGTTCGAAATTTATTGTTAATCATTATCTCATACGTCAAATGATTCATAGAAATTCATCCCCTATAAAATGTTCCTTGGTTAAAATATGTCTAAATTAATAGATGCCATAGTTTCAGTAAGAACACATATATGCATTAAAAGTGCGTTTGAATCGATTGAATTAATCATGTAATTTTGTTTTAATTTTCCGCAGCAAGTAACAATAAAATCATTCTTTCTTATGCGTATGATGCAATACAAAGCGTTGGTCACATTCCCGTGTAAAACATCGGTGAGGGTTAATGTTTTAATACATATTCCGTAAATAAGTAGTTCTGTGGCATTGTTGTGTGGTCGGCTTTGGTGCTGATAACACGTTGAGTCATTAGGGAATTTAACCTAGTTTTATTTTACGTAAACCAAAATTCCAACTGGATTAAAGATCAATTTGTTGACACAGTCAGCATAAACAAAATAGATTCTGGAATACAAACATCAAGCTTCTCGAATACTATAGATCATGGTTGCATATATAATGTAACATACATCGGGTTCTCACATGTAGCTACACAATACACTATAAACTGATTCTGGTACACAAATAACGTTGATGTTCAAACGAATATTCTCGGTATCGAATTTTGAAAATGACTGAATATTTAAATTATATAGTGATAAAATATGTGCATTTTTGAAAAAAAAAATATATATTTAAATTATATAGTGATAAAATATGTGCATAATTGCATTTGAATATTTATCAATTGTCAAGTTTATTTAGTATTATACCAGTTATAGTAAACACTGAATAGACAGAAATTCCCGAAACGATCAGATTTATTTTTGACGACAATTTAGATATATTAGAATGCCAAAATGCTTAATACTAAATCTATATTACAACAGCACATCATTTCTGTATAAATCGGTCTATGTTTATCTCAGAAAGCGACAACACGAGATCACAAATCTTAAATTGAAATTTGAACATCATAAGTCCCTTTAACACGTGTTATTAAAATGGTCGTCATTTATTTATCCAATGCTATTATTCATGTACACAAAACCACCTTTATACCTACATACATACATCTATATCTGAAATATATCTCAAATGAATTGAGACACGAGTTATTTCTTGAACAAATCTAACCGTATCGGGTATTATAACGTATTGGTTTGGTGACATTGAAGTCTTCTAAGTTGTCGGAAATCCATCAATTATTCAGTTAATATAATGAGCTATGACACGATATGTGTAATGCTTGTTGTACGTCAAATATAACTATGGCACTCTAATGGCAACTGATACCTGATTAGCCCTACACTAATGTCCTACATGAGACCAAGTCAGCCGTGTGCTAAAGACATTCAATGCCAATAACATTATTGGTTATTATGACGCCTGTGTCATCTTGATCTAAATTGTTTGTTCAAATTTGTCAGTAGAGGTTAGTGATGTTGCGCAAACTTGCGCGAACGCATAGTTGTGTATATGAATGACTATCGTAGGCTCGGCAGGTAGAGTATGTAACAAAACTTAGGCCCCCCCCCCGCGATGGTGATAGGCATTACACACGGGCATAGGAAGGGGGGTCAATTGCAGCTGATGGGGTCATTGTCACAAGGCATCGTTCACATTCGTAGCCAGCTTTTTAAATCGATCACAAATGTAGCCAGCTTTCTATGGTGATCACATTTGTAGCCAGCTTTTCATATTCATGCGAACCTCAATGAACAATATTAGGTTAATCTCATTTTTCTGCGTTGGTGGATGAAAAACAACTTGACTTTTAATGTGTGATAACCGGAGGTTACCGATCAATTACGTTAGAATGCTCGAATTATATTCCAATATAAATTGATAAACGAAGTCAATTTTGGAGCATGACATCAACATTTTGTCACGAACGTGATGACGTCAGATTTCGTGCCATATAAAGCATGTAATCAGAAAGCTGGCTACGAATGTGATCGCCAGTGAAAAGCTGGCTACAGTTTGATCGTTTTAAAAAGCTGACTACGAATGTGACCGAAGCCTTGTGACAATGACCCCATCGGCTCAACTGCACCCCCATTGAACCAGATCAACTTCCATGTTCGTTAAATACATTTTGCATCCCCAACATCCCATTCGTCTAAACAGCATACTCCCCTCTAATTAAAGATGCATAAAATACCAGCTCTTTGGCTTTGGGGTAAAATATGTTAACCGAGTCGCGGAATCCACCCATAAAATCTCAGAGTGATCAGACATCGATTTTTGAAATCTGATATTTCTCGAGATATATAATTATTGTTGGCCTGGTAAAAACTCGTCAAGGCGACGGTCTCGGACCAAATTGCGGATGAAGACGGACACCTCTATAATAAGTGGCGTTGGTGTTAATATATTTGAAAATCCGGCCATATTTCGTTGAACAAGATGTTGATAAATAACACGTTTTGCAGCGTTTTGGGCAATTTTATACTATAGTTGACTGTGGTTAGCATTATTTTTCGGCAATTAATCGTTGAAGCAGCATTTCAAACAATGTTGCTGTTGGAATCTGATGATATGGAGACCTTTAATAGTTGGAAAATGAAACAATAAGAACAATGTTTGTTTGTTTGTTTGTTAGGGTTTATCGTCGTTCTAGCCGCTAGGCTACACACGACGTTGTCAATTTTACGGGTGGAGGAAAGACAACACAGAGGCTTAATTTCACCGGGAAATCGTTCCAATGCGTGTAGAAACCACCGACCCCCGGAAAGGAACTGACAAACTTGCCAAGATACACGATTCCGGTCACCCTCCCTATGACGGGGT
This sequence comes from Siphonodentalium dalli, assembly GCA_032622095.1. Lineage (NCBI taxonomy): Eukaryota > Metazoa > Mollusca > Scaphopoda > Gadilida > Siphonodentaliidae > Siphonodentalium > Siphonodentalium dalli. The sequence goes on from CP136068.1 coordinate 1,736,629, forward strand.
TAGAACCAGCTTCGTCAGCGCTGGACTGCCTGTGACGGCGTAATTCACCTGGCACTCTACCGACTGGACCACCGGGGCCCCCATAAGAACAATGTAAAGCTATATGTGGTGTGACATGTCAAAACTAATGTTGTGTCAGACATTCAATATTCCTAACGTTCTTACCAAAGTTTGGGGCCAGACACTGCTTATAGCAGCCAACCACACCCCTCCACCCACTAAACCCATTCTATGTATCTGGATGTTCCTCTTCAATTTCAGCCGACACATGACGTAATATTCATGATAGAGGTGCGGGGCGTGTCACTTGGTGTGTTCGTGACGTCACTGGTTCTTGCGGTCGTCGGAATCATGGTCTGCATGACGTTTCTCATTTTCAATCACATTAATAGAAGTAAAAGGTAATTCCATCTGAATATATTTATTTTCCAATAAAATGCTACACAGGTAGGTTGCTATACAGGTAGGTTGCAGGTAATTGAATGTTTAACCCTATATATATTAAAGCACAATTCGGGTCCGTATGTTTATTTAAAAAGTGGGATTGTCAAGAGGCTTATACTATTGGACTATCAGAATTGCTGGAACCTTTATTCAGATCAGAAACAGATAGTCAAAACATGTTGCTGGAAGTCTGTTTAGTAACTCCTGTGACAACAATGCACACTTTTAGAAATATTTTTGATTGACCTTATAGCATTTCAGATAGTCTTGCTTCCATGTTGGAAATTACCACCCTGTACTGTTATTCCACCCTGTAGTGCTATTCCACCCTGTACTGTTATTCCACCCTGTACTGTTATTCCACCATTTACTGTTATTCCACCCTGTACTGTTATTCCACCCCATACTCTTATTGCATTTAGCAGAATTGTCCACCCTGTACTATTATTCCGCACCGTATGCTTCTTTGAACCCCGAGAGTAGTAGATTCTACTTATTTTTTTTAATATTCATTTTACCACCTCTAACTTTGTACGTGTTCACAATCACAAAATGATTTATATTCAATCATGCCATTCCATGTGCATTCAATCATGTATTATTAAAACCAACTTACCAAATATAGATATCTGGAACATTCTTGGGGGTGATGTGGTGGTAAAGGATGTGGATATGACTAGTCTTGTCTGATATTGATGCCATCATATATACCAGTATTATGGGACCATCAGGCATGGTCATGTAGCGAAGTCGCTATATTTAATAAATATCATTTATTCTCGTTTCGGTTTAGCGGCACCGTAGTTTTAAAAGTTTCTACACCACCAGTGTGTCTATTTTCAGAATCTACCTGTTTCCAGCTTGATATTTTAGTGGAAACAGGTTTGTGTGAGGCTTTTGTTTGTGTACCCCTTTATTTTTTCCCCGTCCAACTGGTAATAACTGTTTTTGGAAATCAAAAAACATGGGGAGGTCTTGCCACAAATTACTTAATTACATATCTTAATAAGGAATAGAGTCATAATATCATCAGATGAATTGTATTTATGACTGCATTTTCAATTTTCTTTCCCAAATATTAAGGTATTGTATATTCTTAAAATGAGCTACATCACATATAGACGAACATGAACAATCTGCAAGGATATCTTGATCTTATGCCACAAACAAAACTTCGATACATCGATTTTTGGTAAAGATATCGCAGAAAAGCTAACCCTACACGGTACCCACCCTCGCTGATTTCACAAGTCAGATTCCTGTGGTCGAAAACAATGGTCGCGCCATTTCGGATTGTCTAAGACGACATGCGAACGGTTTATTTATCAATAGCGTGTCTACTTTCAGAGTTTACCTGTGTCCAGTTGAAATTTTATTGGAAAAAAGTGTTTTTGGACTGTTTTAAGAATTTAAAGAGCGTTTGCTTATTATACAAATATTATCCTCATAACTAACTTTCTGGTGGACTGTGCGAGATGAAATTAACAAAAGTATCAAATATGGCGGTCTACTTTCAGAGTCTACTTGCTTCCAGTCTGACATTTTAGTGGAAATAAATTGTTTGGACGGTTTTAAAAATTTAAAGAGCGTTTCCTGATTATACAGATATTAACTAACACGATTAGCCTTTTCATGAATTGTGCGAGTTTAAATTATGCACATATGTCAAGTATGACTCTGAAATGTATTTTTGAGAATGGTGTCGTCAGATAAGTCTCCACGGGTGCAGTACTACAGTTGCGAACAAAACTAACGTTGAACCCTATAGAGAGCGTTTCCTGGTTATAACAAATATAACTAACACGATTAGCCTTATCATGAATTGTGCGAGTTCAAATTATGCACATATATCAAGTATGACTCTGAAATGTATTTGTGAGAATATTTGTATCGTCAGATAAGTCTCTGCGGGTACAGTACTACAGTTGCGATCAAAATTTAACGTTGAACCATATAGATAGTTTGACAATTTACTCAAATGTTCACAGTGGTGAAACTTAATGGCTATCATATATGCATGGCTCTTACATGTAATCTATCGTAACTACATGTGATTTTACAAAATTAACTTGCAATATAGTCAGGCCACCAGATACAGTAGTTGATAAAAAATGTGGTTCACATCATTCATATACATGTACATCACAATCACGTGCTTCAGTGATAATGTCCACTATTCTACAAATGTAATGTGTATCAAGACTAAAGTTTCAGGATATCGTTGTAAAATTGATTGATGGTGTTTTTTCATCAATTGACAAAATTATTGTTTATTGCCAGGACGAAGTACCGCATAATACGGTGTTGTGTGCTAAAAAAAATAAAATATTTCGTGACCACGAAATACTAATTCGTGGCCACGAAATAACTTATTCGTGGCGACGAAATAAATAATTCGTGGCCACGAAATAACTAATTGTGATATACGATCGTCAGTCCCATTGTTGTAATGGAAGCGGATAGAGATTATCTGGTTGTAGTTGTCCACCATCTTGGCATGAGCCACGGCGATTTGAGATAAAGGGTGTTGTAGGGTGGCCCGTAAAACAAATTAAGTAATCATCCCTTTCACCAACCCGATCCAAAGTTGCCGCCGTCCTGTGGGGGTGGGTTAAATAGGCACCACGACATTCAGTATATCTTGGGGCCACCCTACATCACCAATTTATACCACATCAAACGGATAAGGGGCCGAGAAATTGTATAGGTGCCATATTTGAACCCATCTGGGGTGGCCATTTTGGATCGGGGATGGTGAAAGCGGGTGAATATTTAGTTTGTCTCAGGGGTCACCCTACAACACACTGTACCATATATGGACCCCTCTGATCTGTTATCATTTTCGCTAGAGTGCATGGGCTGAAGGTGTGAAAATTTAGCTTGCTTTGCGAGCCACGGTATATGGTTCAAGTGACAAATAATGTGTACCTCTTTGACCCCTTCTGAGAGGCGACCATTTTGGATCGGGTATGGTTGAAAGGGGTGAAATTTATAAGTTTGTTTTGGGCCCACCCTACTAAACCCCTTATTTGACTTAAATTGGCCAATGTGCCGAGAGAAATATCATTCCCATTCGATCCCTTGTGGTAAGAACTAATGAATATTCAGTTTGTCTTGGAGCCACCTGACCCGTGTTTCCCCATTCTCTCTGGGCTAGTTTATATCGGACGTTCCTGTCCCCATAGAGCCCGGGTCCCACGCCATAAGGTTGTTTGTAGTAGCTTCTTTGCGATCGTATGTATTGTTTCTAAAACATCAACTTAGTGTAACCATGCCTTAAATGTATCTGGATATATGCAAAGGCCACGAATTAGTTATTTCGTGGCCACAAAATAGTTATTTCGTGGCCATGAATTAGTATTTCGTGGCCACAAAATAATAAACATTCCCATGTCCTAAACCAGCCACCGTAGCTTATGGGTCATTCTGTTTTAGTATTAAATTTGGAGAAACCCGACCAGCATCCATGTAACAACTACAACAACTCATCTATGCCAATGATATGTTTAGCCATATACCTGTGGATAGGGTGGTATTGTTTAAAAATGTTAAACAATGTTATCATGTCCATATGTATTGCTAAATATTGCTGGGCTTATATAGATGGTTGTTCTATAATTCCTGGTCGGGTTTATCCGATGCAGTTAATACTCAAATGTGAAATTTGAGATATACCTGGTCGTCAAAGTGAACCAGATGTCTTATTTAAGGCTAGCAACGGTTGCTAATCAAATACCACAATGTTGTACTAATCAGTCATTGGTATTGCCTTAATTTAGTCAGTGTCTAATCACATGGTGCTGGTTTTGGTTCAAAGTTCATGCATGTCTAAAAGTATGCAGCCATGTTCTGCATAGGTCACTGATCATTATAAGATCGGGAGACTTTGCCACCGGCCCCGATAGCTCCTTAGTAACGGTTACTAAGCACCTACTCGGAATTTGCAGGAAAATGCAACTATGGTTGATATTTATTTTACTCATTAAGCTCTACTTTATTGGAAATTCGAATTTACTTGATTTTCACAACTATACACCAAGCGTGGAGATTAACTGTGGTCAGAATATTGATATGATGGTGAATGTTGGGTTTCAGTCACTGTACTGAAGTTGGCCAAAAGTAACTGGCGTGGGAAGTGTAAAAGCGAAGCCTATACTGCTATAGTAAAGATCTCAGCTGCACCGAGATGTCCATTTGTCAGTAGCACAAATCCTGCAAAAACACATATTCTCTCAGGGCATGTGGGATAAACTCCGATGACAACGATTGAGTTAATGACAACGAACAACTACCATCTATACATGTGTATTTGTGACACTACATCCCGTTATGATCAACGATGTGGTTTTAAAACTAGTCAGTGGACAACAGGACAGACAAGTATAAAATAAAACAATAATATATAATATGTAATCACATCGTGAACAGTCTTGTTGTGAATATTTTCATTTGATTCAACAGGCTGCATCTTGTCGAAATTAAAAAACCAGTCAACCCTTACTTTTGCCAATTACTTTATCTTGAGGCATAACTATATCATATCTTGCTACTATTAAATCACGGATAGTTACTGTGGGTCAAACACGAGTGTTAAATTTCATATATAGTTGCGCACGATTGCCAATAAGTGATATTACAATCAACGTTTGAGCATAACACGAAATTCTCAATAGGGTTAAGTGTTAAATTTTGATCGCAACTGTAGCCAGCAAGAATCATCTGATCACATCCATTCTTTTTAAAACTAAGTCTGTGTTTCATACTTAGTATTTTTAGGAATATCAGTACATGTACGCGCATATCATCATACGCAAAGTTGCGCCATTTATCCAAAGTACTAGAATCTCCATAGGGCTCAGTGTTAAATTTTGATCACAACTGTAGCCAACACGAATTAACCGATCACATAAATAATTTCCAAAATACATGTAACGGTCATATCTAGTAGTTTGGAGAAGTTTCAAATCGCACCGATCACCATATGGCACCATCTATCGTTTTCTGTAAATACGAAACGCTCTCTAAATTATGTTGACCCCGATTTCGGCCGACCCGCCAAAATTCAAGAATGGAAACAAGTCAATCCTGAAAACACACATACTAGGCATACAGAATCCGTTTTCAGATCGCTTTTAACAAACCAAAAATGCAAAATGACATAAGGAATCCGACTACTAGGCAATAGGGCTCTTCAGGCTGCTGAAAAGAAATAAATTAATAATCAAAGTAATGGTATACAGTACTCTCGGGCTCCAAATAAAAGTGCAGGCCCAATAATAGTACAGATGGGAATTTCCATTGAAATTTAATAACAGTGCAGACCCATTGCCAAATAATAGTGCAGAGTGAACACTGAGCAAAACATCAACATAACTGCTTAAACAATTTATTTTTATAGTAGGTTAAGTATCGGAATCAACATAGTATGTGTCATGTGGTGTTTTATTCAATATTTAAATGTTAACATGTATGACATATACTTGAAATATGTACAGTACATGCACAAAGTTATTAAGCTCAGCGTTTTGATATCAGAATCATGATATAGAAATCTTGAGTTTGCTGATTTATTTGGAGCCCAAGAATAATGCCCTAAATAATTGACAGCAGAGAGATTTCCTATGAATGGCAACAAGCCATATTTCCGACTAAATCGTGAAAATCGTGAAAAGTTACCAATAATTATGCTGTGGTTAACGGGTCAATTATTTAGGACATAACTGTATGTATTTGATGCTAATAACACTGGTACATGTACCACAACATGGTATGTTCAGTTGTGATAGACCAAGTCTTCTCGGTCCACAGCTTGTGATATTGGTTGGGTTAATGCTGTTGTGGACCAAGTCATACACATTTCTCTTCAATGACGGACAGAATCGTTGGCAGGAATTATCTTGCGTGTATGTCTTCAGATTAGATCAAATGGCCGCTTATGGTTGCATATATGAAAATAGAGGGCAAACTTTCGCAAGCATGATGATGTCAAACATGTTGTTAAAAGCGAATGTTGCAGGTTATAGAATGTTTAACCCTTTATACACTAAAGCATAATTGACGAGTAGTTGTCCAATAAGAAATGTTCAACGATAATTCCCACAGTAAACAGAACCCCTTCTGTACTTGTATTTATATGTCGCCTGCTCTTAATATTACCTGCAAATCAATAATATATGAACTAATTCAGTTAGTATAGCAAGGGTTAAAGATTTGGGTCTGTTTCATTAGGTTCACAATGTAATGTTCTTCAACTATTACAGCGATGATGCCTTTCATAAACTGCGTCTCCATCGTCATTAGTCTTCCCTATTCGGCCCGGTTTATAACAGATAAAACGCCCCATTGTCAGGGCTATTGGTTCACTAGTGTGACACGTCTTCCCTATTCGGCCCGGTTTATAACAGATAAAACGCCCCATTGTCAGGGCTATTAGTTCCCTAATGTGACACGTCTTCCATATATTTCCCGGTTTATAATAGGTAAAAAGTCCTATTGTGAGGGTAAATTATTCCATAATGTGACACGTCTTCCCTATTCGGCCCGGTTTATAATAGATGAAACGCCCCATTGTGATGGTTAATAGTCCCATAATGTGACACGTCTTCCCTATTCGGCCCGGTTTATAATAGGTAAAACGCCACATTGTGAGGGTTAATAATTCCATAATGTGATACATCTTCCATATTCGGCACGGTTTATAATAGATAAACGCCATATTGTGATGGTTAATAGTTCCATAATGTGACACGTCTTCCATATTCGACCCGGTTTATAATAGATAAACGCCCCATTGTGATGGTTAATAGTCCCATAATGTGACACGTCTTCCCCATTCGGTCCGGTTTATAATAGATAAAACGCTCCATCGTGAGGTTAATCATTCCGTGATGTGACACGTCTTCCATATTCGACTCGGGTTATAATAGATAAACGCCCCACTGTGAGGGTTAATAGTTCCATAATGTGATACGTCTTCCATATTCGGCCCGGTTTATAATAGATAAACGCCCTATTGTGATGGTTAATAGTTCCATAATGTGACACGTCTTCCATATTCGACCCGGTTTATAATAAATAAACGCCCCATTGTGAGGATTAATAGTCCCATAATGTGACACGTCTTCCATATTCGGCCCGGTTTATATAGGTAAAACGCCCATTTGTGATGGTTAATAGTCCCATAATGTGACACGTCTTCCCTATTAGGCCCGGGTTATAATAGGTAAAACGCCCCACCCTGAGGGTTAATAATCCCCTAATGTGGTACCCGTTTGCCGTGATGTGCTACCTACGAGGAATCAACAGCCTCACCGCTCGAGCTATCAAATGGACGACATGTGTGCACGGGCCATACGACTTGTGGTCACGTACGTCCTACTACCAGACGACATGTGTGCGCGGACCATACGACTTAGCACATGATTCACTTAGGTCCTATTACCAGACGAGCGGTTGAGTCGGTCGAGCTCTGTCAATCGGCAAGTCACGCCTCTTAACATTGTTCCAGGATGCATTATAGTTCGATGTTGTATTGACTTCATAACCAGCATCAACTTTCAATATAAGCTGAAGTTTCGTAACTGGTGCCCGATCCTCTTATCATTCACGGTATCTAATATATATTTTGGGACTCCTGTATGTCTGTTTGTTTGTTAGCAATGGCCGGGAAAACTGCGGACGGATTTCGACGAAATTAGATACCTAGGGGTGTTTTGAACGGGTCAAATCGTGACCCATACCTACCTTGATCTTCAAAATGGTCAATTCGTGCCTTTCGACGGATTTCGATGTTAGATCCACGGTGGTTTTCAAAACCACCTATATGAAAATTGGTATCTGAAGTCCGGGTGAAAAGCAGAGGGGAAACAGCCCAGACGAAGTCAGGTCACCCTGCTATTGCATATAATTTGCCGAATGAGGTCCACAGAGGGTGAATTTAGTTACGCTATCCCGAAATTCATCATCTGGGAACCTCATTCTGCTTAGACCTCAGCTGTTGTGGCAGACCTAGGATCGGATTGAAGTTCTCAAGTTTTATCGTCTGCAAATTTGGGGATATAGAATCTCAACAGAAGTGACTAACATACAGTTGTAAGGAGACTATAGATACTTCCAGAAAATGAGGCCTAAGCAGAATGAGGTCCCAGGAGTGTTACTTTGGTGATGCTAGCCCGCCATACGGGGTAGCGTCACTAAATTCACCATATGGGGACCTCATTCTGCAAATGACATAATTATACACTACTTAGAAATAATGGGCCAGCTTCTGTGCCGCAGAATAATAACTTAATCGTCATTGCGGCCCATAATTATATATACAGCTTGTATATATGTTCTTTTTACACTATAATTTATTACTTTGTAGTGCTATGTGACTAGTCTTGGTATCCAAATAAGCATGCCCGTATGCTTATTAATTGTTGGTAAAGTTGCCGCCCTGTATGGTGCTTAGTTTGGTCCATATATACGTTTATTTAGAAAGTGAGATTGGCAGGCAGTTTCTACTATGACAATAAACAATGCAGAATTTGATAAATATATATCGTTGACCTTATATCATTTCAGATAGACTTTCTTCCACCACGTATTGTTATTCCACCAGTACGCTTATTAGCTTTAGCATAATTGTCCACTTTGTATTCTTATTCTGCACCGTATTCTTATTAGCTTTCTCATATTTGCCCACTCTGTACTCTTATTCCGCACCGTATTCTATTTGGACCCCGAGAGTATTAAACCAATCAATCAATCAAGAAAATTGTTTTGTTTCCATTGTGGATGTTGCTCACGTTTATTTCACTTTTTCTTTTGTTACTATGTACGGATATTGTTGGTGATTGTGTATATTCTTCATATTCTTCCCAGGTTAATAAAGATGTCGAGTCCTAACCTCAACATTCTCACATGCACGGGTGGAGTTCTGCTCAACTTAGGATGTGTTCTATATGGGCTAGACCACTTCCTGTCACGTGCTATAAATGACGTCACGACTGCCGTCTGTCAGGTAATAAGCATTGTATGAATTCATCCACAGAACTTTAACTTGTGCATTCACATTTAATTTACAAGGCCTTTGATAGTGATCATATATGACACTACGCTGTATATTATTTTATCAGCTGTGTCGCCATTTGTTTAATTACTAATCATGGTCTATATATCGTTGCTATTTTAATTAACCCTTTCATCAGCATCAAAATACTGTGTCAGTTCTTTATCTTATATATGAAAGGCTCCCACAGGGAGCCACGCAAAGATTAGATAATGCACTGGCTTATACAGGGTCAAGGCCAACTGGCTGACAGTGGATTATCTATCCGCAATACTAACTGACTTACAGATGATTATCTATCCACAATACTAACTGACTGACAGTGGACTATCTACCCACAATACTAACTGACTGACAGTGGATTATCTATCCACAATACTAACTGACTCACAGTGGATTATCTATCCATACTAACTGGCTGACAGTGGACTATCTATCCACAACACTAACTGACTGACAGTGGATTATCTAGCCGCAATACTAACTGACTCACAGTGGATTATCTATCCACAATACTAACTGACTCACAGTGGATTGTCTATCCACAATACAAACCGACTGACAGTGAATTACCTATCCACAATACTAACTGGCTGACAGTGAATTATCTATCCACAACACTAACTGACTGACAGTGGATTATCTAGCCGCAATACTAACTGACTCACAGTTGATTATCTATCCACAATACTAACTGACTCACAGTGGATTGTCTATCCATAATACTAACTGACTCACAGTGGATTATCTATCCACAATACTAACTGACTGAGAATGGATTATCTATCCACAATGCTAACTGACTCACAGTGGATTATATATCCACAATACTAACTGACTGAGAATGGATTATATATCCACAATTCTAACTGACTCACAGTGGATTATCTATCCATAATACTAACTGACTGAGAATGGATTATCTATCCACAATACTAACTGACTGAGAGTGGATTATATATCCACAATACTAACTGACTGAGAGTGGATTATCTATCCACAATACTAACTGACTGAGAGTGGATTATCTATCCACAATACTAACTGACTCACAGTGGATTATCTATCCACAATACTAACTGACTCACAGTGGATTGTCTATCCATAATACTAACTGACTCACAGTGGATTATCTATCCACAATACTAACTGACTGAGAATGGATTATCTATCCACAATGCTAACTGACTCACAGTGGATTATCTATCCACAATACTAACTGACTGAGAATGGATTATATATCCACAATTCTAACTGGCTCACAGTGGATTATCTATCCATAATACTAACTGACTGAGAATGGATTATCTATCCACAATACTAACTGACTGAGAGTGGATTATATATCCACAATACTAACTGACTGGGAGTGGATTATCTATCCACAATACTAACTGACTGAGAGTGGATTATCTATCCACAATACTAACTGACTCACAGTGGATTATCTATCCACAATACTAACTGACTCACAGTGGATTATCTATCCACAATGCTAACTGACTGAGAGTGGATTATCTATCCACAATACTAACTGACTCACAGTGGATTATCTATCCACAATGCTAACTGACTGAGAGTGGATTATATATCCACAATACGAACTGACTGACAGTGAATATTCTATCCACAATACTAACTGACTGAGAATGGATTATCTATCCACAATACTAACTGACTCACAGTGGATTATCTATCCACAATGCTAACTGACTCACAGTGGATTATCTATCCACAATACTAACTGACTGAGAATGGATTATATATCCACAATTCTAACTGACTCACAGCGGATTATCTATCCATAATACTAACTGACTGAGAATGGATTATCTATCCACAATACTAACTGACTCACAGTGGATTATCTATCCACAATACTAACTGACTGAGAATGGATTATATATCCACAGTTCTAACTGACTCACAGTGGATTATCTATCCATAATACTAACTGACTGAGAATGGATTATCTATCCACAATGCTAACTGACTCACAGCGGATTATCTATCCATAATACTAACTGACTGAGAATGGATTATCTATCCACAATACTAACTGACTCACAGTGGATTATCTATCCACAATACTAACTGACTGAGAATGGATTATATATCCACAGTTCTAACTGACTCACAGTGGATTATCTATCCATAATACTAACTGACTGAGAATGGATTATCTATCCACAATACTAACTGACTGAGAGTGGATTATCTATCCACAATACTAACTGACTCACAGTGGATTATTTATCCACAATACTAACTGACTGATAATGGATTATTTATCCACAATACTAACTGACTGAGAGTGAATTATCTATCCACAATACTAACTGACTGAGAGTGGATTATATATCCAAAATACTAACTGACTCACAGTGGATTATCTATCCACAATACGAACTGACTGAGAGTGGATTATCTATCCACAATACTAACTGACTGAGAGTGAATTATCTATCCACAATACTAACTGACTGAGAGTGGATTATCTATCCACAATACTAACTGACTGACAGTGGAGTATCTATCCATAATACTAACTGGCTGACAGTGGATTATCTATCCACAATACTAACTGACTGACAGTGGCTTATCTATCCATAATACTAACTGGCTGACAGTGGATTATCTATCCATAATACTAACTGACTGAGAGTGGATTATCTATCCACAATACTAACTGACTGAGAGTGGATTATCTATCCACGATACTAACTGACTCACAGTGGATTATCTATCCACGATACTAACTGACTGAGAGTGGATTATCTATCCACGATACTAACTGACTCACAGTGGATTATCTATCCACGATACTAACTGACTCACATTGGATTATCTATCCACGATACTAACTGACTCACAGTGGATTATCTATCCACGATACTAACTGACTCACGTTGGATTATCTATCCACAATACTAACTGACTCACATTGGATAATCTATCCACGATACTAACTGACTCACAGTGGATTATTTATCCACGATACTAACTGACTCACAGTGGATTATCTATCCACAATACTAACTGACTGACTGACAGAGGGTTATCTATCCACGATACTAACTGACTGACAGTGGATATAAATGATTTAATTTCCATTTCAGATCCGGATGTGGCTCATTGCGTGTTCATTCACTCTGGTGTTCGGCCCATCTCTGGCCAAAACGTGGAGGGTCAATAAGATATTCCGGAAATCGGCCATGAAGAAAGTGGTTGGTATAAACGTTCATTGTAGATGTGTATAGTATTAATACATATCGTCGTTAGTACAAACGTTTGATGTAGATGTGTACATTAGTAATACATACCGTATACGCACTCAATATTAAGAGCTACTCTCACTAACTACTTGAGTGGCATTGAAGCCTGTGCAAAAAACTATTTGCCTTTCATTGAGCACATACTGAAAAGTAAAGTAGAATACCAAACCACAGCCTATAGCAAGTGAAATAGAGTACTTGAATTTGTAGAAGTTATACCAAACTATTTTAGTTGAGCATATTCGATTGCCAAGAAAATGATGACAATATGGATTGGGGCACAGTAAACATGTATGTGTAACACTGACCCACAATTTCTTACCTACACTGTTGTCAATACCGAAACCCGAAAAACAAATTTACTGCATGGTTTCGGTGGCATTTTGCATTTATCACTACAACATTTGGTTTTCTTATATGGAAAAAACGTTCAAATTATATATCAATTGGCCAAGTTTGTTAATAGCTGTCCTTTCACAATACCTCACAGCTTAATTTCCAGCCATGTGTCTTTAATCTGCGCATTCGCCAATAAATAAAGTTTTGACTTGGAAAAGTTAATTTATTATGAAGCTATCACTCTGTATACATACAGGCCGTGTGCGGTATTAAATCCCACATAATTATTATTATCTTAAAAGTACTTGGAAAATCAGAAATGCATTTTGCCATCGGTGAACGACGCTCGTCCAAGCACCGCTTCGTTTTTTCACTGTTACCATGACGATAGTTGCTACAACTACAACAATCCCTTTGATTGATTTACAGCTACGAAAAATGTGACGTTTTGAGTTGGCCCGTATTAAAGGAGGAATAAGTAAGGAGGAATAACTCTATTAAATTGGTGACGCGTATATCATGGTCGACTACTCTATAATCTTTATCTGCAGATTATCAAGGATAATAAGGAGGAATAACTCTACTAAATTTGTGACGCTATATATCATGGTCGACTACTCTATAATCTTTATCTGCAGATTATCAAGGATAATGAGGAATAACTCTACTAAATTGGTGACGCATATATCATTGTCGACTTCTCTATAATCTTTATCTGCAGATTATCAAGGATAATAAGGAGGAATAACTCTACTAAACTGGTTACGCACATACCATGACCGACTGCTCTAATATCTTTATCTGCAGATAATCAAGGTTAATAAGGAGGAATAACACTATTAAATTGGTGACGCACATATCATGGCCGACTACTCTATTATCTCTATCCGCAGATAATCAAGGATAATAAGGAGGAATAACTCTACTAAATTGGTTACGCACATACCATGACCGACTACTCTAATATCTTTATCTGCAGATAATCAAGGATAATAAGGAGGAATAACACTATTAAATTGTTGACGCATATATCGTGGCCGACTACTCTAATTATCTCTATCCGCAGATAATCAAGGTTAATAAGGAGGAATAACTCTATTGAATTGGTGAGGCGCATATGATGGCCGACTATTCTAATATATTTATCTGCAGATAATCAAGGTTAATAAGGAGGAATAACTCAATTAAATTGGTGACGCACATATCATGGCCGACTACTCTATTATCTCTATCCGCAGATAATCAAGGATGACAGATTGTTTCTGCTGGTCGTCGGTCTCCTCCTGATTGATGCTGGAATAATGTCCCTTTGGCAGGGGCTCGACCCGCTACGGCCGCACATGCAATACGCTATGTCAACGGTATGATTCATTTATAAAATAATATTACTTTATAAGCGGACATATAATATATACAGTACCAATTGTAGAGGTTTAGTTACAATAAATTGATTTGTGATTCCGTTCATTTCGAAGAATTTAATTCAACTAAAAAAAAGTGGTTTCCCACAACAACGCCTCTATTGGGCGATGTACAAATAATAATGTTGGTCGCGATGATAGTTCCTAACACTCCAGCGCCAACAAGATATGGCATAATTAATGTTCAGTCAGACTCTTCGCTGTCATCGCACAACCAAGTGTTCATTCTGTCAAGTGCTTTAATTGCTGCACGTCGTTTTGGTCTGTGCGCATGTGCGCATCGAACGACTGGTCACTAGTAGATGGAAACGAAACAATGTCCGTGTCTGCGTGATTATCAGATGATTTAGCATGGGTGTTTTGCGCTGTATGTCAATGGGGAGTTCTCAATACGTCAAGTCTAGATACCCTGGTTTTATATTTCGAGCAGTCTGATGGGAAATGTTGTCCAGCGCAGTCAATCCAGCCACGCATTGTTGCCTTTGCCGCGGATGATGGATGAACTGCACTCGTGGATTTAACAGGGGTGTGAAGTGATGTGATCGTACCATCGAATAAGTCCTCACATGATGACATCGATAGCGAAACACAAGAGTGCAATATATTTATTTCCTCATTCAATGCTTCCCGTAAATCACCAAGTTCCCATTCCTTGTTCCCATGCCCTCTGGCTGTATTTTTCAGTAGGCTTGAAGGCAGTTTCTCCCACAAAATTGGCACAACTATCGTTTTGTAAGATTCAGGCGATTTCCCTAGATATTCTAAGGTGCGTACTCCACTTTCGATTGCGTAATGCAAGTCTTCTGCCTTCGGTTTGTCCAAATTTATCAGGAACTTGGTGTGCGCTTGTACACTCTTGTGTGTTTGTCCATATCGCACTCGGAGCAGTTCGACCTACTTCTCATAATTTGAATCTGTTAGGGGTAACCCATCAATCGCCATTTTATCCTCACCAACCAGGAAACGTTTTAATTTAAATATGTAATTTTTTGGCGTCATGTATCGCACACGAGAACATTCCCCAGAACGTTGGCCACTCCATAATTTCTCCACTAAATGTTGATATTTTAGGGAACGCAACCATAGCACAGGCTTCGTTTTTCTTTCCCGATGCCTCACGTTGGTGTTCGGATGAATCCCTGCTCTCTAAAGAAAGTGCGCTTAATGCTAATTCAGCTTCTAAGAGTCTCTTATTAATGTTATTCAGATAGTCATCGCCTTCAACAATCACATTCTCTAGTTCGTCACCGTCGTCTTTAATGTTCGTTATGATTTCGTTGTCTATCTGTTCTAGCAACGTGACTTTCTTCCGTAAATTTGCCAATACAAGCGTACCTTCGAGCGTATTTTTAGGGTCTATGGCGGATTCCAATTGGCGATAGAGCTTTGTTGCTTGCCCTCTATGTGCCTTTCGTACTCGTTTTTGTTGTTCTGTCATAATTCCGGTTCGATTGGACCAAATGTAGAGGTTTAGTTACAATAAATCGATTTGTGATTTCGTTAATTTCGAAGAATTTAATTCAACTAAAAAAGGTGGTATCCCACAACAACTCCTCTATTCGGCGATGTACAATTAATAATGTTGGTCGCGATAATAGTTCCTAACACCAATACAGGGGATGGTTTCATTTATAAAATTACATGTACATCGTTTAATTATCTGCCATGTTATGCATTGTAATATATATTGTGGTAAGCGATTACACCAGGTACAAGAGTGTTGAGCTTTAGTATTCGACCCACAAACCAATGTATGCCTCACCCTTTATGACCAATCCTGTGCTACCCACCCTTTTTGACACAACCCTTTATGCCCCACCGTTTCAGCCGCTGGTGGTTTTTCTATTTAGATATAGATAAATTATTTCGATTCAATTTTGATAATTAATTTATTCATGGTTTTTTTAAAGTAATAAAACTAAGATTCACCTTTTGTAAAACATTATGTCCCAAAAAGGCCCGCTATTCCACGAGCATGTGGTCGAGCGACAAGTGATATAAATAGATTGTTAACTAAATATACATGTATATCTCTTCCTGTCGAAAGTTTCAGTTTATATCTACATTACAGGTCGATGCAATAAGTCAACATCCCAACTTCACTGCTATAGCTTACATTAAAACATACCACTGCACCTCACACCACTCTGCCGCCTGGTTATCCGTGTTCACCGTGTGGAAAATAGCCATCATTTCCACGCTTCTCCATCTCTGCTGGAAGATCAGAAACGTAATACTGCCATCGATGAATGACGCTCGTCCAATCATCGCTTCTGTTGTGTTCACTGTTACCATGACGACAGTTGCTACAATCGTCACATCGTCCATTTATAATCATCCCGATGGCTGGTACGCATGCGTCATATTTACACTTTGGGCGTGTAACATGGCAACGCAGTGCCTACTATTTCTTCCGAAGGTGAGAACCAAGCACGATGTCGTGAATATTTGCCTATATTTACAATTCAATGTACTTTTGTCCATGTATTTAGTCATTTCGCGTGCGTCAGTGGTCGGGCGTAAACTCTTCCATGACGTTATTATTTAGAAGGCTAATATGGGGTTGTTATATTGGATTGGCGGTTTGTATTCTTCTCGTGTGTCGATGCTGCTCTTCGGGTCAAATTTTATATTTGAACTATGTCTGAAATAGACGCACTTCCATGCTAGACTTTTGGATGGGAGAATAAACTGTTCACTTCACCGAAGTTAACCATTCCATGACTGGATCTTCTTGAAATTTTGCGAAAAACCCTGTGCCAATGCCGTCTCTTATATATGCGAATATCCCATAGGGAGCCTTGCATATATAACAGAATGTACTGCTCAACAATATTTACTGGTGCATTCTCTTACATATGTGAGGCGCCCTATGGGAGACTCGCATATATGAGAGAATACACTGGCACGTGGTATTTAATGCTGCACCAGCGCCGCTCCCGTCATGAAAGGGTTAAATAGACCTAGCATTAATTAGAAACGTATCGTTGTCTATCACAAGATAACGTCGTGCAGCCCTATTGTATTGTTGAACTGACACGGACGACCCATCGCACCAAAACGCGACATCATAATACACCGCATGGCTTGTCAACGCAACATCATAATACACCGCATGGCTTGTCAACGCGACATGATAATACACGGCATGGCTTGTCGTTACGACATCATAATACACCGCATGGCTTGTCAACACGACATCATAATACACTGCATGGCTTGTCGACGCTACATCATAATACACAACATGGCTTGTCGACGCGACATCATAATACACCACATGGCTTGTCGACACAACATCATAATACACAACATGGCTTGTCGACGCGACATCATAATACACCGCATGGCTTGTCGACACAACATCATAATACACCGCATGACTTGTCGACGCGACATCATAATACACCGCATGGCTTGTCGATGCGATATCATAAAACATCACATGACTTGTCGATACAAACTATCGAAAGTGTGTTGCTTGTGTATATCTCGCTGTATCTCGCATATATAACTACTGCGTGTAAAATACACAGGCTACCGACATCTGAATGTGCTGTTCTATTTCTATCCCAGATGATCCGCATGATGAAGAATCCGGGCGGAAGTGACGTCAGGATAGCAGGGACAGCCCAGATGGTGAATCGAACATTGCAGACGACTGATCAAATAGAAGAGGAAATGTACCATGTGGTCGTCGAAAATAAAGAGCTGAAATCATCATTGCTGAAAGTGAGTTCCCACGAGATATCGAGTAGTTGATATTTAGTATTACATGTTGGTTTGATATCAGGCCCGATACCAGACTGAGGTAGCCACATATCAGTCTGAGACCAAAATATTGTTTTCAGTTCTAAAACATGTCACTTAATTCTGGGATAAGAATGAGCTCGTATGAATATCAACAATGACTAGTTGCG
Organism: Siphonodentalium dalli; assembly: GCA_032622095.1. NCBI lineage: Eukaryota > Metazoa > Mollusca > Scaphopoda > Gadilida > Siphonodentaliidae > Siphonodentalium > Siphonodentalium dalli. Next base: position 1,755,080 of record CP136068.1, read on the forward strand.
GTGACATTACGTCTTTTTAATTGACCCTCCCGTGGCGGGGTGCGCTGTTGCACCATTAAAGATCATGTTCCCATAGGGAGCCTCGCACATACAAGAAATGCTCTGGCTTACAAAGTCACGGTTATTATCGTTAGGCCAATGTACAGTATTATATTGTATACGCGACCCCCCCCCCCCCCCCCCGCCCCCATGGGAGACTCGTATATACAAGAGAGTACATTGACACAGGCTGTTCGCCAAATTTCAGAAAGCTCCAGTCATGGAGGATTTACTTTAATATGAGTAACAGTGATTTTTGTGAGGATAAACATATTGGCCACCGCAGTGCCACTTTAACATATTTTAAACTTTCCATGACAGGAGCTTACTGAAATTTTGCTAAAATCATGTGGCAATGCATTCACTTATGTATGCGAGTTCCCCATAGGGAGCCTCGCATATATAAGATAATACATTTGCCTAACAACATTGACCTTGACATTGTAAGGGAGCTTGTTATGCGAGGCTCCCTGTTTATTTGCCCAAATTAACCCTTCCATGAATGGAGCTTCCTGATTTGTTTGCTAAAACCGTGCCTGTATCAATGCATTCAATTATGTATGCGGGTTTCCCATAGGGAGCCTCGCATATATAAGATAATACATTGGCCTAACAATATTTGCCTTGAAATTGTAAGCGAGTTCATGCTCTTATATATACAGTGTTCCCTATGGTGCATATAGGATAATTCTCTGGCACATAATTATTAATGCAGCACCAGCGTTGTTCGTGTCATTCCTTGTATGTTTAGAAAGACATTAACCTTGATATTGTAAGCCAGTTGATGCTCTTATATGTATATATGCGAGGCTCCAAATGGCACAAATAAGAGAATGGACTGGCACATATTTATTAATGCAGCATTAGCGTTGCTGACGTAATGATGTGGTCCTTTTTTTGTATTTTTAGAAGGACAAAGAAGTGGAACGGCTCAACAAACATCTGAGTCGGGCGAATGAGAAGCTCGCGTTGATGACGGAGGAGCTCGGAGACCGACACGATAGCGGGTTTGGTTACGAACCGGAACACATTAAGGCCGAAATGGATGGGGCCGAGAGCGACTCTTGTTACGAACGATATGGATTTAAGAAGAATTCTCCAAAGAAAGCGAGGGAGATCAAAGATAAGAAGTTGGCCTTGACTCGACAGTCTAGCGCCCGAAGTATACGCAGTATGCAGAGTGTGTCCAGCTGGAACCGGATGCAGGAGCTCAAAAGCTCGCTCGCGGAGGAACTGATGTACGCGAGGAATATATCGAGCAATATAAAGTCAGCGATCTCACACGAGCTCGCTCACACGCGCAGACATACGTCACCGAATTACGTCAACGTATCGGAACGAAAAGATTTGTCCGAAACGATCGCTAAATGTTACGGCATCGAGGATAATGCGGATACATATTCTTACGTCAGTCACTATCTTCCGGTGTCTGAAAGCGCATGCGTGGTAGGGGATTCACGTTCAATGAATGTTGTGAATACTGGTGGAACTGAAGATCATGGAAATGCACTTGGCAATGAGTGTTTGTATCCAAAAGAATCATTCACTGCCATTCCAAGCTGCGTTCCCGTAGCACCGTCGATAGCTCAAACTGATTGTTGCCATGACAGTACTCTCTATGCAAAACAGAATGGTGACTTTTCTAGCATAAGTTATAAGTCGCCAGACTCTCCGATCTATGCGAAGACAGTGGATGTTGATGGTCGTCGAGTTGGGATATACACGATCTCTAAGGAAGCGCGGCCGATCACCAACGAACTATCGATAGCGAAAATCAAGTTTCTACGTCAGTTTGAACATACAATTGTTTAAAGGTACTCAATCCGATTAAGCACCCATGAATTACTATTTCTTTGGCTCCGGGGGGGGGGGTAAAAATATTGTATTCGAGTCGAGGAACACACCGTTCAAAGCTCAGAGTGATCAAATATCGAATTTTGAAATGTGTTAATTTTTGGAGATGTCAAACGTCTCAAACGGAACCAATTACGGACACACTGCCACGCGGTGTATTATGATGTCGCGTCGACAATCCATGCAGTGTATTATGATATCGCGTCGACAAGTCATAGAGTGTATTATGATGTCGCGTCGACAAGCCATGTGGTGTGTTATGATGTCGCGTTGACAAGTCATGCAGTGTATTATGATGTCGCGTCGACAAGCCATGTGGTGTAATATGATGTCGCGTCGACGAGCCATGCAGTGTATTATGATGTCGCGTCGACAAGCCATGTGGTGTATTATGATGTCGTGTCGACAAGTCATGCTGTGTATTATGGTGTCTCGTCGACAAACCATGCGGTGTATTATGATGTCGCGTTGACAAGCCATGCGGTGTATTATGATGTCGCGTTGACAATCCATGCAGTGTATTATGATGTCGCGTTGACAAACCATGCGGTGTATTATAATGTCGCGTGTTGGTGCGATGAGTCGCATTAGAAACAGTAATGTAGGGTGCCTACTTGGATTGAGTACCTTTACGCTGGGAATATTAGTCTTTCGTTTTGTTCGATTTAAAATATGTTCATGCAAGTAAATTTACGGAATACTGCAAAACGATTAGTTGGCGTTAAATTAGTCATTGTGATTCTATAGATACTAGCAGGTGGACCCGACTTCGTCCGGGCTGTTTCCCCTCTGCTTTTCGGCGAATTGCGCGATTTGACCTTGAATTGTCCATTTTGAAGGTCAAGGTCAGGTGGGGTCACGATTTGACCCGTCCAAAACACTGCCCGGACAAAAGTAACCGACAAAAGTACCCGTCGAAATCCATCCGGTTTTACCCGATTTGACCTTGAGTTGACCCGATTTCAAGATCAACGTCACGTCGCACGGGCAAATGAATATGCTTATGACACTCCCCATACGACAGTATCCCTAGACACTAATTTTCATCGAAATCCCGTGATAGTCGGGCGTTTGACCTTGAATGACTATATTTCAAGGTCAAGGTCACGTCGCACGGGCAAATTAATAGGCATGTGCCACTCCCCGGCCGAAAGTACCCCCACATACCAAGTTGATCGAAATCGGCTCGGCCGTTTTCGAGTCCATCGCGAACAGACAGACAGACAAACAAACACACACACACACAGACAGACAGATTTTTCTGGCCCATTTTTTTCTCGATGCCACTCTGGCCCATGGTTGTGTTAGATTCCAAAGAGTAAGGTGAGCGCTTCGAAGGGTTTTTTTTTTACTGAAAAGAGCACAATTTACCAACACATCGATTTTTTTCTCGGATTCTAATGCCAGTGTGGTAAGTGAAGGGCGCTCCCCTTCGCTGGACTAATTGAATTTAGAATAATACCGAGAGAAATAGATGTGTTGGTAAATTATGCTACTTTACCAGTGCATTTCAACAAAAGCGAAAGTCTTCGAATGAATTCGAAGACGCTAGCGCTGTGAAAATGTACATGTAAGAGTCATCTGATAGCAGGTTGTGGGTGGCCCTTTTCTTGTACGTTAGATCACAATAAAAGTGGATAAGGTGTCTTTAGGAACTCAAATCCATCCTCTTGATCCAACTCCCGAAACACAAGCGAACCCTCGATGAGAGGTGGAAATATACCTTGCGGTATACTCACACCCTTCAATGGAGGTACGTCTAATCTGTACTCCGGATCCTTCTTCTGTCTCCAAAACACGAGCTTTCTCTGCAGAAGGGTTGCCGCCACCGTTAGCAAGACACCTGTTGTCCCAAGCCATTCGATGTACTCTGTCTTCTGTCCACTGAACAGTGTAGGATTGCGAGCCCAAGTTGCATTGACAAAAGTGAATAGTTCAAAGAACTGTTCACCTGTACCATACACTGCCCAGGAAAGGGTCTCCCACACCGCAATGTGTCTCGGGGCCGATACACGGATGGCTCTGACATAAGATCCGAGATCAGTTTCAGGGTATTCCATCGTGGAGAGAATGATATACTCTAAATGGGGTTTTGTTATATGTAAAACTCGCGGATGTCATTGGCGACGTCATTGTGTTTTTTCTACCAAATTTCCCGAACGTCATTTCAAATGTGTTTCTTTTTGGTGAATTAAGATCTTCATCGACATTGCCGAAGACGATCATTAAAAACAGACACTGTTTTTCAATAACATAACTTTTATTTTTGAATTAAGAATCAACATATTTACAACTGATCATGAAATTATCATATTTACAATCAATAATTTGTAATGCAATGAACATAATTTACATTTGGTAACTCATTTCATCATTAACAATCAACATATTTACAAAATGATTATGATTTTAACATGTTTAAACAATTGGTAATGAACACATTTTATCAACACTGAAATTCACAGTAAGTCTTACAAGTTTGTGAAATACATGTTTTGGGTAATGTTTCTGATTCTTTTCGTAAGGGCTCATAGTTTCTATGAAACCAATCAAATACTTTTCTATCATTTTTGAAGTAGTCACCATCAAAATTCATTTCAACTAATACTTTTATACCATATCCGCTTTTCAAGAAATGTAAAGCAAATATGCAGTAGATACCACACACGTTTGTACCGTGATGTTGAAACCGCCCAACGTTTATTTTACATTCGATCGAATTTCTTTGAATAAATGATTTGATATATTTATCAATAACTGGTATCCCAAACGAATCGAAATATGTTGCAATGTTCCCATTGAAGAATATTGCAACCCAGTGTTCTCCTGGCTTTTCTGACGTATGTGTATTTACTATGTATGCTTTTACATGATGAGGTTTCTCGTGTGGTAACTGATCTTTTGCACACACCACACCATACAATGAACAGAGGTAGGATAATTTGTCTAGTATATGCTGAAGTTCGCTAGTGTTCATCTTCGTAGTTTTTTTTTACTTTTTCACACCACAAGTCAACAAAAACCGAATTAAATTGGATACAGTTTGCATGAACAACTTCCTTTATATCTTTCCAAAGTTTGAATGCCTCAAATTTCTCTTGTGGTGTAAATGATTCTATTTCTGGATACCTTTGTTCCATAACTCGGTAGATGTTCAATTTAAGTAGTGCTATATCAATGAACATATCTACCAATTGTATAGGTGGTGTCCAAAGACAAAGTAAATGTCGTGTCTGACTTGGATGATCTATTTTACATCCTTCACAATTGAGTGTCACTTCTTTTGAAATTGGATTTTGTATTTCATGAACGAAACATTTCTCGAAAGTTTTCCGAACTTTGTCAAGGATAGAAACATATGGAATGAAATCGAGTCCTCCAACTTCCAGTCTCAATTTTTCCTCCAAGTGCAATCCATCCATGTTTTTAATAATCTGTTATTATTTCTCGCAAACTGTTGATTTCAACTTGATTATCGAACTCAGCATAGACTATCACCGTGTTACTACCTGCTATGATTGCTTGGCGAGATTTCAATCCATCATTACCACCAGCTTTAGTGTTTTCGGTGAACTGCTTAGCGGTGTCGGGGTACCACATTTCTAGTGCGGCAAGTTGATTTTTTTTACATTCACCAGAATAAGCCAAGAGATTTTCCATGTAGGCTCGATAAGGATAGGTATAACCGTTTGCCGTTACAAGTTTGTTATTTAGGTAAATATCGATACTACTGAACATGCTATGGAACAAGTTGTTAATAGGCGCAATTTCATCAGTACCATCAACTAAGTTTGTTCCATCTGCTTTTGTGATATTGAATTTCAGGTACAAATATGATTGATTTACATCTGTCCATTTTTCAGTTTGAGGCGGAATTACAAATTCTATCGGTGCGGAATTATTCAAAGAGCTAATCGGGTGATGTTCTATCCATTGTGATTCCAACACCGTTGTCATTGTTGGTGGAACATCAGAAGCATCTAACTCGGACTTGCTGCATTCGCATGATCCATTTTGCATCATCATGATTAATCAAATATATCGAGAGATCGTTTTGATTTCATTACATGCGTTTTAATGGACTTACTTCTAACTCGTTTGCGAGAAGAATGATTTTTCAAAGGTCGCGATGATCTATTTATGCCATTGGGTGTTGATATTTTCTTTATTGCTTCCCTTCCAAAAGATTTCAATGCTTCTTTACCTTGTTTCAAAAATACTTCTTTTGGACTTTTACCACGATGAATGATATCTTCGACTGCAGCAAGTCCATGCTTGAATACTTGTTGTTTAGCAATCTGACCAATAGGTTTTAGAAACGGTATTACTGTTCTCATTGCAGATTTGAATAGTGAACCAATTCCATTTCCATACTGTCTAGATACGCCTCTATACACGGGAATCGTCATAAATACAAATTACTTCGGCGTCGGAATTGCAACTTTACCATAGACTTTCCACCAATAAACTGAATTGGTTTCCCAGTATCACCAGTTATATATACATTTATGGTGTCAAAGCTAGACGTTGATATTGGTACATAATGTAAGTTTTTTACATTCATGCCTAATATGTTTACCATCATGTATTCTTTTACTCTCGAATGATGTCACTCGTAATATCGGTGCTTCAACATCAATATGAATTGTATAATCAGCAATGTCAGAATAAACAAACAATTGATTATGCTCCGCATTTAAATCAACTCCATATGGAAATGTTATCGAAGGAGTAGCAAATGTGACAGTGTTTGATTCTGTTATGTAACCAAGTTTATCCAAAAGAGCTCTGGGGAGTACAAGACCTACTTTAGTATAACTATTGGTTGAAATTTTAACTCGTTGTTGTGCTTTGGAATATCCGATTTCGAATTCCAGTTCTGGAATCATTCTGCTTACTGTACTATCAATTACACCTTGAATTGTATCTGTCAAAAGTGCTCCACCAGAATATGCTCCTTCTGGTATTTTTAATTCTATACCATTTTCTGGTTTTGAAATTACTACATCACTCATTGGTATCTTATTCAAATATTGTAAAATTCTTGGAACAGAAGTTTTTATTTTTATTTTGCAGGCATCTCCAATAATGTTGTATGTTTCTGATGGTACAATTAGTTCAACCATTGCAACTTCCCAAAGCTCTTTATCAATATGTATGGTTTTTGGTAATTTCACTGTGAAACAACATTGTGAGTTGGCTGGGTAAAGTGACATTGAACTATCACTCATGAGAGTTATGTAGAATGAATTCATTTTTTCTCAGTATTTTTCAATAATTTCAGTCCAGGTGTTGGTAGAATATAACCTAGAGAACTACTTAGAAGATTAAGCCACAATTCTTTGTTTGCGCTCTGGATACTAATGTGTACAATAGATGTAATTATTATGATATAAATAATAATTATCTGCGTGAAGTAGGTGACTTGGTTCTTAGCAACTTTTTCACCACAGAACTTAAATTGTGACGGTTCATCGAGATTAATTGAATTTGAATGATTTTCCAACATGGTAAATTCTGTTTTATACTAAATTTGAAGCTGGGATCCAACTGTCAAACTTTTTTGGATATCCAAGCCAATGAACTTTAATTTCTTTTACTGTTTTACCACCCACTCTTCTCGTTCTTTTATCAATAACTGATTCTATTTCATACACCTTACTGTCTTTTATATGCTGGATTTCATGTTTGTAGAATGATCCATCAATCTCTTCACCATCAAGATCAGAAACTTTGTATGTTACTGGATTAGTTTTACAAATTTTATCAACTTTGAAAATTTCACGAGTCCAGTTTGGTAAATAACCCTTTTCAAATGTTCTTTTGGTTTTGTTGATACGAACCAAGTCACCCACTTTCAGTGTAGATTTTCCTTTTTTATTCCCTGTTCCATATAGATTTGTGGAAATTTCAGCTTCAGTTTTCAAAGTAACTGCCGACGGTTTCGATTTTATGCTGCGGTGATAACTATTGTTGTAAGAATCGACTAGGGGCTGTAAAACATCAATATATCTTGAAGTTTTATTGTGTGTGAAATACTTCCACATACGAGTTTTTAAAGTTCTTTGAAATCGTTCGACAATACTTGCTTTAGTCTCTGGATTCTCAGTTGTGAAGAAATGAAGGTTTTCTGATCAAAGAAATTTCAAAAAAAATTCATTTTTGAATTCAGAACCTTTATCAACTTGAAACGATTTTGGTTTACGTTTTGAAGATTTCAAAATTTTCCTGAATGATTCGATCAAAGTTTGTCCAGATTTATCGTGGATTGGCACTACCCACGCAAATTTTGAAAAAAACGTCTATCACACACAACAGATATCTGTAATTATCATTATGTTTTTTCAAATTCTGAAGATCAGCTAAATCTGCCTGCCATTGAATATCAATCCCAGCCACAATAGTCTTTCTACGTTCGAATTTTCGAATTATTGGTTTGTGTAAAGTATATGTCGACTGACCTTGCAACCATTTCTTCACATCTATGAGTTTAATTTTTTTATTTTGCTTTTTCGCTTCATCAAAAAGCTTACACCGCCATAACTTCCAACTTTCTTCGGATTATAGAAAATTTTAGATAACTGCTCATCTAGTATGGATCCCATTGTGTTTTTTCTGTTTTAATACCCTTTGGTGTCAACCTATCTGCTATTTTAGTTTTTGAATGTCTTGCTTTTATACCTTTCATTGGTGTGAATCGTTGAGAATCAAATCGTTTTGGTGTTATGCTTTGTACCGGAGTTTCAAAATCATCATCTGAATCATCTTTCAAATGTTTTTTAATCCAAAGCCAGCGGTTTCTATTCCCTACAAAATCTTGAGGTACATTAAGCTCGCTCAATCCTTGTGAAAAGGTTTGCCAACCTGTTGGTTCGAAACCTTTTCTTTGTCGTACAATATCATTGAGGAGATCAACAATATTTGATCCTCTAATAACTTTTTCACCATATTTTAATTGACCATGTTCATCAAACTTCATTTGTGGATGTTTTGAAATCAGTTGTAAAAGTTGTTCAGCTTTTTTTCTCATCTTTAACGGAATACTTTCTATCACATCCCTATGATGATGATTAATGGTTGTTCTGTTTTCGGGGCTGAAATAGCTCTAACTGATTTTTGAGAAGTTTTCAATTTGTGTAAAGTTGTACCATATAATTGAACCTTCTCAGATTCTGACAAATTTTGATCAGAAACTGAATTCAATTCTCTGCTTAGTTTTGAAACATTCGTAATTTCAGGATTAGGTGGTAATTTCGGATTAGTTAGACTCATTCTCCATTTTTTAATGTCATCCAACATTTTGAAGGGAACAGCGACCATTTTCTTCATGTTTAACCGCGAATTATTCCAGCGATTGCTTTACCAAGCAACGGTGCTAGCATAAGAAGTGGTAAAAAACCTCCTTTCTGGTTTAAAATTTGTTTTTTTCGTTTCAAAGTTGTTGATTTACTTGCAAGTTCTCTGAGGTGCCTACACCTCGGACGAAGTTTGCGCTTCTGAGCTTCTGTTAGTTTTACATTGCCTTTTAAAATATTTTTACAGCATTCTGACATGCAATCAATCACTCTCTTTGGGGCATCTTTTATCATTTTTTTCCGAAAATGAGTTGGTGCCTGATTCATAGCCATTACAAAACTACCATATTTTTTAATCAGTGGAGTTTTTTTCGCCATCTTTACTCTTCAACAGTTGAATGTCAAATGACTGAATTACTTTTTACGTTTATTAAAATTACGATCAAATGCCATCAAAGCTAATGGAATTGGTTGCGGACCATTATCGTTGAGTGGTTGAAATCTAGCAAATGTAGAATTTAATCCAGTAGAATTTACTCTAGCTGGAGTAGTTCGCTGTGCACTTGTAGAATTTACTCTGACTGGACTAGCTCGCTGTGCAATCGTAGAATTTACTCTGACTGGACTAGCTCGCTGCGCAATCGTAGAATTTACTCGAGTAGCATTTACTCTATTTGATCTAACTCGTGCAATTGATTTATTTTCTTTTTGTCTGAGAAGACTTCTGATTAAAACTCCACCGAGAAAACCACCTCCACCAGTTTTTAAAAGTATTTTCTTTTTTGAATCAATATGAGTTCTACTGTCAGCTATTTTCTTCAGCTCTTTTTTGTGTTTTTGCAGGAATGTTCGTGTCTGCTTTGGAAGCTTTAAGTGATCATCAAGTATTAATTTAGCGATAGTCGAAAATACACTCAAGACTGCTTCATGCGACTCCATGATTGGAAACGAAATATTATGTTGATACACTTATCTTTATACCGATGAATATATTACCGCACCTCGATCGTCATTTGTGAGCCACCGATGGAAAATATCAGTTCTAAGTCTCAACGATTTATCCGTTTTAGGGTGAAAATTGAGTAGTAAATAACCATGATTGGTTGAAGTTGCATCATCATATGCCTGCATTAAATGAGGTATTTGCATTTGAGAGGCAAGAATTTTTATTTGGCCTTTATCACGCACACTTTAAAATAATACCATGTAATGTGTATTCAAACTCAAAGTTCTACTCGCTTTAGATTTCTGAAACATGTTTTGGGTTATGTAAATAACAGACGTATTTCTGTGATGTCCTTTTCTTGTAAACCACAACATAATTTTTTCTTCATCTTTATCACCTAGCATGTCATCAAAAACGATGAGGTGCGGTAAGTCTGTGTCATCGACAAGTTCATTGTCATCATCCGGTATTCCATTTATAAATTGAATATTGTGAAATTCTTGCATCTGACTATAGGTATTTTGCCATTCTTTGTAACACCAAACGACTTTGTATGGAACAGGTTTGAACAAGTCATCTTTATATTCGATTAATTTCTTAACAAAATCTGTTTTACCACAACCACTTGGTCCCGATATGAAAATGTTACAGGGATGTTTGAACAACAATGATTCGTCCATCTTTACCCTGAGACAGATCATGTAAGACTGATTAGGATTGTTCGGAATCAACCTTTTTTATTTTTAATGAAGAATCACCATAACTCCATACTATTCCAAATGTCCATACGAGTTCATAATCTAAATCTGAAATAGGTCTAGTGTTTTTTACAATATAATCCAAAGACACTTTTTCTTCAAATAACTTTTCAACAGTGAAAATTGTACATGGTTCTCGGAGAATAATATATCCATATATTCTCGTCACCTCTTCGAATTTCAAAGTTTTTTCATTGAGAATCCTGTCTTGATATTCAGCAAAGCGAGTAAAATTATTTTCAACTAATTCACGAATTGCGTTTATTTCGTTTTTAGGAACACCATGAAATATCCAATAATCTAAAAACATTTGATCCAATATATCCATTAAGAAATCAGTTTCAAATTCTGATCTCTCAATCAAACATCTCAGTCGACTCTGTCCCTCAGAGAAATGTCCGTTCAGCAAAGTCTCCATTATAATTCTACTTTCCCTCAAAAACCAAGCTTGCTTAAGTCCTTGTTTGATTTCTTGATCCATTTTTAACATTTCGATCAAATTATTATAAATTTTCAAATGCATCTCTGCTGGTAACACATCAATTCCATCCATAAGGAATTGTGTTTTGTTCACCCACAACAAGTCGTTTGGTGTACACAGATCGGAATGTTTTTGTTTGCTCTTCACTAATTACTTCTCGGTTCTTTGTGCGTTTAATTCTGCATGGATAGTTTATGACACGTTGAAAATTTAACCGGTCGTTAACACATTTAACCATTAAATGAAAATTTATTTGCTGTTTAGTTTTATAATCCAGAGTGATGCCCTTGACCTTGCATACAGATTTTATGACATCATCTTTCATGTACTGATATCCATAATTTTTCGGTCCTAACCCTACAAATTTCATGATTTTTGCATCTGGATGCTCATCAGTCCATTTACCAAGGTAGCTGTCTTCGGTTTTGATATTTTCTTTTCCTGGATCTAAAATATACATGCAGCTATCAGTGTCGAAATACAACACCCTATCTTTGAGTTTTTCTAAAACTTTATACAACTCCAAGCGTGCATATGCTGTGACAAATGATGCAACAACTACATTGGCAGACGGATGTGGTTCTATAATATCGGTTTTATTTTCATAGCTGAATAATATGAATTTATCCTGTTCAAAAATTTCAACTGCTTTGACGGTGATATTTTTATCAGTTAATAGTTCAAAATATCTGGATGGTTCTGAGATATATTCAGTTTTAGTAAGAATATTATTTTGTGCATTTTTTCCCCATATGCAATTTATCATTAATTTTGCGCACTGGTGGAGTCCTGGTTTTTTTTCGATTTTTTCTTTTTCAAGTTTTATACCTTCAACCTCATAATAATCTTTAATGTATTTATCTTTATCTTCTTCACTTTTAACAGAATTTGGATATCCACTTGCTTCTTGTTTAATTTTGAGGTATTTATCAATGTAATCCCTGTATACTTTGTCCGACCACTCAGTCCAATGCCAAACTTGATACACTTCCAGAATTTGGTAACCCAATTCTATTGCTTTGAATAATTCTACATGTGTCCAAACTCCAACTAAAGCACGCTGTTCGGTTTTATGATTACACTGTCCACTTTAATTGTCTGCACAAGTTTTACACAATGTATATATCATTTTGTTATGACAGTGGATCGGTAGCACTAGAATGTACAATTTATTTGGATGTAATACTTTGCATTTAATGAGTCCTTTGTAGGATTTGATGTCTCCTATTTGTTCCTGACTTAGAATTTCAGGATGACCAAGTGGGTACTCCTTATATTTATTTACACTAGGATACAAACTGCATATATCAATATATTTTATTTCCTGTTTAGATGTTGGTTCTATTTCATGATATAATTTTAGAGCATTAGTCCTGCCACCAAATAATGCTTCCCTTGGTTTAATTGGGTCTTGATGCAAATAGAATTGATCCATAGTTTGTTTAAAATTTTTGTCTGCTTTACATTTATTGTCCAGGTCATGTTCCCAGATGCATATTAATTTGCATCCCGAGCTTTTGATTTCAGTTTCCGTTTTTATTGTTTTTTCATACAATTCATGCATTGTTATATTACTGTATGGGTTTCGGCGATTTCTATCTGGATAGCAAGTAGGACAGCCATGAAAAAAACACCCATACATTTCATACACTTGTGTATGATTCTGCATGATAACCATCAACAAAATGTGTGCCTATTTTAACTTCACCACCATTTAAAGCATGCTTTATGTTTATATTTTGTTTTGTAGCAATGTACTGTAGCCATCGAATTGCTTTCATTGAAAATTTACGCGCTTGTGGATATCCAGCGTCTGAAATTATACCTAGAGAATTCTATGGTAATGAATTTTTTCTCCATGCAAGGTTACAGGTTTGAGCTAATGTTATTGCTTCCCGAAATGGATCTATTTGATCAGTTTCCATTACACATAGTCTGAATTTCCCACATCCACGTCTTAAAATGTCTACATCTGATTTACAATACTTTTGAATTTCTTTTTGAAAATCAAAAATATCTTCACCCCTAGCTTTGTACCATTTCAGAAATGAATCTCTATTTTCCTCAGACATGATTTCAGGTTTATAGTATTTTTTGTCTAGATATGGTCCTACATAATTATGAAAGTCCTGTGTATTTGCCCAATGTGGAAAATAACATTTAGCCATTTCTTCAAGTTGGAATGTTTTTGGAAATTTAGATAATGCCATAGGGATGAAACTCAATGAATCGATTACTTTAACACCATTGCATTGTAAACTAAGTATTTTGTTGCCATTCATAATAACATTAGGTTTTGAATTTCCATTGTTCACCAAGTAATGTAAGAGGTACTGACTATCGTAACCTCTTGCATTGTGAGCAATACATGTTGTACCTTTATGATCGTTGGTGTGAAACAACCATTTGCAAAATCTTTCCAATACATTCTCTCCTTTAAAAATATATTCTCTGTTTGACAATACACAATCACATGAAATGCATATTTCATCAATGGGTTTACATATACAATTTTCACAAGCAGTTTGTGCAACACAAAAATTGGATATATGAACACCAGTATCTTGTTGACATTCAAAATCAAAAAATATGAATGGTACCTTTACTGCTTTCTGTGTTTCTCTCTTTTGGTACTGCTGGATATGACATCTGTGATCTGATGCGACGATTTCCTTACAGTATTTGCACTTCTTTGTTCCCGAACATATATGTCTTTTCTCCTTTCGTGTGACGATTTCAACCCCACATTTCTGGCATTTGTGTATCATATCACAAATAGTTTTGTCATGTTTTAGTGATTTTTTCAAATGATTGTCGAGACATCGTTTACTTCTAAAAGTCCTCCTACATTTGATGCATTGTATCCATCGTTCAAGGGGACATATCTGACCCTCGAAACACCTACACCTGTATGGACATATATGATCACCTCTGTTGTTCGAACCGACATCACAGTGTTCACAGTCATAATGACATCCAAGGAATCCCGTGACAGTTGTGATCACATCGTAGTGGTTGTCATTGAAATATAGATGTACAACTTTACTTTCTTTCCCAACTGGTGGTGGTTGAAAAAGAAAGCCTTCGTCAGCAAATTGACTATGTATTTTTATAACATACTCAGGATATAGTTGTTCCTGAATAATTTTGTATTCCTCAACCCCGCAACTGGTGTCGTGTGATAACCCCACTTTATCCAACAATGACTTTGCAGCTTCCCGTTGTGAAGCTCTTGCTGGTCTCGTAATCCGTTTCCATTGTTGCTTCCATTCAGCTGTATCTTTTTTGTCAGTATTACACATACCAACAACGACAGCCCTCGCAAAACACATGTTATCTTCTGCGTTCTGAATCAGAAGAATACTTTTCTTTACTGTTTTCATTTGATTTTGCTCACCGAATGCTCCATAATGTAAGGTATGTCTTGCAGTCCCTGTAGGCATATGCGTGACAGTGATGTCAAATGTCATCTGTCCGTCATGAATTTTGAATTTTTTGTTCGATTGTGCAACCTTTTCTATGTTGTCAAGCAATAATTCACCCGTCAGGTCTTTTGCTTCAGTGAACGGGACGTGAATCCCTAGATCTAACCCTGGATGAAAGATGGAAATTCTCATTTGATCTTTTGGTCCTGCATCACACTCATCTTTCAAACTGTTCACCAGATCTTTGAAAATTCTGTGAACAGTTTGAAATGGTTGATGAAATTCTTGAAATGTGACGTTGAATTTCTTTGATGCTGTTTTAAATTTGCTCGAGTATTTATCGGTCAGATTTTTTATAGTATAATATTTACAGTCATCATCCAGTCGCACTCTCTTTCTATTATCTCGTTCGCTTTCGCTATCTGAATATGGCACAAGGCGCTTCATCGTGAAATGACGACGTGATGAAAATTCGCGTCGCTTTTATGCTCTGACACGGACGATTGAATAACGCACCGAACGCTCACAATGGATCCAAGATTACAGAGTAACAACCTACAACATTTACGAAAATTTGCATTAGAAGTTTTAAAGAATACAAAGTGGGTGCCCACCATACGGTAACTGTTTTAGGTGCAACTCGAGTTCACATTGGGCTTTTGTGAGAAAGAAGATTGATCAGATGAAAAAATCATCATTGACGCTGAGTGAATCTACTCCTGGGAAGTCTATTTGGACGCACACATCAGACAACGATGATCTCACACCATGTGATGTAATGGACATTGATCAAACTGAGACATCAACTAACGCGATCGCGGATATGAAAGCTGAAAGTGGGGAACAATGGAACTCAACCGCGATATCAATTAACGAGATCGCGGATGTGAAAACTGAGAGTGATGAATTATACGCCTCAACCGAGGTATCAAATGATGAAATCACTATTCTAAACACGGAGGATTCGCAGATGGAAGTGATAAATACTGTAGCCAAAAGCGCTAACGATACTGAAATTAAGCAGACCACTTTGCCTACCAGAAAGAGAAAAAGACGTTTATCGCAAAAAAAAAAAAAGATATGTTATTTAAAAATAGTGAATAAAATATTATTGATTTATTTGTTTCGTTTTTTTAGCAATTTCAGAGCATATCTTTTGAAAAATTTGGGTGGCCCTGAAAGGGCCGTTTAAATTGTTTGACGAGTCAATAAAATTCAGACAAATCCGGATAAAGTCCACCCTTGATGTATGTGGGTCTCCAGTGTGGATTGGGCACGTATTTCGCTGCCTCAGTAGTAATCCACCTTGGTAGTGGTCTTGGAGGATTAAATTCAGACAAGTCTAAATATAATGCCCCCTCCTTATACGTAGGGTTCCACTCTGGAGTTTCCACATACACCTTGGGAGGACTGAGTCTCCGTCTTTGCAGGAATTCTTGAACTCCAGCTCTAATGGCTATCTTATGCCTCTCCGAATCTCTAACATTCTTCTGCCAATGCTTTAATCGAGCATCGGCAGAGAATTTTAGCAAACTTTTCTCTTTTAGTTTAGAGAACATTTTGAAGATAAAAAAACAATACACTGCGCTCCATATTATATGAAACGCGCGGACGCCACTGACGACGTCATCGCATATTTCACCAAATTTTCCCGAACGTCAAAACAAGTGTGTTTCTTTTAACAAAAAGAAACACACTTGTTTTGACGTTCGGGAAAATTTGGTGAAATATGCGATGACGTCGTCAGCGGCGCCCGCGCGTTTTCAATAAAAACAGATATTCCCATTCTTCATTCATACCGAAATGGATTACCGAGATCTGTATCGGAGCTATTTGGTGATGGGATGCTGGTGCGAGGTGTGTTTGGGGATGAACCGCAGATGCTATGGAAGGCTTTGAGTTTAGCAGAAACGGGGACTATAGATAACTGTTTTGATATCTATAGGTACACCGTTATGTTGATGACGGACAACAGAGATCGGGTGTTTGGACTGCCACCACGGTGGTTCCGACATACCAGATTGCTGGGGACATCAAAATTGATGGTACGACTTGCGGCTACATCACTTCTCAGGGCAACGGGTGTACGAATTCGCACCGCTCAGGGGGATACAGACAGGCCGGCCATGCAATTGTGCCATTTGGTTGCGACGTTCCCAAGACAACTTTCAGCTGTATTCAAACCCAAACACATCATGCGGTTTCTTTTGAAACCATCCAAAACGGCGCTTTTCAGGGCCTCACAAATTTTTAAAAAGATACGCTCTGAAATTGCAACTGAACAATTTGTTCATTCTTCCCGGAGATAATGTTCACATAATTTCTTCAAAACGAAATTCATTCATCATGAACTTGGAGAGAATGTTTACATAATTTATCAAAGAATACTTCCCTAACAATAAAAAAAAAACCCTACCACCATTCAAATCTATAATACGTTCATCATATAGCATAATACAGAGCGTATCTTTCGTGAATTTTAAGTGGCCCTGAAAAGGACTGTTTAAAATAATATAAAAATCATTTCTTTTGTTTCTTCATCACTGTTAAATCTTTCCCGAGTGATCCAAATGTTGCTCGCTTCGTAGGTTCTTTCTGGAAACCATGTACCTCAATTGGTATGTCAATCGTATGAGGTTTCAAGTTGATTGTACATTCAGTCGGTTTTTGTATTAATTGTTTTCGTAAATCCTTCATTTCCTGCCAAATATTCCGTAACAATTTTGTCTGTTCTTCCCATTGTGAACTGTTGATAACTTGGTATATAACAGGTTGAGTTATTTGTTGTGTTTTCACCGGCGGTGTATACACTGGTTGTTGATCCGTTCGCGGATACACCATTGGTATCTGTTGCTGTTCCACACGTGGCGTCACATTTCCTGCATACAGTGGAGTCGACATTTGCGTTGTTGCAGGAACATGGTCGTACTGTACATCAATAGTCTTGAGAAATTCCGTTACTGGATCCATGTTTCAAAATAACGTTAACGTTACAATTTACGCATCTAATGACGTTAACATTTTTCTAGGACCAAGTATATGGGACGCGCGGGCCTCGTTGACGACGTCATGCGTATTTCACCAAATTTCCCCGAACGTCAAATCAGGTGTGTTTCTTTTTTGACAAAAACATCATATTTCTATGAATAAAAACACCGATTTGACTCGGGGAAAATTTTATCTGTACCATTTAACCATTATCTTATAACATATTTCACTGAAAGGTTACTTCTGCAAATGCATTTTACAACGCTATCGTCTTCGAATTCATTCAAAGACTTTCGCTTTTGTTAAATTGCACTGGTAAAGTAGCATAATTTACCAACACATCTATTTTTTCTTGGTATTATTCTAAGTTCAGTTAGTCCAGCGAAGGGGAGCGCCCTTCGCTTACCACACTGGCATTAGAATCCGTGAAAAAAATCTATGTGTTGGTAAATTGTGCTCTTTTCAGTCAAAAAACCCTTCGAAGCGCTCACCTTACTCTTTGGAATCTAACACAACCTCTAGACCGAACCTGGGCCGTCACTCTGGCCCACCCCGTCGCTCGATGCATCATGGAGATGCCACTCTGGCCCATGGGCCAGAGTGGCATCGAGAAAAAAATGGGGCAGAAAAATAAAAAAAAAATCCTGGAGATGCCACTCTGGCCCATGGGCCAGAGTGGCATCGAGCGACGGGGTGGGCCAGAGTGGCAGCCAATACTACTTACATTCCATACTCGACGATATGACTTTTTTCATGCAGAAACTTTTCGCAGATGCCAATCCTGGTGACCATGTACTCATTTATCACAATTCGTGGATAGTCAGGGCTGTAGGCCATTATATGTTAACACTGAGGCCTATGGGAAATAATTACTTCACTGTAACCTAAATGTAGTTTGGAGTTCCTATATACGACGTATGTATGCGGATATGATTCTTATTAGAACGACCCGTTCATTGACCGTGCTCTATTCTAGGAAAAATAACAGTATCTATGTTACTGTTCTCTCAACAGTTGACGAAGTATATGTGTTCCGTGAAAACTGGTATAATGACACACACGCCACTATCAACAAGAACATATGGTTCGTTGCGTAAATATATGTACATTAGCTTTATATATAAAAATGATCGTGTTTGTGGGCGAAGTGTATGTCAGTAAAAGCGCAGAAGTTTCTCTCGAAGATATGAGGAGGCGCCCAATGTTCGTAAACATCGTCTGCGTATTAGGTTATCACGTGATCTAACGAAATATGACACGAATGGATATATACCGTTATAAAAACAGTATATTGCAGTCCATATAAATACCATACTGTAAAAATAGAGGATCTACAACGAGTACCCAGTTTATTACGGAATTTACAAAACGAGTCCAGTAATTTACATCTGGACCGAGCCTTTGCTTCTCATCAGTAGCATTAATAATGATTGACCGATTGACTAAATTTGATAATTGATAACTATTTTAGATTGTCTTTCGCCATTTCATCTATTCCGTCTACTCCCCATTGATATTCGCTCAGCGGCGAAGTTCAAAATGAATGAAAACTTTTCCGTTATTACAAATATTTTGGTTTTATTACGCCCTCTATATGTGATTTCTGTGAGGGCGTTTTTTATTTGTTAATGGAGCAATGTGCGAAATGTGATTAAACATTTACTTGGGTATTTTCGTACAGGAACCATATTATTAGAATGGTACTTGGGTATTTTCGTGCTTCGTACTCGTTTCTATTTCAGACGCGCCGGGTAATTGACATGGGAATTCGTGCGTTAACCCATAGCGCACTGCGAGTTGTGCGTTTCCATTGTTCTTTAACCTGATTTGTTGCATTGTTGTTTGAACATCTGTCATTTATTTTCATGTGACACAAATGTTATCTACTATTATACTACATGGGGAATCGAGGATGGTACACGAAATGTAATTCGCATACGAACCCTTCGATATGTTTGTTTATATCGGTGCTTAACATGTTATTTAATACCGCTTAGTGAAATTTTTCATTTAGTTGTACGCGACAAATATCGGCATGTTATGTTCTAAAAGAATTGGAATGGTAATTAATATCCAATTCCCACGTTACTCATCCGTGCTGCTCGTAAATATTGACTATTCTTTCTTTGAACGCGGAATATATCTGAGCTAAAAAGACAGATCTTATTAAGAGAAGTTCACATACTAAACCTTCCCATTGGTTGTTTAACATACAATGTGGCCTTATTCAAAGCATCAATTTTAGTTATGTGTACGCATCATATATCAGAATGCTATATGAATTGAAGAATGTTCATAAATTACCCCCCCCCCCCTCCTGGGACCATACATGTGTTAATTGATCCTCATGGGAAGTGTGGCTTATTTTAATTAGTCCTCATTGAACCATATTTTAATTGACCCTCATGGGAATATATTTCATTTATCCCAAATGGCACCATAGTTTAATCAACACCGATGCCACCATATTTTAGTTTTGATTAACCCTCATAGTGGGACCAAATTTTAACTTTCATTAATTACCATGCTACCATATTTTAATGGACCTTCATGAGACTATATTGTATTAACCCTCATAGGACCGTATTTTAATTAACCCTCATCAGTTATATTACATATTTTTAATTAACAATCAAGGTACAATTTTAATTAACCATCACATGACCAAATTTTTGTATTGACCCTCATTAGACCATATTTTAATTAACCCTGATGGGGCCATATTTTATTTGACCCTCATGTGACCATTGTTTAATTTACTCTCATGGAATCTTACATATATTTTAATTAGCCCCCATGAGATACAATATCTTCATTTGATACCATTACCTGATATCATTCTTTGATCATCATTACGCCCTCTTGTGGTGTATATTGGCAAGTATATCTGACCATGTCGTAGGAGGTGATGGACTAAATGTGATTAAAACGTACACGGTATTTACGTAATTTAATATGCGATTAAAGAAGCGCCAATTCTGGCCTGATTATTTTTCTGCTTGTTATTCCATGCACTATATCCAGACCACTATTTCAAATAATATTAGAGCAGGTATGTGCGTAC
This sequence comes from Siphonodentalium dalli, assembly GCA_032622095.1. Classification (NCBI taxonomy): domain Eukaryota; kingdom Metazoa; phylum Mollusca; class Scaphopoda; order Gadilida; family Siphonodentaliidae; genus Siphonodentalium; species Siphonodentalium dalli. The sequence continues at coordinate 1,775,930 of CP136068.1, forward strand.
TTGTATGGTCTATGTTTGATTGGACACGTACTCGGTATTTGCATGCTTGAACCATGTAGATCGAGCGCTTTTCGTCTGATTATTATTATGCATGTTATTTCATGCACTATTGATACCTCTATTTCAATAGAAATTAGAGCAAAGAAAATATACAATTCAAATGTGGTATCAGAGACCTAGTTTGTATAGTGAAAATGTGATTATATACTCAACACCTCAGTTTCCTTCAGAGGTTTTAGTCGATGTATGTAGCGCCTTACAATGCGTGAAAATTAAGCGCATCACCACACGCTATATGTTGGCTTTAAGCTACAAAGTTGACCGCAATGTTTCGACTCTATTTACACAGAACTAGCATGTAGAACTATGAAGGTTGAGTCTTCGTCAGAGTCACGACCTTATATTGAATGGGTATTTACATTATATATGTATGTACTCATTTTGTTTTTAGTTTTTTTCCGTAATTTATCTCTTTCTTATTAGAAGAGGATTTACGATACCAATTTCCATGGTCCCAATCAGTGCATGTGTGTGCGTTTTGTAGATGTCGTTTGCACCCTACGCGATTTAGTGTCATAATTTTCATGTATCCAGTGCATGTGGCATAGTATTAATTTAGATTTACCTCGCATTTCGTTCTCTGCCTGGCATGGTTTGTTCGCATTACCGGCATTTTCCTCGATGAAAAGGAGTGGTCTGGAGCGTCCGGGGGCAATATGGTCTCTGTATTCACTTTCTTTGAATTATTGCTGTACCTGCCATGATGTCCAGGCTATTTCGTTACATGAGATTATAATGAGATAGGCATCGCAATTGGGTGCTATCGGTGTGGCTATTGAAGTCAGAGGTCGTAAATTTCTGACCATGCAATATGTCATGTTACGCCAATACTTATCTGACGATTGTGGAATCCGGGTAGGTTATAATCTTGTTTGATCAACAGATTCAAAACCCGAGAGAATGTGCCAAAGCTCTTTTATAATTTCTCTGTATTTATTAAATATTTAGTTTTTTTTTTTAACTAATTTGCTTTTTATTTTATTGTTTTGAGCTTTTTTGTTATTATTTCTTAGCCTTCTGTTTTATTTTGCTTTCGTGTTTTATATCAACCATTTTGGAGATTGGTTTATGTATAATGTAGTTTTTGCTTTATCGTAATGAGCCATGAAATTTCTCATGACATCACATTTCTGTGCGTGGGTGTGGCTTTGTTATTGTCGTGGTTTCCGGTCCATTCAATCTCTTTTTTGACAGTATTTCGCCGAGATTTTTTGTTCGCCGGAAAGCGACTCTCGGTTCTTCTTTGAATATCTCCCTTATATTTGATGAATTTGGGATTTTTTCCCAATTTTCTTTAAGCATTCTATTTATGGTGTCGCATTTGTTGTGAAGGGTGGTAATCATTGTCACCTTGTTGTTGTCCCTTATTTTGAGAGATTTGTTGTATATTGAAACGGTTCTGTTCCCATATGAGACTGCGTTTCGATGTTTGGCTATTTCCTTTGTTTTGTAGCCACGTATTCTCAGTTTGTTAGCAAAAAACTCGCATCTGTTTTTGAAGTCTGATTCATTGCTACAATTGCGCATATAGCGTGTGCACTCGCCAATGATAAATGATTTGAAGTTGCTTTTCTCGTGTGCCGAATTTCGATGTAGATATTGGAATGTATCTGTTGGTTTAATGTGGCATTTGAAATCGAGAGTTCTGGTTTTACTGAATTTTTGGCCTTTAAGAATATCGAGATCTAGGAATATGGCTTCATTCTTTTGTATATTGTAGGTAAACTTGATTAGGTCGTGCGCCGCGTTTGCCATGGTAAAGAATTGCAAAATTTCTTGCTCGTTGCCATCGAACAATATTAGGCCGTCATCTCTGAATCTTTTGTGTAGGATGATTTTGTGTTTGTATTTAAATTTATCTAGCAGCTGACATATGTGCTTGTTGAGAGCAATGTCGCATATTTCGGGCGAAAATTTGCTGCCCTGTGCTGCTCCGACAACTTGTTTGTAACATTTTCCATTAAAGGTGAACTCGTTGTTCTCTAGGATAACATGTGCTATCTCTACGAGTTCGTCCGTTGTCGGGCGATTAATTGAGTATAGATCATGTCTTTATTATTGTCGAGTTCTATTTTTAATGATTCAATTAGTTCTGAAAATCTCATATTCGTGTATAGGCTTGTGATGTCATAGGTCGCTAATAGCGTGTCATTGTTGATTTGAGTTTCTTCCAATATTTTGATCAAATCAATCGTTCCCTTTATATGCGTTGATTGCTTGTGTGATATAGGTAACAGGAAATGATCAAGAAAACCGCTCAGTTTTGCGGTCGGACCGCTCGATTGCGGTATGATGGGTCTACCACTTAATACCTGAACAAACTAGGCACGTGCAAAGTGTCAATACAGTACGACACTCACATGATCGTCTAAGTTGCACATCTCCACGATCCATCCAGATCAAAGACAAAATAATATTTTAAAATTCCATAATTATATGAATGGACACTATTAGACTTCCCACTATAAAATACAGAGGCTAGACACGGTATATGTACCATAGTATATGTCTAAATCTGCACAATTGAGGAAACTAATCACGCAATAAATGCTGAATTCTAATAATCCAATTGCACGCGCAAGTTCATAACAAACAAGCCAGTTTGATGCGATAATGACGCGCAATGAACTAACATTACATTTCCAGGCACATGCCAGGTGACATCCTCACACTGCAACAATTTATGCCAGCGGATGCATATCTCCATCCAGCAATGTATGCACAACAGGGCCAACTAATATCCATCCTGATTTTAACCCACAAATGTGGGAAATTGAAGTGGGTATTATGCTCTAGAATATATGTTATGCACACGCAGCCAACCAGTATAATTTATATTGTGCATTTACACACACGGCCCACCAGTTAGGCACAACAGGGCCAACTAATATATACATCCCGATTTGAACCCACAAATGTGGGAAATTGAAGTGGGTATTATGCTCTAGAATGCGTGTTATGAACACGGAACTAGTATCTATTCTGCATCTAACCCATTTTTTGGGGAAGCATAATGGAACTATGCTATACCATGCATGACCGATGCACATACATACACGGCCCACCAGCTAAATACCTATCACAAGTCCACAAGACATGAAATGGCGCAGTAACGTTGAAACCTGGACATATGCATAACTGTAATAAACTGGTCTAAGGTATTTGCAATGTGCCAATAAGTGCAACATCAGCAAATATGACGAAGCAGACAAATTGATAAATGAAAAACAGCCAAACACATGCAGGATCAAAATGCAAAGTGATTTGACCAACCTCAATCCGATACAAATCGAAATAAAAAATGGGACACTACTGATGAGGGAAGCAATTAAAACTTTCCAATTTAACGGTTGGTCTTTCGGCACGATTTCCGAGCGATAATCTGACTCGGAGCGTTGTTTAATCGCGGCACCATGCTGACATGTGTCACACTGAACGAAGGCCCACAGTTATGGTCTGAGAACGATACAAATGCATGCTGATGTGCCAAACGGAATGTGTTTATCAGCTCAAATGGCCACCTGTATATTGACATTACTTTTGGGGTAATTGATTGATTAGGGCGCCATATGAGTAGACTCAGCTAACCCCGTATAGATTGAATGGCGCCAAAACGCTTGACCAACGAGCTAGCGCGATGAAATAAATACATGGGAATGGGTGTGTCCAGACAAAACGAACCAATCCTTGGAATCCCATGATATGCCAGCACTCGTGAACCTTAAAACAAATCTTGACACTGACGATATTCAAGAAAACAACCCACAACCGGACACACCAAACGAGTCGAGGAAAAACACTCTGGATAAGTTTGAGGAAGCGGCAAAGAAACGCCAGCCTTTATTGACTCTTAAAACACACACTCAAACCAGCATGGCAAACCCAGCAAAATGCCAGCCTCTCATAAAGGTGCATGGGAAGAGACTCCGTTTCGGCGACGACCAGATTCAACTATGTATTGATTCGGAGATAGACGAACACAATTTCGTCCGGCAGACGAAAGTGAATACAGAGACCATATTGCCCCCGGACGCTCCAGACCACTCCTTTTCCTCGAGGAAAATGCCGGTAATGCGAACAAACCGTGCCAGGCAGAGAACGAAATGCGAGGTAAATCTAAATTAATACTATGCCACATGCACTGGATACATGAAAATTATGACATTAAATCGCGTAGGGTGCAAACGACATCTACAAAACGCACACACATGCACTGATTGGGACCATGGAAATTGGTATCGTAAATCCTCTTCTAATAAGAAAGAGATAAATGACGGAAAAAAACTAAAAACAAAATGAGTACATACATATATAATGTAAATACCCATTCAATATAAGGTCGTGCCTCTGACGAAGACTCAACCTTCATAGTTCTACATGCTAGTTCTGTGTAAATAGAGTCGAAACATTGCGGTCAACTTTGTGGCTTAAAGCCAACATATAGCGTGTGGTGATGCGCTTAATTTTCACGCATTGTAAGGCCCTACATACATCGACTAAAACCTCTGAAGGAAACTGAGGTGTTGAGTATATAATCACATTTTCACTATACAAACTTTCATTATCATGCTACCATATTTTAATGGACCTCATGGGACTATATTTTAATATCCCTCATAGGACCGTATTTTATTTAACCCTCATTAGTTATATTACATATTTTTAATTAACAATCACTGTACAATTTTAATTAACCATCACATGACCAACTTTTTGTATTGACCCTCATTAGACCATATTTTAATTAACCCTGATGGGGCCATATTTTATTTGACCCTCATGTGACCATTGTTTAATTTACTCTCATGGAATCTTACATATATTTTAATTAGCCCCCATGAGATACAATATCTTCATTTGATACCATTACCTGATATCATTCTTTGATCATCATTACGCCCTCTTGTGGTGTATATTGGCAGGTATATGTGACCATGTCGTAGGAGGTGATGGACTAAATGTGATTAAAACGTACACGGTATTTACGTAATTGGATATGCGATAAAATAAGCACCAATTCTGGCCTGATTATTTTTCTGCTTGCTATTTCATGCACTATCCAGACCACTATTTCAAATAATATTAGAGCAGGTATGTGCGTACTTGTATGGTCTATGTTTGATTGTAATACGACCCTGCCTAACTATGCTTAAAAGCCTGTCCTGATTGGCCAGTGGCCCGAGTTACCATGGCTATCTCGTTCCAGTTTTGTGGTACAATTCTACTTTTTCCAATTGTACCACGAAAAAAATCGGTTTATTCAGATCGCCGCACGCGACTTTTCCCGTCTTTTCTAACTCCGCGCAAACGGGGCATCAACGGAGTACACCCGCACCCGTAACCCTTTGAATTTTGCTCAAGTACCGCCTCATTACGACCTAGCAGATATACATAGCCATAAGTACTCGCTCAAAATCAAAAGGTAATCTATATCATGAATTTAAAAGGACCAAACCCTCAAAAAATGCAATCTCAAACAAAGCCCGAGCATTATGGAATAGCCTCCCTGAAGATTGCAAATTACGCATTGAAACATGTATTGACTACCCCAAATATCTAAAAGATCACTTTATCAATAGCTATAATGTATCATAAATGACCCATATGTGTTAATCACCTTCTATATTATTCAAATTCATCAAAGGACAAAAAACAAACAAAGCACCATATTCTTAATTAGCCCAAATCAACTGAGATCCACTGGTAACTCAGTCACATCCTTACACATTCATTAAATTGAAATAATAATGTTTCAGGAAATCAAGTAACATATACATGTAGTTCTAATGCTTATGAGCGTATCTTCAACATATTATGCACACCATTTACCACCCAACCCCCCCCCCCCCTCCCCAACCTACATCTCTTTCTCTCTCTCAACTGTTCTTCTCCTCTTGCACTTGCACCCACATTATGTCTATATTATAATTATTGTATTATGATAGGGCTCTGACACATAAGCCATGGCTTCCACAGAGCCCCACTACCATATTGTAATTTATGTATACTGAGCATCAAATAAAATCACTTGAGTTTGAGTTTTGAGTTTGAATCTCGCGAATTTTCTAGCGATTTGTCGCTTGAAACCAGTTTGGTTGCCAATGAATATGGTCCAAATGATGTTATGGTATATTGATATATGTTACGACCAAAGAAAGTTACTTAATAAGTATATTAAATGACAAAATAAATCCATGGGGCCGGGCTGTGCATTCGTCGATTCGAATCTCGATCATATTCGATATTTCGGAATCAAGTTGAAAATGAAAGCGTTTGTTCACCAGTACAGAAGGGGAATAAGATTAGTTTAGTAAACTAGATCATTTAGATCGCTTTGTGTAAGGAAATTGGTCCATAGTCGATTATCATATATTCATGTTGTCCCAACAACGTTCAAAACAGAAATGACCGCAATCGTATGTCCTGTACAATTTAAATGAAACGCACGGGCGCCGCTGAAAACACATCGTTTTTTAGCCAATCACAACGATTATTTCTAGAAGAGGTGCCTCGAAAAGTCAACGGGGGAATTTCATAACAAGACAAGACATTACTAGAGTACTCCATGCAAAGAAATCGAGTACGCCCAATACGAATTACACCACGAAATGTTTTCTCACCTGAGACCGAAAAAGCGCAGTATTTCGTTGACTATTCAGTCGAATTGTGACCATAAACTTTCAGTCGTATTACAAAAGAAATAAATACACGGTGTATCGGTGTGTATGGTCAAGTTGTACCACAAAAAACTGATTGTAGGACTCCGCTACGCGTCGTCCTACAATCAGTTTTTTGTGGTACAACTTGACCATACACACCTCTACACCGTGTATTTATTTCTTAATTGGAAACGTACTCGGTATTTGCGTGCTTGAACCATGTAGATCGAGCGCTTTTCGGCTGATTATTATTATGCATGTTATTTCGTGCACTATTGATACCTCTATTCCAATAGAAATTAGAACAAAGAAAATATACAATTCAAATGTGGTATCAGAGACCTGGGTAACCGACAGTTTAGTGTATTTTGCGTAAGCTGACAGCGTCGACATAATGTTGTGTCACTCGTCAAGGTGTTCGTCACTTTTTTTGCAATGGGTTTGTGGGTACCAATGCAATGGCCGTTCCATGTTTGGCGATGAACATTTTGAATAATTGGAATTGCGCCCTTTGTGACATATCATATACGTGACGTATGGTGATTAAATATTAGAAATTAAACTTTAGTTTGACACGTGATATTTTGGAAATGTTTCCACATCCTTTCTCATCAAGTGCATACATATATAAAGATTGTTCATAATCACTACATTAAAGCTGCAATATATTTTGTATATGCCTTATAATAATATGATCCGGAGGGCGTTACAATTTCTGAATATTGTGTTCTTGTTGTTGGTAGTTGGGTAAACAATATAACAAGAAGGGATCATGGTATAAACGAAATACACGCATAGTATTTCTGAGAAATGAATTTAAATATCTCGTGGGATGGGCCATTTACCCCACTCTCTACTGCGCGTGGTGTAAATCGTCAGCGAAGTGAATTCGATGGGCAATTAACTCCCTGTGCGTTCTTTCCTTCGCCCATAAAACTGACAACGTCGTCATATGGTCTACAAAAAGTAGCCAAACAAAACTAAACCAAACAAGTTACAGACCTACTTAATAGGGGGCACGGTTCGCAAGATAATTCCATATAAACACTACATGTGGGGTATACTGTGTCCGCCCCACATGGCTATCTTTTTGTGACTGAGGCAGGTACCTAATTAGTTTCAATATCACATATCAGTTATGTATAATAGACTTGTGGTGTCAATGCACTTGATCAATCAAACAGAACATTACTTTTGAAGCGATTGTATTTATGATCCATTTGGCACAGACATGATTGAACATGTGACATAATCAAGCGGGAAGACAGAATGCACGGACCAGGAAGTTACAGTCTCCAATACAGCAAATATTAATATGCGGGTATAGCAACGACAAACCGATCGTTGTATATATATATTACACTCTTAGAACCAGAAGTCATTCAGAGAACCAAAAAATGTTCCATACCTTGTCACAATAGGATCACTTTATTTGATGCTCTAAAGGACCCCATCATAAGGTTCTACAGTCTATACTGAAGAACCATATCATAAGGTTCCACAGAGAACCCTGTTCATAACTTGGTTCTCCGTGGAACCTTCATAAGAACTACACTAGAATATAATACAGGTAACAATTCTAAGATAAATGGTACCTGAACATTCCACATTTTTTAAATAAAACGACTCAGTTCTGGTTATCGGGCTCACGGAACAACAAACCACCTGTCCACATTACATTGAACGTTCGGCCCATTTCGCAACAACGAAATAGCGCATAATGATAAATTGTTGGTTACCTTGCCTCTATCGCGGCGTTGCGAACACTTTGGGGTTTTGTTATAATAACTAATAGATTGTCATGATATTGAAGCATTTGGGGAATAATATGTAAAGGTCAGATTATACCTGCACATTCCATATACAATTCGCTTAATTTTGGTGTGATTCATATTCTTTATTACAAGAAGGTGGTGAATTAGTCTGCACTTTTACACATAATAGAGACCTTTCGCAAAACTCACGTTTACGATTAGGGATACGGATAGGGTACTACGTCACCAACCTTTGTGTACTTTCTAATCGTTCTCGTATTTTACTATCCGCGATGACGGTTACGATTTCATGGTTTCTAATAAGCTCAAATAACACCTGAAATTTATTTTCTGCAATATATCACTTTACTCCGTTCGAGACTGTATATGTATATCATGTAAACCATCCAGTTGTATTGAGCTACGACCTCGATATGCTGTTTATATTGTCAATCACTGTACTCGTCGTCGTGAATCACGAGCTTCCCGCGAAATAAGATCGCTATTCACAACGGATAGCCATCACTGGTTGCGACATAAAACTTTACAGTAAGAGGAGTGCATATATAATAAATTTCAAAATAACACCACGAATTTAGATCTGGAGATATTTTCTGATTATTTTAAAAGCTTAAACGACTCAGACGAATCTGATAATCTAGGTAATTATATAGATGAATTAAATGAGTCGTCGCTCCATGACAGTTATCTAAATAACGCTATAACCGAAGAAGAAATTAAATCTGTAATTTTCAATTTGAAAAACAGTAAAGCCGCTGGTCACGATGGGCTTTTAAATGAATATCTGAAGGCTTCTGTTGAGAAAATGATGCCCATTTATTCCTTAATTTTCAATTTAATCTTGGAATCTGGAAACTACCCCCGGGAATGGGCCGTCGGGATGATAAAACTATATATAAAAAGTCTGGTGACCGAACTATGCCGGATTCATATCGGGGAATTACACTTTTAAGCTGTCTTTCTAAAGTATTTACAGCCATTCTAAACAATAGAATGGTTTCTTTTTCAGATGATCATGAACTAATTTAAAAAAATCAGACGGGATTTAGAAAATCCCACTCAACCGTAGATAACATATTTGTTTTACACAGTGTAATCAACCTATACCTAAAAAGTGGGAAAAAATTATATTGCACATTTATTGATTTTAGAAAATCTTTTGATACCATATGGAGGGATGCAATATGGCTTAAATTAGCCCAATGCAATATCAACGGAAAAATACTTAATGTCATTAGAAATATGTACGGTAAGATAAAAACATGTGTCAAAGACAGTCACAACACTAATGTCTCATGATTTGCCGTTTCGGAGCGCGCCGAAGTATAATAAATATATGACATTTCGCACTGAAAGCGACATAATGTGGCATGTATTGCCATCCCTGTCGCTTGCGCCTCACATTTTGTCGCTTTCTGTGCGCGACAGCACATCAGAAATATCGCATGTTTTCGGGCGCGACGAATTCTACACAAGCGACAGAATGTCATATGTTGTTTTGTTGCACGCAGAACGCTACAAAATGTGCGATATGTTTGCACATCAGAAATGTCGCATGTTGTCGGGCGCGACGAATTCTACACAAGCGACAGAATGTCATAAGTTGTTTTGTTGCACGCAGAACGCTACAAAATGTGCGATATGTTTGCACATCAGAAATGTCGCATGTTTTCGGGCGCGACGAATTCTACACAAGCGACAGAATGTCATATGTTGTTTTGTTGCACGCAGAACGCTACAAAATGTGCGATATGTTTGCACATCAGAAATGTCGCATGTTGTCGGGCGCGACGAATTCTACACAAGCGACAGAATGTCATAAGTTGTTTTGTTGCACGCAGAACGCGACAAAATGTGCGATATGTTTGCACTATTATTTTCACATGTCATTACAAAAATGAAATCGTAGCCGGAATGTATTTTAGCACTGAACATTGATATTCATATAAGCATAGCGTGATAGACAAGGCACATATCCGCGGAGTCATTGAGTATTTGATATAGGTATATATGCAGTCCTTCAAACAATTGATAGCACAATGTACTGTTGTAATGTGTTATTTGTCCCAGTGTGATATTATATGTCGCTAGTATAATATACATATCGCGTTGGTTCTGATGCTATCAAATAATTTTGGAACTAGAGGAAGATGCATGTGCCATATTAGGCACTCCAATGCTTATAAACAATCTTGGGTGCCGGTATGGATTGATATTTAAGAGTGTATGCTGTATTAATTTGGCGATTGATATAAGGGGCAAATGTGATTAAGGGCCTCTCAATTGGTTACACTGGTGTAAATAAGGTTCGGAGAGACCTCTAGTGGATGCGGGAGGAATATATAGGAGAGAATAAAATAGACACTGGGCCCTGATTGGTCAATAGCCTTGTATGCTCTTCCCTATGATTTCCCATAGGTAAAATAGCCATTGGCACAGGAATTAACCCTCTGTCGTGAAGTTTGAATTGTTTGGTGTGGTCTAAAATATATATATATATTCTTTATATATTCTTTATTTCCTCCATTCATGGAGATATTTAGAGAATGCATACAATTAATATAAATTATAAGAACATAAACAGGTAACAAAAGTCAACATATTTACAGTCATCAACTAAGTGGTGAACATGAGAATTACATACATGATTTCCATTTACAACAACCATACACATAGAAGCATTCACACTAACAGACACACATCTATAACATTGGAGAATTACATGCATGACTTCCATTTATAACAAACAAACTCCCAGAAGCATTCATACTAACAGACACACACAAAACATTGGCGAATTACATGCATGAAGTATTCATACTAACAGACACACATTCGTTATATTTATAGACAGAGACAGACGATCATAATGGCAATGTAGCGTTATCGTGTAATGGAATGACATAATTATGGTCAAATATCTAACTGGCTCTCCACGACAGGCTAAGTGTGATGTGTTATTATACGGTTATATATATATTTATATATAAAGAACTGGAACCAGAGAAATAGCATACTCCGAGACGACCAAGCCGGAGTTGGACCCAAATCAGGGATCTCTCTCTCTCTCTCTCTCTCTGGAAGACCCACAAACGCCAATGCCTTTGCGCAGTATTACCGACTCGGAGCCGACCATTTCCCCAGCACCACTCAAGTATATATATTTACTCATTTGTCGTGTCTTCGGATTCTATGGATTCTATGAGTTATGTATAGTATTATGGCATTACTAACGTATACTATAAATTGTTTAACTACAATTCAAACAGAGAGGCAATGATATTCTTCCCATAGTTTACAAGTGCAATTAATAATGAAATTTGCAAAGTCATTGATATCTTCGACATAAGAGGCAATTTCTTCAAATTTTGCCGTCAAGAAGAATAATAATTTATCTTCATCTGAAAGAGAATCAAAGCGTATGTAAATTTGAACTCCAAATCTACACAAAACAGAAAATTCTATTTCGTCACGGATACACGTTAATGAGGAACACTGGACTATTGCATGCCGCATGTAGTCGGAGTACGCGCGAGAGCAATTTGAACAAATACCTGTATCACACGGAACGCAGGAGAATTGTATAATTTGTGCCATTTTGTAATAAGACAATTTATTTTCTGGAAACAGGCGGCACAATTTCCACAGAAGCGAGACTTCGAACGTGGTCTGAATCTTCGAGAATCGAACTAAGGAGTTATCAGCATGAATTCTCTCGGACCAGGCCGCGCTCTCGGTCTCATTAATGAGAGCTTTAGTTAATTGTTTCCATTTCTCTTTAGAAGGAAATACTGATTCCTTCAAATACAGACGCAAGTAGTCTACCAGTTTGTATTTATTCATTGTTACAATGATATCGGAGGAGAAATTTTTACAAGAAGTAGTTGGAGCAAGTGCGTGTTGATAAAGACGGAAAATGAAAATTTCCTCGGCCGTTTTAATTTGTTCCAGATTACACATTGAACTAAGGAACGATAGTTTTCGTTTATCTATATAGGTCATAATAGGGTGAACTCCTACACTGCAAAATGTTTTGGTTTCTAGTGGTCCCATATTGTATCAATTTTTTTCATTTTGGCCAGAGGCGGACTGGGCCAAAACCGGCCCGGGAAATTAATATAATACCGGCCCATCTGTTCGGAGGTGTCCACAGTCCACCTTGGGAAATTCCAACTGCACCCCCCCCCCCTTGAATCAGAATCAGACCAAATTCATATTTTTGCATAATTCCATTTGCACCACCCCCCCCCACTCCCCTTGAATCGGATGCAGACCAAATACATGTTTTTGCATAATTCCATTTGCACCTCTGGCCTAATATCCTATATATTCATAAACCATGGTTCTATATATTCCCGGTATGAGACCATTCAAATATTTTTACCTGAAAAATTGCATAAATTCTAACATCTAGCGGTCTAACTGCAAACAAATGCATACGGCTACGGACAAGAGACCAGGACACACCGGGCTGTTCATGGTTGTTCGGCCCGGGGTGAGAAAATTTTGAAAACTATACAAGAAAATCGCGAATCCTAGCATCTAGACTGGCATCAACTGAAGCGTTCCTATTTTGTTGTAAATTTCAATTGGGGGGGGGGGGTCCGGGAGGGGTGCGTGAGATTTTTTTGGGGATTTACAGCTGGGAGTTACCGTTAAAATCTCGAGATTAACGGGGTCTTTACGTGGTGTTATATGATGCTGACAAGTTCATTTAATGACAAAATTACGATTAGCCAATTCGGCTGGTTAAACAACACATGTGGTGGCCCACGTCCGGAATTTTCCCGGCCTCCCGGTCGGCCAGTCCGCCTCTGCGCCCCCCCCCCCCGAACGTCACATTATACTCACATGGGGAACCTGCAAACTTCCCAATTTAGGTAACTTCTGTCTTTCCTCGCCGGTTTTCCGCTTCTCGGGTAATATATATTTATATATATATATTGGCAGTACACATTATCCGAAGTAAAACATTTTACATGTGGAATAATTTCCGAATCAATATATTCTTGTTTAGTGACGGTTCCAAATATGGTTACAATCGGGACAATCTCAGACGCCATCGTAAAATGGAATTCACTTCATCAATTTATGTGAGAAGAGTGCCATCTTATTGGATACACGGCTGGTTAAACAACACATGTGGCGGCCCACGTCGGTTTCACTTGCGGCCCAAGTTGTGGTTGGGCGGCCCAACCACATATACCCCCCCCCCCCAACCGTAAATAAAACCCTCGGATTATCGCTTGATATAAAATCACGTGGAATCAGAATTTTTCCGGCCTCCGGCCTATCGGGAAATTTCCCGGTCTCCCGATCGGCCAGTCCGCCTCTGAATATGGCTATTCAATAGCCATATTGAAACCAACCGGTACCAAAATATGTGCTTGGTCCCATACTGAACCAAAATGAAAAATTTAGTCAACTTGACAATGAAAACAAAAATAAGTATAAGTAGATATATATATAGCTACTGAACATAAGCTACGTTTTATAACTCACACCTTATCGCATTTATGTGTTCCAGAAATTATATAACGTTATTATTCAAGCGGCATAATTATGTTACCCCTGCAATTATGGTACGATGTTTATAGTACGAAAATCAAAATATTCTTCCGGTAAATGAACCATGTGCGAATTGTTTTCGTGTTTACAAACTTCTCTTGTTTAGATAATTTTAGCAAATAATTGGACCTAACTTGCTTCTTAATAACATAGAATATTGTTAGCACTGTCTGGATTATGTTGGTATATGAAAGGGACAAGAGGTTATAACCTTTTGAGAACAGGCGAAGTCAATGAATTCAGACAATTTCAGTGCCAATGGCAATGGGACTGCAGATCACACAAGTTTGACAATGACATTCACGACAATGTTGTGAATTTCAAAAGACAGATACTTAAGTTTCACAAAATTATAAACCGTCCAATTACCTAACAAGTCTGGCAAGAGTCAACCACTGGTGACTAGGATTACGAGACATACAATTATGTAGAAATTAGTCGGAATTATGACGTCACAGATCAGTCATGACTCGAGTCAGTCACAAGTTTGTTGCATGTTCAAGGCTACAACGTACGAGTACCTGTAAAAAGGAAGATGGATCATATACTTCAATTTTCATCGAAGCGTGATTTGAGAACCATGTCGCCATGACATATCGCCCAGTTACAACTTACATGTATGGAGTCGGCTATTCTTTTGATCGAAATGCCGGTGACGGTGTGATATTGTTGTGAAATATTTATGAAATGACGGATAATCTCGGAGATACGGATCCAATTCTGGGACACACATTATCACTGAATCCATCGCAAGCTTTTAGTAACTACAGCTATTCTTCAATTTTCATCGAAAAGTGATTTGAGAACCATGTCACCATGACATATTGCCCAGTTACGGGGTCTGTTATTCTTTTAATTGAAACGCCAGTGACGTTGTGATATTGTATTTATGAAATGACGGATAATCTCGGAGATACGGATCCAATTCTTGGACACACATTATCACTGAATCCACCACAAGCTTTTACATGTACATGTAGTAACGTACTACAGCAATGCTCTAATTAATCGTCCCCTTTAAAAATGTTGTAGGGTGTTAATGACACTGGTTATACCATACCGCCGTTCAACCATATTATTAATAGTACTGTAGAAAGATTTTTCTACAGTTACTATTAATATTTTGCCACTCCTGTATTAATTTTTCACATGGCCACCTTACATGTACACCCAGTCCAGCCTTTCGTGAGCGCCATGCACTGTGTTAACTACCTTGCTGGACAAAACAAGTGTCCACTTAACCTCAGTGTGGTTAGCGTTGCCACCGTGGCCGAAATGGAACAACACTGCAGCTCCACCGGCTAACTACAGTTGGGCCGCAGTGTACTTGCCATTCGTCCATGGTGTAGTTGCCGCGGTGTACGTTCATTAAACTGAAAAAAGATGATACAAACCAGAAATCTAACCATGGTGTACATGCCAATCGGCTGCGTTGTAGTTGCCCTTCGGCCATGGTGTACTTGCAATTAGGCCACATTGTACTTGCCTTCGGCCGCAGTGTACTTGCCTTCGATCGCAGTGTACTTGCCGTTCGACCGCGGTGATCAAACGCAGTTATAAACGCTGACACTGCGGCCGAACGGCAAATACACCGCGGTGTCAATGGACACTTGTTTTGTCGAGCGGGGTATACACAAAACAATATTTCAATTAATAATTTGTTTACGGTTTAATCAACATTCGAAGTTGGTCACTGACCGACATTCGCCATGCCAGAAATATACACTCTGTGGTGGTTATAATGCTGACTTTAAAAAGGTACGAAGGTCGGCCATGGTAGGATTGATCATGGTTAGTACCATCATCGACAATGCGGTAATATCGGTGTCAACGTCGTTAGGGGGTCAATTAGAGCTTAGCTGTATATATACAGGTACATGAGCATGTAGACCATTCCAATGTCCAGATGCATCATGTTCTTATCAAAACGTGTGGCTATCATTCAGAACGATTCGGACATTTCCGCTTTGCTGGGAAATAACCTCTTCCATAATTGGAAACCATATTCGCGAAATTCTACATTATATGGCTCTGGTAATCAGGCAATGGCATTGACTCGATGACGCATAGCTGCGAATGGAGAATAATTTATTCACTATGGCTGTACCAAAATGGATCATATATTAAATACATTAAACTCTCTTCGTGTGAGGTTTGTTTGTTTGTTCATATACCGATACAGCACATCGGACGTGTACGATAAGCAAAACACTCAACAATGTGGCAATTGTTTTGGGGGAGTGACTCCGGTGACCCATTCAACACCAAAATCTTGTGGCGAGGACTAGTGAGCGCTACAACAGTATTTTGCAAACAACGTAGTGCCAGTTTTAATTAACCACAGTTCATTAGTGTGGTCTCCCCATTGTTGAGTATTTTGCTTATCGCATGCTATTTACATACGCTACAACAGGTTCTCGAACTGAATTTGGCTTTGTTCACATAATGCAGTGTAGGAACCACAACAATTACATACTATTTTATAATACGCGATATTTATTATGGTATAAAGAAAGGTCTGAGCGAACCACAGATTAACTATAATAGCCTGATCGGGCTACAATAGACCGATCGCTCTTCCTGACACAGTGCTCACTGTTGTGAGAGAGGGAACTCTAAATTTATTGAAAATTTGAATCTGTTTGTTTTAATATCTGTATACATGTACATGTATGTTTATTTTGAATATTCTTAGTATACAGTAAATAATTATTTGGTGTCTTGCAAAAGAAATCAGAATTAATTTTGTTTGTGTATTGGTTGAGAGATAACAATAAAACAGTTTAGAGTGACTCCCCTTATCCCGGATGCATGCTGGCTGTGAAAGACCGATCGGTTTATTTTAGTTTATTTTAGTCTATTATAGATCGGTACTAGTAAGTGGTTCACCCAGACCTGTTTAAGATATCTGATTGATAACGGTTATATGGGGCAATCAAATTAGTCCCCACATATAACAATATAATTCAATCATTGCGATTAATCGCAAACCTTTGTGATAAATCGCCAAGTACGATAGTTGGAGATTTATCAGAAATATGATTTCGATTTATTGCAAAGTTGTTTTAACTTTGAATGTTCTCAGTGAATAATTATATGTTGTCTTGATAAAACAATCTGAACTAATATTTAGTTTTTGAAGTATAGGTTTAGAGTTACTCTCCTTATCCCCGATACATGATACAAGGTACATGCTGGCTGTGAAAGAATGATTGGTCTATTTTAACCTGATCGGCTATTGTGATAAATCTCAAACATCTTTGCGATAAATCGCAAAGTATAATCACCAATTAGTTAATTGAGAGTTATCGTAAAGATGTTTGAGATTTATCGCAAAGGTTTGGGAGTTATCGTAAAGGTGTTTGTGATTTTTTGCAAAGTTGTTTTGCGATTTATCGCAAAGTTGTTTTAATTTTGAATATTCTCAGTAAAAAATCTCCAAACGAGATCAGAATTAATTTTTGTTTAAAGTATTGGTTTGCTTCCCTTGTACATGTATGTTGGCTGTGAAAGACCGATCAGTCTATTTTAGCCCGACCATGCTATTATAAATCGATTTGTGGTTCACCCAGACCTGTTTAAGATGTCTGATTTATTATGTTTATACGGTTCAAGCCCATTATTGCCAACATGAACACATAACAATATATATCTGCAATAAATCACAAACCTTTGTGATAAATCTCAAACATGTTTATGATAAATCGTAAAGTATAATCACCAAGTAGTTTGAGAGTTATCGTAAAGATGCTTGAAATGCGTTGGGCTGGAACAATCTATACCATAATATGATCGTACGTGACACGTAATGGAGCAACCACCAAGTTGATCATTAAGTTCAACGTTACAATAATTATATGATGTACCATACAGGGTACTGCATGTGTTACACCACTCGGAGAAATGTCTGTGTCGTCACACAAATACCATGCTAGAACTTGGATTAATATATTCGTAATCGTATATAGTCACCAATAGCCGGGTTACTACCGTAGTAACGGACATTGTCCATCTAGTGAACTATTCAAACCCAGCATTGAAATCATGGTTATGATCAGTCCAAAGATATGAGTAAAGTTCGAACATAAGATAATAATAGCTGAGAACCTGGTGCGAATTTAACTGTGGTGGGGCCTCAAGCATATCTACCCCTGCACGTCAGAAAAGAAAAGTAGCTTGAGGATGGAAGTGAACCATCATCCCACAGTGAAATCAACCAGGCCTGTTGGGTTTGAATAGTTCACTAGATAGGCAATGTCAGGTACTACGGTAGTAAGCCGGCTATTGGTGACTATATACGATTACGAATATATCAATTCAAGTTCTAACATGGTATTTTAGTGTGATGACACAGACATTTATCCGAGTGGTGTAGCACATGTAGTACCCTGTATGTATATATACATATATATATCACAGCAGAAGTTTCCTTAGAATTAATGGATGGAAATGGAATGCCTCTAATATTTGTATTATTTGAGTCGGACATAGATTACCTTAGCTGCAGGCAATCAATGCAATACGTGTAAACTATGTAGAAAAAGAAATTATTGAATAAAGTGTAGTGAATATGATGCGTCACTTTAATATTTCAGTCGGACATAGCTTACCTTACCTGAAGGCAATCAATGCAATAAGTGATGTAGAAACAGAAATTATTGAATGAAGTGTAATGAATATGAAGCGTCATTTTAATGCAATATCGATTGGGAGGAAGAGAAATGTCACTTTAATAGTTAACAATGATATACATATATAATTATAGATTATCCCCATTGAAGACGATCAATGCAATGACCAGTGTAGAAATGGAAAAAAAATGTTGCCTGAATGAATCGATGTGTGAACATAAAGTCTCACTTTAATGAAATGTTGAGATGATGGAATCAACGATGAATTTGCAATTTCTGTAATGATGAAATTGGTTCGCATACCGGTATACATGTATATGCAGCTGAAAATGTGAATTGACTGCAATGTAATTATGAAAGTGTCAATGACACTGTAGCTCAATGAGGAAAGGGAATAATTTCATGTGTTACAGTTAATGGAGCGATTAGGAATGTGGAAAGTTGAAAGGCCTAGTTATGCAAAGATTAAAATCCAAGATGGCCACGACAGCCATCGTTTTTTTTTGCCAAATGACACAAAAAAGACTCCTTCCTATTTACATGTCATTGTTAACATCCTTCACAAATTTCATGATGATCCGACAAAAGATACGACCTGTAGCCCGTGTCAAAGGATTTAGTCGTGTAAAGAGTAAAATACAAGATGGCTGCTGGCGACCAGGTTTCTTGGTTGAATTCAAAATGAACCTTTTCCCATCTACATGTAATTGTTAACATCCATTACAAATCTCATGATGATTGGACCAAAGATTCGACTTGTAGCCCTTGACAAAGAATTTAGTCATGCAAAGAGTATAATCCAAGATGGCTGCTGGCGGCCATGTTTTTGGCCGAACAACCCCAAAATTACTCATTTCCCATCTACATGTCCATTTTAACATCCATGACAAATTTAATAATGATCCGACAAAAGATACGACCTGTGGCCCGTGCTAATGGATTGAATTTTGAAATCCAAGATGACCGCTGCCGGCCATGTTTTCTGGCCAAATGACCCCAAAATGACTCACTCCCATCCACATGTCAACATCAACATTCATGACAAATTGTAGCCCGTGCCAAAGGATTTAGTCATGCAAAGAGTAAAATCCAAGATGGCTGCTGGTGGCCATGTTTTTTGGTCAAACTACCCCAAAATGACTCGTTCACATCTACATGTCAATGTCATCTACATGTCAATAGCGATGACAAATATCATAATGATATGACCAAATGTACAACCTAGAGCCTGTGCTGAAGGATTTAGTCAAGCAAAGAGTAAAATCCAAGATGTATTTTGGCCGAATGACCACAAAACAGCTCGTTCCCATCTACATGTCATTGTTAACACCAATGACAAATTTCATGAAGATCCGACCAAAGCTACGACCTGTAGCCCGCGCCAGAGGATTTAGTCATGCAAAGAGTAAAATCCAAGATGGCTGCTGGCGGCCATGTTTTTTTGGCCGAACGACCCCAAAATATGGCTCGTTCCCATCTGCCTGTCATTATTAACATCCATGACAAATTTCATGATAATCAGACAAACAGTATGACCTGTAGACCACGCGAATCGATTTAATTTTGAAATCCAAGATGGCTGCCAGCGGCCATGTTTTTTGGCCGAATGACCCCAAAAGGATTCTTTCCAATCTACATGTCATTGTTAACATCCATGACAAATTTCATGAAGATCCTACCAAAGCTACGACCTGTAGCCGCGCCAAAGGATTTAGTCATGCAAAGGGTAAAATCAAAGATGGCTGCAGGCAGCCATGTTTTTTGGTGGAACAACCACAAAATGACTCGTTAACATCCATGATAAATTTCATGATGATCAGACAAACAGTAAGACATGTAGACCGCGCCAATCGATTTAATTTTGAAATCCAAGATGGCTGTCAGCCACCATGTTTTTTGGCCAATGACCCAAAATGACCTGTTCCCATCTACATGTCAATGTCAACATTCATGACATATTTGATAAAGATCAGACCAAAGGTACGACCTGTAGCCCGCGCCAAAGGAAATTGTTGACGGACACACACACGCACACATGGACGTCGTTGAGCTAATAATGAATATGTGATGTGTCGCTTTTAATGAATTGGCAATGACAGCAGTATGGAAATGGTCACTGCGGTGGAGTTACGATACATGCCGTTAGGTTATGATACACGGTCTACAGCCCTACAGGTATTAGCGGGTTGTCACACCAGACGTTGAAGAAAATTATGATATATGTCCATGAGGATCTTTTTAAAGATTGGGTAAGTGTTGGCGCTGGGTATAGCTGTTAAAATATCCGTTAAAACCGCCATAAACAGAATTAATATGATAAACAAACCTTGTTCTTATACCAATCATAAATACATGTATCACATTAATTTCAGCATGTTGTTATGTTAGTACTTTGTGTTACATTGTATGTAAGCAAACGTCATCCTATGTAGACAAACAGTACATCTACATGTACCGGTATGTAAAGAGTATGTGATAAGCAAAACACTCAACACCGAGTAGACCCCCACTGCATATACATGTATATGAAATTTTGTGAGAAATACCACCGTTATTTCACGCCTTTAGATTAGGCTAATTTGGGGACATTTTGGGGGACAGAGGTGATAGGTTTGAGTGAGGGGGGGGGTACCCCCTTGTGACTATTGGGGGTACTTTTTAAAGTAAACCTAAAATGGGGGCTGTCTGGTTGTTCTGAAGCATATGAAAGGTGAAAGAAATGAACCAATGGCCCCCATATCATTTCCTGGCAACTTGGGCTTATATCAGCATTCAGCAAGTTATGTTACATGTACCCTTATATTTTCAAGTTTTGTAGGTCACAATTTATTGAATATTGGGAATATTGGATCATTTGACATCAACAAAGCCATTTTATAGATGTACGGTGCTTGAAAGTTCACCAAGCAGTTCACCAACACACTGATCATGGGTATTTCCAATTAAAATTTAATTTAATCCAAGTTAAATTGCATAATCAAAGTAATTAATGGCTGAACATCACCAACTTAAACTGTGGAATCTGACCCAATGCCTCCCATACAGAGAGGCCTAAGCTGAATGAGGTTCCCAGAGGGTGAATTTGGTGATGCTAGCCCTCTGGGGACCTCATTCCGCAAATGTCAGCCACACTAAATTCAGGCTTGGGGACCGCCCACCTCTAGTTCTATTGAGAATCATATATTAACCCTTCATTTACTAAATGCGTATTGACAAGTAGATGTTGTGGGAAGTGTTCAGATAAAGTCGTTTGTTGAACTTTTCTGAACATTTCCAACCAATTAATAGATATCCTTCTACACATGTACATGTATGTATTATCTGTTAGTCTGTTGTCATCTGCTTGCATTTCCTGAACACCCCTCTGAATGAATAATAGATCATTCAAATAAATTCTTTTTTACTTGGTGGGAGAATCCATTTAGTAAAGAAAGGGTTATATAAAATTTTCGCTACGATAAGGCAGCAATGATTCATAGCCCCTACAATTCAGTGGAATCATGAACTTATTTACAACATACCGCATTACCGGTATAGCCATTTAATAAGCTAAATCTCTGATTTTGGTGTTGAATGGGTCACCATGAATCACTCTCAACCTAATCAATCACCACGGTGTTTTGCTTATCGCTCACTATTTACATGCTGTATATAAACAAACGCTCCGCTCACACAAAGTGTTTTGCGGAAAATAACGCATTCTTAATATGATCATTATTCTACATGTATACTATTAGGATATTATTGAGGAAACTTTCATAATTTGGTAACTGTTATTTCTAAATTATTACTTATTACATGTACATATGTACATGTACACATACATGTATACCGGCAGACTTTCATTTTTAGAAAATGTAGGCGCGCAGAGTCCCGCTCGCTGGGTTTTGGCCAGGCGCGCGGTTTCTATCAAGATAAAATAAACAGCGGAAATACATTCATAAATGCCGCGTAAATTGAATTTGTTTACTCACGATCGATGTCCAGTGAATCTCTTTGATGGTTTAACACTGCTTAATCCACTATCCATAAGCACAAGTGAATGTTACACACTATGTTTTATATTCTACATGCTCCTATATTAAATGTAATTCATAATAATTAATAAGGAATCAATTTAATACTCAGATTCCAAGCTGACAGAATAAATATCAACATCTCCCGGCCACGTGGTCTCGATTTGATTTTCGAGGAATTTATGTGACGTCATAAGCCATACCGGTACATAGAAATGTATTTTTAGCTTCGAATCATTCAGTCTCATACAGATAGTGCATTTGACACGTCACACCGTGTGACCTCGTCTGGGTAGACACTGATAATAGCGTTATCAGGTTCGCTCTCTGTATTTGGCCTAGGTGCGCAATCGATCGCTCGCTGGTTTTCAGTTTTAGCCGTGCGATGGTGCGCAAGAGCGATCGCGCGCCTCAAAAATGAAAGTCTGTACCGGTACACTTAGCTGATGTGCCTGACTTCATCCGGGCTCTTTAGGGAACAATGTTGCCAACCGGTATACATGTACAATGTAAGAGTATATATCGAGGTCGCAGTCAAGGACACAGTCGCATATGAAATTGGACCCACCCATATAGTTCCCGGGATCAAAGTAGGCCTTTGGTACATTAATACCAAATTTTAGTCCGATCAGTCGTGCAGTTTTCAAGTCTATAACACACAGAGACAGAAGTTCTATGTACCTACATGTATATGAGCGAGTTCATGGTCAAGGACATGGTCATAGTAGACATACAATACATGTACCCCGCTGGACAAAACAAGTATCCATTGGCACCGCAGTGTATTTGCTGTTCGGCTGCGGTGTCAGAGTTTGTAACTGCAGTTGAGCACCGCAGCCGAACGGCAAGTACATTGCGGCCAAACGGCAAGTTCACTGCGGCCGAAAGGCAACTACCCTCACGGTCGAATGGCATGTACACCGTGGTTAGATTTCTGGTTTGTATTGTCTTTTTTCAGTTTAATGAAAGTACACCGTGGCAAATACACCATGCCGAATGGCAATTACATCACGACCCAACTGTTAGCCGGTGGCGCCGCGGTGTAGTTGCATTACAGCTGCGGTGGCAATTCTAACCGCACCGCAGTTAAGTGGTCCCACACACAGACATAATTTCCGAAAAACAACCGATGAACAAATGTCCGATGATGAAAAACAACTAACGAATGGTGGCAAATGACAGATAAATGGCGAGGATGACGATGGCAAATGGCAACAAACAACAACGAAGAAAAATACCGACTGATGACAAAAAATGACTGATGACGAAAAACAAATGGCCAACGACTAACACGATGTCGAACAATCGATGACGAAAAATTACTGATGACGAAAAACAAACAGCCAAAGATGAACACGATGTCGAATGATCGATGACGAAAAATGTCTTGATGACAAACACATCGACCCAGGCCTGCAGGTTTCAAAATTATGTGTAACCTACAGTACATGTATTTTTTTTCGCCTGGTTTGTGCTTAGGTAATCCTAGTCCAAATCTACGGGATATAATGTACCCTGCTGGACAAAACAAGTTTCCAGTTGACCACGGTGCAGTTAGCATTGCCACTGCGGCCGAAATGCACTACATTGTACACCGCGGCTCCACTGGCTAACTACATTTGGGCGGCGGTGTACTTGCCACAAAAACCACGACTGATCACAAATGAACAAAGGATGAAAACAAACGACCAACAATAAACACGACGACAAACTACCAAGGACGAAAAACGACAGACGACAACCAAACACGAATGACGACGAACACACTGACTGTGACACTGATGACCAACGAATGACCACGACAAATTGTCAAATGATCAAAAATGATTAAATGAAATAATAATCAAAATTTAATTTTTAATTTAAAGCAAACAGACCTACCTTTAAAAAAATCTTGGATTTGGAGAAAAATGCCTCCAGGAGCACGCATTGTGCTGTTGTGTTCACAACTCCACAAGAATCCTCATCAGATATCAATTCCTTGAACTTAAGTTGAAGTTGAAGATGGTAACTAGGAAACATACTACAATTTTAGTATCACAATTTACACGTAACACAGAAGTCGTTCTTTCACTTTTTTTTATCTTTCTTTGAACTTCGAACTTTTTGGTTGATTGAATGATTCTGGAATCTTGATCATTGTTGTCTGTAACAGTTTACAATGAAGCCTAACGCAGTAACTGTCGATTGTCACGAAATCAAGCGATTAATTAATCTACGTACACTCGTACATTTGTGAAAATTGTTTGCCATGAAGCGAAGGTGAAGGCCTTATCGGTCTATGGGATATACGGAAGTAATTTCCGATAAAGTAACTGCCGTAAGCCGGATGACACTGTCAGGACGGTCGCTTGACGGGGGATAATTAATTATTATGCTAATGATATACCAATGATTTTTATCAGATGAAAAGGCTGTAATTAATCCTCAGAAAGAGCTGAATAGGCTAAACTTGAAAGTCGGGTACATTCTAGAATCTGGGAATGAATTTGATCAGTTGTTGTTGTTGTCTGCATATTCCTCCGTTATATCGGAGCACCCTGTAGTTTCTGCTGGATTCTGCGCAGTCACCACCCGGAAGTCACGTGTTAAATTCACAAATAAACGTACACGGTAATTTCTCTCATGGTATATAGAAATATATAAAAATTATATAAAAATTATATGACGTCATAATTCACATGCATTTAGGTATAAACACCCACTGGGGTGGTTGCTATAAGTTTAGACCATTTCTTGAGTTCCTCACCTGTAGTATGAGATCGTTCACATAGATCATATAGTATGAAGGGGATACTATTCCCCCCTGCCTTGCTCCTTGACACACTGTGAACCAACGGGATGATGTACCGTTATACCTAACTGAACATTGGACATCAGATATCAGGCTATGTATAAGAGAAAACGAGAGGCCTTGAATGCCGCGATCATATAGTTTGTACAACAACCCGTTGATCCACACCGTGGCAAAGGCCTTCAATGCGTCCAGGAAACATGCATACATTTTGTGACCAACATCTTTAGGATAATCAATACATTCTAGTGTCATGTACGACACCATATTTGAGCTCAAAAAGTTTTGGAACCCGTGCTGCAATGGGTCAACTTCTAGAGTACGGGGAGAGAATTTCTCGATTCGGTTCTGAAGCACACGTTCAGTAATTTTGTATAGGGCAGGCATCAATGTAATTGCTCTATAGTTATTAAAGTCATCTTTGCTTTTGGAACCGCCTTTGTGTAGAGTTATAATTATTCCTTTCTTTGCATTTTTTGGAACTTTACCATATTTAAATATTCTGGATAAGCAGGTTGATAAAATATTTGTGAGTAAGTCGCTGCCGTATATAATATGCTCGTATGCTACGTTATCCCACCCTACGGCTTTATTTAAGCTTAGAGACTTATACACAGATTTGAGTTCTTGGCATGTAACTGGGAAGAGAATGAGTTTATCAATAGAAGAAGGTGCCTTTTCTTGTATTATGTCATTGACAAAACTATTTACTGAGGTATAATGCGTTTGATCAAATTCTTCTGAGGTCAGTGGCGTATATAATTGTTCAAAGTAATCACCCCATGCGCACACAATGTCTTCAGGGTCCCTTAAGAGTTTTCCATTGTGATGAAACATTATTGGGGCTGATGTACCACTCTCTCGGGCTACTGGTCCCACAGGTTCTAACCGTTAAGTTGGAATTCTTGGAAACACGTTGATGACATTTATTGTACAACTATATACAAGTGCACCCCATCAGGTGGCCACGGAGAATAATACAACAACATCTTCTCACGCTGCACGTTAGTATCAATTGTCCATTCAGAACAAAAGTCAGTCAAGTCTTGGCTCTGTCTGGTATATATCCGCTGAGAGGAAAACGCCCTGAGCTCTAGATGTCGTGACTTGATTGGAACACGTGTGCGCCGCTCCCATCAACACCAGCTGTACAACAACAGATGGACAATTAATAACATGTTTTGGTGAAAGCAGTGAACCCCAGAGGCAATGATCTAAATCATTCACCTGAGAGTTGTTGTTCCCAACATCAGGCCAGGACACTGACCCCAGCTAAGATTAACCATACTTACATACGTATCGTCGAAAGTATTACATAACTCATATCACCTTTTTCAAGATTTTTGTCATAAGACAAAAAACTTGATGAGAGATTTAAACTATCCAATTTGGAATATGAATTGTTCCGAAGCAAAGAATGTCATAATCCTACAAGTTCCCATCACAGGAATGTCACACTCTGAAAGTTCTTTAGTCGAGCAAAACCTTCGATTGCTATGAATTGGTCCGAAACAGAAGAATGTCATAATCCTAGAATAAGCTTTGGTTCTGGAGAGTTAGTTCTGATCCAGCGTTGGAAGTTAATGGTGCCTCTCCCTATTAACCCTGTTTATCTTGGCTATATTCTGACTCATCGGTTGATCCAGATCCAGCGTTGGAGAACAACGGTGCCTTTCCCGGTCATTCCCGAGCATCCTGGCTAGATTCCGAATGAATGATTGATCGATTGATCCAGATATGACTTCTGTTGGTAGTTATAATGGCCTTGTTTCGATACGAAAGTCGAATAAATTTTCAACTTGATCTTGAATTCAGGGGTAAATTGGTTAATGGTCAATATGGTTTAATATCTAGGGTGTGACTTCCCGTCATGGCTTAAACCGCCTTGTTCGATACGAAAGTTGAATAAATTTCAACTTGATCTTGAATTCGGGCGTAAATGTGTTAAGGGTCAATATGGTTTAATATCTATGGTGTGACTTCCCGTCGAGGGCTATATTTGCCTTGTTTCGATACGAAAGATGAATAAAGTTCAACTCGATCTTGAATTTGGGCATAAATAAATGGTCAACATAGTACTGTCTAGTGGAAAGGACTTCATATACGTTGTGTAAGAACTGAAATGAATTATCTGGGTAATGTCAATAGCGTTACAACACGCTTATACGTGTAGAACACGATTTCAACCTTGAAAATGACCATTACCGATTATCATTGTAAGTGGGGCATAAAAGCCCTACCTAAACCATCATGTACAATTGCTCTTGTACAAATGCTCTATAGCATTAAATGTCCCAATTTGTTGGCATCGGCGTATGGAACCACGCACTTCGAGTCAAATCTCTATTTCATTGCCATGAAAATACCGATAGAACATAACCTAACAATTATCATGTAACATAAAAATATGTACATCAGGAGTAATTTGTCATTCTATATACATGCTATCCACGTGTTTAACGAAATGCTCTTTTGAGCTGACTAACATCTTAGTTGAGCTTAACGGCTGTATACAAGCATATACGAATGCTATATAGCATAAAATGTTCCCAATTTGTTGGCATCAGCGTGTGAAATCACGCATTTAGAGTAAAATCTCTATTTCATTGCCGTGAAAATGCCGCTAGAACATAACCTAACAATTAGCATGTAACATAAACAACTCCCACACCAAGGACATTTTATATAAATGCCATCGATTATATATATATATATATTCCTTGTGAAATGGAATAAAATGTACAACACATGAGACAATTTGCTTGGCTTATTGGTTCACATAGCTAATTTTATATGGGTTTTTAATACAACCTACACTACATTATTATCATGATATGTTTCTTTAAAACAATTCAATAATTCACTATACAACTTTTATTTTCCTGACATCAGCTAACTCTTTAAACGTATTTCTAGTTCATTCTCATATGTCCCTTTAAACTTAAAATCTTCAGACAACGACTAACTTATATTTTCATGACCTCAGACAACTCTTAAACAGAATGCGTAAGCTAGTCATCTTTTACATGTCCCTTTAACTAAAATCAATAGATAGGTCACCATACGAATTTTATTTTGCTAATCTCAGTCAACTGTTAAACCAAATGTGTAAGCTAATTTCTAATTCATATGTCCCCTGTTCCTCGTAAGATATGAATTATCGATATGGTGAACAATACTTAATTAATATATGATATGTATGAAATTTGACAATGCAGTCGGCTTTTTCAAATACATCCACCACACGCATGGACATTCATTTAAATTATTCGCCTGAGCGACTCCACTCGGGTGCAACATAATTGACTTAGCCTTGTATCGTCTCCCGTGCGGTCGATGGAAAATCTACCATTGTCCTGGTTGGACAGTTTTGGCCAGTTTGCATAATTAATCCCCTAAGGCCATGTGTTGACCCCTAGTTTTATCTATGCATTGCTGTTGTGAACAGCGGTCTTACATCAAAGTGACACGGGTATTCGGTGGTCATTTTCTCCTGTATATGTACCCCGAAATACCAGCTCATTTGTACTAATTTTCTTTTTGCCTGGATCTAATTCTCATGTTAATGTTTTCAACATAGCTATGTTTCAAAATGTGTCTTTAAACAGTATATCTTCATGAAAAATTGTGTCTTTATTCAGTACAATTTTCATGGAATTAATAGGATTATTTTCGGATCTATTTAAATTCCATAAAAGGTAAGTTCTCTTTTTTTTTACTATTTTTGTTCCGAAAAATTTGTGCCGTCAACAAACAGTTTAGACATTTTAGACATATATCCGTTTGGTTGTAACTCACAGACACTCAAATAATTCCCGGAACGGATTTTATCATGGCACCATCCATTTTCTATTCATTCTTTTCTTGTTTATTATTCAGTTACATTTATTATTTTCCGACTTGTCAACTCTGATCAACCTTGGTTTGTTCGAAACTTGAACACATTAAAACCATTCTGGTTACTTGTATAATGCGTACAAACGATGACGATACATGTACAGCGATCTACATATTTTTAAATCGACATTTTAACCCAATCCGGGTGTCATAACCAAAATACCACTAACCATCCGTTGTGCCAATACGGGTACATAAACTCTTAAGGCTATCAGAACGGTTTGATTATTTAATTACAACAAAGTTAATAATGTTCAATCATCAGCATCTGGGTTTCTCCTGGTTGAGTTTATCTTCCTGTCGTCTGCTCGGCGTAGGGTCTGCTTCTGTCTTCATAGATTGGGCGTGTCTGCTTGTCATCTACTCGGTTGAGTTCCGGTTGAGTTTATCTTCCTGTCGTCTGCTCGGTTTAGGGTTTTCCTCTGTCTTCATAGATTGGGCGTGTCTGCTTGTCATCTACTCGGTTGAGTTCCGGCTGAGTTCGTCTTCCTGTCGTCTGCTTTGCTTCGTAGCGTTGTCAGAAATACAAGATTGTAATGTGTACCTTGTATTCCCATCCGCGTTCCTGGCTAGAGTTCCGGGCTGTCTTCATATCGTCACCACGAGAGTTATCGGTCACATCTTGGTAGCTGGTTAGAACTGTGTCTAGATCTGAATTTTGCTTGCTTCTAAATAGGACCATGGTGTTATTCCGCCTGGATCCGCATTTCATGATCCATCGGATGGGGCGTTCCTGGGCTGCTCATGCGAGGTAATTTTCCTATGTGTTCCTCTGTGTTCTTCAGGTATCTTATCCTTGCCTTCGTGCCGCGTTAGGTTTCAATGGGCGCTGTAGGTAAAGTATCTCGTCTCGCTAATCCCTTAAACGTTCTGTTTACATCACAGTTGTCTTACTATGTATGTATGTATGTATCGGCCTGGTTACTGCTAGATGTCCGCCAATTCGTTTTGATGTCGCAATGTTGATGACCAGTCATCAGGGGCGCTAGTATGTGTGGTAAACTAGCGGCTCCCGCGACTAAGATATTGCCTTCTTCTTCCCGGGTTGAAAGTTATGTCCCTGGGGGTTGTCTTGGCACATTACTCCTTCGCTTTTTCGATTTAAAGTTGATCTTGAAATCGCGAGTCCAATTCGTCGCTGCGCAGCCGGGCGATGATTCGTCGAAGTGTTTCGCAACAGCGGCCGCGGCGATAGATAGCTGGTGCGATGTCGTCCGTCTCCATGCAAATCGGGTTGTCTGGGCGTCTCTCAGACAACACCGACTTACTGGCTGTGACTTTTTGTGTGGCTTTAAAGTGGGTCCTGAAATCGCAAGTCCAATACGTCGCGTCGTGCAGGTCGATGATTCGTCAGAGTTGTTAGCAGCAGCGGCATCGGTGATGGGTAGCTGGTTCCATGTCGGCCGCCTCCGTGTAGATCGGGCCGTCTGGGCGTCTCTCAGACAACTCCGACCTACTGGCTGCGGCCTTCCTTTTTGTGTAAAACTATGGATGAAATCGCATGGCGCTGTCGCAGTCGTTCGGTCCTGGTCGTTTATCAGTTAGGGTTGGTGGTGGGTGTTGTGGGTGGGCCTACCATCGTGTTATTGGTAGCCCCAGTTTTCGTTCGCTGCTGGGGGTACGAGCCCGGGTGGGATGCGCCCGATTGGGAGGCTGTGGTCCTCTACGAACCCTTCGTCCCACCATCCCTCGTCAGTCCACCCGGCGTCAGCACATCTGTTGTCGCCGGCGGCCTCGTCCACCTCGGTTTCTTCTTCGTCATCCTCGCCGTCCCCGTCGTCCGCCGGGCAACCGTAGGGTACGTCTACGCCCTCGTCTATATGTCGCTGGCAACTGGCGAAGAAGGCTCGCAAGTTCGGCGGTGTTCAGGGTCTGATTTCGGGGAGGAGTCCGAAGCCGTATTCCGGAAGTGGGGCGAGTTCCGCCTGATCGGGCCTGGCTGTTGCTTCGGCCCCTGCGACCGTCTGACCGGTGGGACTATAATAATTAGACAGAAAACGACGTGAACATGCTGCGTGAATAACGTGATTGATTTTCTGACGTTAAATATATGACGACATGTCAGGGGTATTACTTTCTCTCCAACAGCTTATAATACAATTGATTAGTATTCTCAAGTGAGAAATGATTCGAACGTATATCTACGTGCCAGCGATGGTACTGGGGCGAATCGCCTATTAACATTTGAGATATTTGGACTGCATCAATGCTCATCTACAAGCGACTTACGTCGTTATGGCGATTCGTAGATTAAAATTCGGAATGCAATGAGAGGAATGCCCGATGTCTACATCTATATACATGCGATCGATACTAAGAACGACGCGATAATTGGTACGAACAAAATGTGGAATACATAAATACACAATATAATATATATAAGTGATACAAATCCAAATCCGCCACAGATGTGGTTAGCCTCTGACGGCTATAATTGGATATAGGCGTTCCTGAGTGTTGTCCCGCAACGGCGCAGACGGTTTTGGTGCATCCGTCTCCATTGCTTCGTCGATGGGTCCTTCGAACACGGCCATCGGGATCTCCTCAGGTCGCTGGTCTAACTGCTTATTATGCATAATGGCTAACCTTGGCAAGTGGCGTTTAACAAACTTCCACCAAAATCGGTGGGTCCAGACAATTAAAATCGCTACGGCGGTAATTATCAGGGCATAATACCACCATGGCCATGCGTTCGGTTCATTCGAGGGGGTGATATTGATTAGCTCATGCACTAAGTCGGGCATGCGGATCTTTTCAACAACTTTTAACTTGGGCGGGAGTTTGATGCGGGTCTGGTTCGGAAACGTGTCATGGAAGGGTTTCCACAATATACGGCTACTGTTTGCCAAATGCGGCAATCGGTACGTAAGCTCATTCGTCGGCGCGCGCGACTCTTCGTGAAAATAGGCCGAGAGTTCCATGCGGGTATTCGACGCGGTACTCGATGCATTTAGACGCAACAACCCTAAGGGCGGTGCTATTCGCGCTGGCGCCGCGTTGGTTACTCCTCGGCACACGATTGTGAAGCTCAAGGGTCGGTTGGTCGACAACAGCCATTGTCCTTGCGATAAATAATGGGCCAACGGAAACGAAATGCCAGTCTTAACTATCGTGGCGCATGCGCGTTGAATATCGTCATCGTCAGCAAGGAACAATGCCATTAGGCAGTTTCGTTTGTCGGTTATTCGGTAGATTGGGCTACGAAATTGGCACGCGTTAAACCCGGGGCCAGTGCACTTCGCGTATTCCTCGTGAGTCAAGGTCGAATACCTTGTTCTTCTGGGATTGATCGCGAAGTATTTCGTCTCCAGGTCATATTGCGCTACTAAATCGTCTTTGGCCTCCGGCTCCCTTTCATTTAACGGAAATTTCGGATGAAAAGGCAGTGGCAGGTTATGCACTTTGAAAAGAGTAAGCCTTTCTCGCATCGCGACTAAAGGGATCGGTATGATTATCATGATACGGTCATTATCCAGCGCTGTGGCGCACGGTAAATGCCTGTAAAACTGCCACAATTCAGTGGACGGGTCATTGGGGAATCGCAATCCCAGCGGTAATTTTGTGGCGACATCAGCGAGCAATGTTTGTAGGTGTTGGGGCGTTATGATGCTTGGCGATAATCGGCCCAAGGCGAGCATGTCGAGTTGAACGCGCAGGTGCTCCATGTACTTGTCTCCGCTGGCGACCAGCTGGCGCAGTTCACTGGCCAGCAGGTCGAATTGGAGGTAAGCAAGGAGGTATTGTTCGATGTGCTCTATTCGGCGGTGAATATCAGTGGTCAAATTCGCGAGTTTGGCATCGAGTTGTTCCAAAGTAAAGAGCATGTCATTGATCGTGTGACGATTTTCTGATATATGGGTTCTCGAAACGTTCATAATTGTAAGTCCTTGCTCGATTGCGTGTGAAATCGCGTTTTGGTTTTTTGCTAAGTCACGAATGTTACTTCGGATGCCCCTCAGGTCCGACTCGGATACGGTGCCGAATAAAAAGCTGAAAGCATCACCGAGGAATGGCAGTAGGCTTCTCTCCCGCCTAGCCCGCGTATTATATAATGGCTGGTAGTTCATGAAACTGCCAATCGTATTCTGGTGATCGAGTTTAAGGGCCTGCACTTCCCGCAACAGGGAAGTAAATATCGGGAGAAATCTTATCGCGTCCGTGCGGTAGGGTTGGGCTAAACCGGGGGGTTCGTCCGGCATGGCGTCGGTCCTTCCAAGGCGGAGCACTCGTCGGACCCCCTGGCTCGCCTCGTGTATTCGCGTGCCTAACCTGGCTACGAATTGGTGAAACGGGGAGAAATCAATGAGGAATGTAACCACCCAACGCGATTTGGTCGGGGCGATAGTCTGGATATTCTCGAATACCACGTTGTGGCGCGTTATAAAGCCAGAGGTTATGCCTGCCAATAAGACAGTTAGGAGTAGGGTTCCGTGCATTCTGTAATGAAAGCAAGGTCAGTGGTCTGAGTGTCGGATTACAATTTACATCACTGCTGCCATTGAGTACAACAGGTTCTTAACTGATTGCTTGGTGTTTACGTCGCTAAGCGCTCCATTCATGAGCTGCTTATACTTGCGTGGGGCCGGTCTGGGCCTACATTCACGAGGAGTTTGTTCAATGGGGGCCACTTCCATTAACTCATCCCCTGAGCTGTCATCACTCGTAACCATCCTTGTTACTTTGCGCCCGTGTCGACGAGGCGCTGAGGCGCGTTGTGCCTTCGCACTCGGCTCTGATTTCTCGTCCGTGGACGAGTTAGGGTTTTGTAGCGGCGCTGAGCGCGCGAGTCGCATTTTTCTACGCTGTAAGCGCACCTTAAGCTCGCTTAAAGGGACATCTTCGTCATCGGAGTCGGAACATTGTCTCCGATATCGAGCGATTACGTCATCTGGTAATGGTTCAGTTTCATCGCCAGAAGACCCACCCACATGGTTAGGGGCAGGGATGTCGCTACCTTCGTCTTCGGGGGGAACAACATACGTTTGAGCACGCTTGTTGTTGTCAGTTTTGGGGATTTCCCATTCTAGGTTGGCTTTGCGCATATGTTCAGCGTGGGATTGTGTGACTTTCCCAGTTAATTGGTTCCTCAACTTGAAAGTAACGGGCGTTATTTGCTCGGTTATGCGGAAGTAGGGTTTCCATTTGCTTTCAAGTTTGCTTTTCCGCAAGTGATTCTTAACAAACACGGCCTCACCAATTTCGAATTTAATGGCCTTGGCCTTTTCGTACATTTTCGCTGCTCGTTGGCGTTTAACCTGTTTCAGGTGTTTGTGCACCGGCGTAAGTGATTTAGGCTGTTGCCGTAATGCTATTTGACAATAACCCTTCCCAGCACGATTACGTCTTCGTTCATACGTGACTGATTTTCCAACTACACTGCCGCGCCGTAGATAAACGGTTTTATTAGTGTTGTTCACGAGTAGCAATGGGACTTGATGTATTTTACCGAGTTCCGAAATCGAGTTCCTTATCTCCAAACCGGGTTTCGATGCTAGGTAACCTTTCTTGATTTGGGCAACCTCTATTAATGTCGACTTGTGAAGAGAAGCTAAGTTTTTCGATTTACCCATACATAAAGTTGATGTTTGGGGCTTTAAACTAACTTTGCTGGTTAATCTCAGGAGGGAAGCGATATGCGCATCTGCTTCCAAAGGGACATACACGTCACTGACCTTGAGGCATCCCATATCATAATACAGTCTGACCCCTTGAGAGGTCAACCAATCTCTCCCTAATATCATGTTCCGGGTCATATCATTCACCACATAAAATTTATGGGTTAATTTTAGAGTCGACATTCTGAAGGTTAATTCCACGCTACCAAGCACGCCCAATGATTTCCCATTTACTGAGCTAAGGTTAATGTGTTCCCTAGTTAGTTTTGGTCGAAACTGTAATGCGTCATAGACGCGTTTGTGAATCAATGAGACTTCCGCGCCACTATCTACTAATGAGCGGTATTTATTTTTACCTATTCTAACTAAACATGAGCTGGGGTTCCCCACAATATTTATGTTATATTTCCTCCCATTTGTGGCCTCAATGAGAGGATTCCTTAGTTTTTTGCATATGTGGGCGGGGTCATCATTCGTGGCGGTTCGTTTAATGTCGGATATCTCCGGCTGTGTCGCGGTCTATCATGGGATATGTCACGTGATCGGTTCGGCTGATCTCGGCGGATTCCCCTAGGTGGCGTTACCGGCGCGTTCCATTGCTTTTGCTTCGAACCTCCGGATTTGGAGGGGCAATTTCTAGCTAAGTGGTTACCTTCGCAAACCCAGCAAGATACGTGCCTTCGGTTTTCGGTCTTAAGGGGGCAGTCGCGAGCGAAATGATCACCTTGACACGTCCAACATTCGACCGTTCGTGGTTTAACCACCGCATCGACATGCACCTGTCTCGGGCGTGATCTGTGTTCTCGGGTCGTGTGATTATCGCGCGCGCATATATCGCAGTTCGCGCTTGTTTCTGAAACTATCAATTTCCATTGCTTCCGGTTCGTTTTCGTTGTAATTTTCGCGACCCGTTCGTAGGTTGAATACCCGTCGGATCCCCATTTCCCGCATGGCGATTTCGGCTGCCGTTTTTAGTGTTTTTGGCGCATCCCTTATCAACTTCATTTTCAAACTGTCGCTTCTTAAAGCGTCAATATAAAATCCTACGAGTTGGCCTTCGACCGAGTTGATCCCGCCGGGTTGATCTCGATATGCCACCGTCGCGATTTCCAAGATTCGTTCGGCAAGCACATGTAAGTTTTCGTTATGTTTTTGCTTGATTTTTCTTAGCATCGAAAAGGCGAATTGATTGTCATTTATCTCGGCAAATCGACTAGATAATTCGGTTTTCGTATCTTGCCACGTGGCGTCCGGGTTTGTGGCCAAATATCTTTGTAAAAAATCTGAAACGGGGCCTGTCGCGGACTGGAATGCCATGTAGGGCTTCTTCGCGTCGTTAGCGCCGGTTAGGATTGCGCATTTTTCTATCGCCTTGACCCACCCGTGGTATTTCGTGGGGTCCCCGTCAAATGACGTCACTACCTGTGTTACCGTAGACATGGCCATTGCAGCAATTTGAGAATTGATAGACTCTGTCAATGGGGCAAGAACACCAGCCGGTTGCGTAGCCATTATGTTAATAAACAATTAGACTCACGTTTTGCGAATTTTCCCACACTGTTTCTGTGCACACTGTTCCTCTTCTGGCTTCACGTTGTGTCTGTGATTAGCGTTCAGATCCTGGCTCGAAGGCACCAGTTAAGAGATATGTGCCAATACGGGTACATAAACTCTTAAGGCTATCAGAACGGTTTGATTATTTAATTACAACAAAGTTAATAATGTTCAATCATCAGCATCTGGGTT
The DNA here is from genome assembly GCA_032622095.1 of Siphonodentalium dalli. NCBI lineage: Eukaryota > Metazoa > Mollusca > Scaphopoda > Gadilida > Siphonodentaliidae > Siphonodentalium > Siphonodentalium dalli. The sequence continues at coordinate 1,812,691 of CP136068.1, forward strand.
TCTCCTGGTTGAGTTTATCTTCCTGTCGTCTGCTCGGCGTAGGGTCTGCTTCTGTCTTCATAGATTGGGCGTGTCTGCTTGTCATCTACTCGGTTGAGTTCCGGTTGAGTTTATCTTCCTGTCGTCTGCTCGGTTTAGGGTTTTCTTCTGTCTTCATAGATTGGGCGTGTCTGCTTGTCATCTACTCGGTTGAGTTCCGGCTGAGTTCGTCTTCCTGTCGTCTGCTTTGCTTCGTAGCGTTGTCAGAAATACAAGATTGTAATGTGTACCTTGTATTCCCATCCGCGTTCCTGGCTAGAGTTCCGGGCTGTCTTCATATCGTCACCACGAGAGTTATCGATCACATCTTGGTAGCTGGTTAGAACTGTGTCTAGATCTGAATTTTGCTTGCTTCTAAATAGGACCATGGTGTTATTCCGCCTGGATCCGCATTTCATGATCCATCGGATGGGGCGTTCCTGGGCTGCTCATGCGAGGTAATTTTCCTATGTGTTCCTCTGTGTTCTTCAGGTATCTTATCCTTGCCTTCGTGCCGCGTTAGGTTTCAATGGGCGCTGTAGGTAAAGTATCTCGTCTCGCTAATCCCTTAAACGTTCTGTTTACATCACAGTTGTCTTACTATGTATGTATGTATCGGCCTGGTTACTGCTAGATGTCCGCCAATTCGTTTTGATGTCGCAATGTTGATGACCAGTCATCAGGGGCGCTAGTATGTGTGGTAAACTAGCGGCTCCCGCGACTAAGATATTGCCTTCTTCTTCCCGGGTTGAAAGTTATGTCCCTGGGGGTTGTCTTGGCACACCGTGTAGATATTTTTGCAAAACATTGGAACCATTTGGCTAAATGGAACATTCCTAAACCATACTTCAAACTTCAAATGACTATAATGTCTTTAATTTTAAATTTTTCGAATTACTTCAACTAATTTCTTTTATTTAAAGATATATCTCGCTGGACGCAACCAGTTTCTTGACAAACTGTCATAAATAAATAGTGTTTTCAAATGGATAATCTGAGCACAATAAAACTAATATTATACTCTCAATTGACTGACATAACAGCCTTAACAAAAATTGAACCCACAATTCGTTCAAAACCAGAACTCACTAAACTCATACTGATTAAATTGACAACATCCTAAAATCATCTGTAAATTTAATACCTATATAACCTGCATAAAGGTGTAATAATTTAGACCAGCGTACATGTAACTAATAATACCTCGAAAACAACAATCTTTATTTCAAATCGATGCAACAATTTATTTTTAAACAACAATTTGACATGGAAAACGCTGATACAACAGTAATTTCCAAGCATACCTAATATAGAAAAATTGACGCAACAATTTAAACTATAACTGTGAATTCCCTGAACAACTTTTTTGCTTTACTCGCATATTATTCAATTAAAAACTAATATAATCGACAGATTACTCGTTGTGAGAATGTGTCTTCTTCACAATATCTCTACCATGCATAATTTAATAATTCACTGGGAGTCATTCTCGCGTAGATTGTCAAACCAATCTTATCCAATTCTTGGATACCATAACTCTGGACACATAACTTTTATCCCAGTGATTATTTCTTCTAGCTGTTAACATTTTTCAATTTTAATAATTACGGTCAATTTCCACAAAAATTTAGACCAGCGTACATGTAACTAATAATACTTCGAAAAACAAACAATCTTTATTTCAAATCGATGCAACGATTTTTGAAACAACCACAACTCGAAATAAACATACTGGGACAACAGTAGTTTCTAAGTATACCTTATAGCAACCACCCCAGTGGGTGTTTATACCTAAATGCATGTGAATTATGACGTCATATATTTTTTCTATATTTCTATACCAAGAGCGAAAATAGCGTGTATGCTTTTTTGTAAATTTCACACGTGACTTCCGGGAGGTTACTGCGCAGAATCCAGCAGAAACTGATCGAAGAATTACGTTTTCTTCACTTCAACTTCAACACAATCGACTGTTAGTAACGGTACTGAGTTAGGAGAGCAGCGTGCTCCGAAGACAACCGCGTCGGAGGAATTTGCATACAAGTACAACAACAACAACGATTGCCGATGGTCACTTTTTAATTGTCCTCACTGAGTCATTCAGAGACTCAATCAAATAATAGATTAATCGAGGATTAATCACAGCCTTTCTAGTCTGATAGTGATAACATGGCATTCGGTAAAATATTACCGTGGCACAGTTTGTGATTAGCCATCTCGATTGTAAACAAATCTTCTACTCGAAATTTGTAAATTAAAAAAACAAATCAAATGTGCATGTGCGATAATCAATATCATCCATGACCAAACCCGGACACACATACCAAATCGCATTCACATCCACTGAGAAACAACGAAGAAGCGCGACATTACACTTTTATTTAGAGCCGGCATCGGCGTCGACAAACACTTTATATACACCGATTTCTCCACTACAAGGTCAAGGCCCACATGGCACGAAATTGAAAAATCAACGAGTGATTGATCTGTGTTTCATGTAATTTGCAACAATGAATATTGTTTTGAGGATTTTATGGATTATTGTGTACCACAGATACACGAAGACTAGGCAATTCAATGTTAAGTGTATTCAATTTCATGACATCATGTGTAAACTGTGTTTGTGACATGATTATTGCACTTTCACTTTCGACAGAAGCTTGGAGGCATTGTTGAATTTGTTCTCTAATCATCAAAGGTTGCACAGGTATTTGCTTATCATTAATTTAATCATTTGATTTAGGACTGAAAAAGAATTGTTTCTGTTTTCAAATTCAAAAGATCAATCGTACTGCCCTGCTGGACAAAACAAGTGTCCATTGGCACCGCGGTGTGTTTGCCGTTCGGCGGCGGTGTCAGTAACTGCAGTTGAGCACCGCGGCCGAGCGGCAAGTACACCATGGCCGACCGTCAAGTACACATGTACACCATGGCCGAAAAGCAACTACAATGGGGCCGAATGGCATGTACACCGTGGTTAGATTTCTGGTTTATATTGTCTTTTTTCAGTTTAATGAATGCACACAGCGGAAACTACACCATGGTCGAATGGCAAATACACCGCGGCCCAACTGTAGTTAGCTGGAGACGCTGTGTAGTTGCATTTCGGCCGCAGTGGCAATGCTAAGTGCACCGTGGTTAAGTGGACACTTGTTTTGCCCAGCAGGGTAGTACATGTGTATTCAGTTCAAATTCATACAGATATCTTTCAGACTTTCATGTTTACAAAATGTAGGCGCGCATAGTCCCGCTCACTGGGTTTTGGCCAGCCGCGCGGTTTCTATCAAGATAAAATAAACAGCGGAAATACATTCATAAATGCTGCGTAAATTGAATTAGTTCACTCACGATGGATGTCCATTGAAACTCTTTGATGGTTTAGCACTGCTTAATCCACTATCCATAAGCACAAGTGAATGTTACACACTGTGTTTTCATATTGTACCCCGCTGGACAAAACAACTGTCCATTGGCACCGTGGTGTATTTGCCGTTCGTCCGCGGTGTCAGAGTTTGTAACTGCAGTTGAGCACCAAGGCCGAACAGCAAGTACACCGTGGCCCAACAGCAAGTACACTGCGGCCGAAAGGCAACTACACCGCAGCCGAACGGCATGTACACCGTGGTTAGATTTCTGGTTTGTATAGTCTTTTTTCAGTTTAATGAACGTACACCGCGGCAATTACACCATGGCCGAACGGCAAGTACACCGCGGCCCAACTGTAGTTAGCCGGTGGAGCCGCGGTGTAGTTGCATTCCAGCCACGGTGGCAACGCTAACTGCACCGCGGTTAGATGGACACTTGTTTTGTCAAGCAGGGTACATCCTCCTATATTAATTGTAATTCATAATTATTAATAAGGAATTAATTTAATACTCCGATTCAATGCTGACGAAATAAATACGGTAACATCTCCCGGCCACGTGGTCTCGCTTTGATTTTCCAGGAATTTATATGACGTCATACATAGAAATCATTCAAATGTATTTTTAGCTTCGAATCATTCAGTCTCAGACAGATAGTGCATTTGACACTACACAACGTGTGACCTCAAAAAACTTAAAATGCCAATCATCGTGGCACGAGGGATAACCTTTTGATGAATGCCGACAATGAATGTTGGTTTTGGAGAATTCATTTGATATTTTGCTACAACATTCAAGCTGTTTCTTTATACTTGTACGCTCTCCGTATTTGGCCTAGACGCGCAATTGATCGGTCACTGGTTTTCAATTTTAGCCGCGCGATGGTGCGCAAGAGCGATCGCGTGCCTAAAAAATTAAAGTCTGATCTTTCTGTTGATTCCAACGTTAACACTATTACTTAATATTTTTACCACTTTAGAGGGCGTTCTTTATTAGATGAACATTATTTTACCCACACGTCATGATTCCATGATTTTAAGGTGAAGTTGAACAGAAGCGAGCGCTAAGCTTTGTTTTCATTAACGCATGCTCACACCAGGATGGTGTGGTAATAATAGTAATAGCATGATTTTGTCGGGCACCTTGGTTTCTTTACAGCCCTCCAGGAATGATTAACTCCGTCTCGGGTCTATAAATAGGCCCTCGGTCTGTTAATCATTCCTGTCGGGTCCAGGTGCTACCACGGCCGAGTACTGGTAACTTTATAACCCTGTGGCGACTGCAGTAGCGTTCTTTAATGTGCACACACCAAGGCGGAATACAGGAGAAGTCGGCCCCACTACGAAGTCGGCCCCAGATAAATCAGCCCAGCTATTAACATCAGTTAGTAACATGTTTACTCAATTGAGTAACATACATGTATATCAGGTGTCACGGAAACCTTGTTCAACACTACATTGTATATGACTTAGTGTTGATCTTTATCGGCGTTTCGCTGACTGCTTCCATGTGGAAATCCCTCTGGCGCGACGCCCATTATAATTATCACAGGACATTGTTTAGGTCTATAGATTAATTGGCTGACTAAGTGTGAAGGTTCGTATCTGGTCTAAAACCATGTCTTGTATATATGGCTATTTTTCCGGTACAGATTTAAATTTCCGTTAACGAACCCTATCGACATATCTGCGTAAAGCCATGACAGTGCGCGATAAGCAAATGGATTGCCAGGAGGTGATATAATCCTCCTTGACACCATGTGACCAAAACATGGTCACATAAAATGGAATGCTACGAGGTGATGTAATCCCTTATGACACCGTGTGGCGAAATGTCGGTCTCATCTTATTGTGCCACAGGCATTAACAAGCAGTACAATAATAATGGGGCCGACTTTTCTTGACCAATCTTTAATTTACCCAGGCCGACTTCTCTTGTGGCCGACCTTGTTTTGGGCTGACTTCTCCAGATACCCCGAGGCATATACACAGGTCAGCCATTACTGTCCGCACCCCCAATCAGACAGCATACTGCACAACAAAATACCTGGATAGATGTTGTAATGGGGGAAGTCGGTATTTTTGCATTCGGATCTTTATTCAGTGATCTCAAATGAGACTTTTCAGCTTTACAAACTTGGTATCTGACCGAGTTCTGATTTTTGTCAGAATACCCTGACCAGGTCCGCTAGCACGAGAGACCAGTACACTACAGTACCTCTCGGCTATCGACTTCCCTAGATTTAAGTAATTGACCGCCTCTATAGTGTCACCCCATGTAATACTGCTGTATTATATAAGAAATGAACGGCGGGTTCAATGTGGTCATCGGATTTTGACCGCAAGAAAAATTCAGCAAACTGCATCAACCCCGAAGTAGTAAAGCCAAAAAAATATTTACCTGTGTTTCCGTTGTCCCGCCCACCCCTATTTCGGAGCTCTCAACGGTTCTCATTTTATTCATTTTGCAAAATTCCAACGCAGCCCGTTTTATTAGCTCAACTTACTTTGTAAGTTTGAGCTATTGCCATGGGTTGGCGTCCGTCATCCGTGTGTCTGTGTGTCCGTCAACAATTTACTTTGTCGCGGGCTACATGTTGTGCCTTTAGTCTGATCTCTTTGAAATTTGTCATGAATATTGACATTGACATGTACCCTGCTGGACAAAACAAGTGTCCATTGGCACCGCGGTGTATTTGCCATTTGGCCGCAGTGTCAGAGTTTGTAACTGCAGTTGAGCGCCGCGGCCGAGCGGGAAGTACATGTACTCCGCGGCCGAACGACAAGTACACATGTACACCATGGCCAAAAAGCAACTACAACGGGGCCGAATGGTATGTACACCGTGGTTAGATTTCTGGTTTGTATTGTCTTTTTTCAGTTTGATGAATGTACACAGCGGCAACTACACCATGGCCGAATGGCAAATAAACCAATGCCCAACTGTAGTTAGCCATTGGAGCCGTGGTGTAGTTGCATTTTGGCCGCGGTGGCAATGCTAACCACACCGTGGTTAAGTGGACACTTGTTTTTCCCAGCAGGGTAGATGGGAACGAATCATTTTGGGGTCTTTCGATCGAAAAGCATCTTGGCGGCCATCTTGGATTTCAAGGTTGTGCCATTAGTCTGATCTTCATGAAATTTGTCATGGATGTTAATAGCAACCACCCCGGTGGGTGTTTATACCTAAGGCGTGTGTGAATGATGACGTCATATAATTTGTCTATATATATTTCTATACGATGGAACGATTTTCAGAAAGAGTGTATGCTATTTCGCGAAATTGACACGTGACTTCCGGTTAGCAACTGTTTAAAATTGCGGAATCGGAAGTGGAACAACGAAATGAAATGCCACGGCCCATGACGTCATTTACGTCATGTTGGCTTCGTAGGTGCAACATTAACCCTTTCACGATGGGAGACGCGCTAGTGCAGCATTAATGTTTTTATTACGGGAGCTGTGCTGGTGCAGCATTAACAATTTCACGACGGGAGCTGTGCTGGGCAGCATTAACCCTTTCATGACGGGGAGCTGTGCTGGAGCAGCACTAACCCTTCCATGACGGTAGTTGAGTTGGTGCAGGATTAGTTATTTCATGAAGGGAGCTGCGTTGGTGCAGCATTAAATATTTGATGATGGGAGCTGCGTTGGTGCAGCATTAACTCATTCATGAAGGGAGCTGCGTTGGTGCAGCATTAATTATTTGAAGATGGGAGCCCGAGTTGGTGCAGCATTAACTATTTCATGGCAGGAGCTGCGCTGGTGCAGCATTAACTATTTCACGACGGGAGCTGCGTTGATGATGGGAGCTACTCGTTGGTGCAGCATTAACTCTCTCATGACGGGAGCTGCGCTGGTGCAGCATTAATTATTTGATGACGGGAGCTGCGTTGGTGCAGCATTAACTCTTTCATGGCGGGAGCTGAGCTGGTGCAGCATTAATTATTTCATGACGGGAGCTGCGTTGGTGCAGCATTAATTATTTGATGATGGGAGCTGCATTTGTGCAGCATTAACTCTTTCATGACGGGAGCTGCGTTGGTGCAGCATTAACTATTTCATGACGGGAGCAGCGTTGGTGCAGCATTAACTATTTCATGACGGGAGCTGCGCTGGTGCACCATTAATTATTTCAGGACGGGGCTGCGTTGGTGCAGCATTACTTATTTCATGATGGGAGCTGCATTGGTGCAGCATTGACTCTTTCATGAGGGGAGCTGCGCTGGTGCAGTATTAATACATTTCACGACGGGAGTTGCGTTGGTGCATCGTTAATTATTTGATGATGGGAGCTGCGTTGGTGCAGTATTAACTCTTTCATGAAGGGAGCTGCGTTAGTGCAGCATTAATTATTTGATTATGGGAGCTGCGTTGGTGCAGCATTAAATCTTTCATGACGGGAGCTGCGTTAGTGCAGCATTAATTATTTGATTATGGGAGCTGCGATGGTTCAGCATTAACTCTTTCATGACGGGAGCGACGTTGGTGCAGCATTAATTATTTGATTATGGGAGCTGCGTTGGTGCAGCATTAAATCTTTCATGACGGGAGCTGCGTTAGTGCAGCATTAATTATTTGATTATGGGAGCTGCGATGGTTCAGCATTAACTCTTTCATGACGGGAGCGACGTTGGTGCAGCATTAATTATTTGCTGATGGGAGCTGCGCTGGTGCAGCATTAATTATTTCATGATGGGAGCTGCGTTGGTGCAGCATTAGTTATTTGATGATGGAGCTGCGATGGTTCAGCATTAACTCTTTCATGACGGGAGCTGTGCTGGTGCAGCATTAATTATTTAATGACGGGAGCTGCGTTGGTGCAGCATTAACTAATTCATGACGGGAGCTGCTCTGGTGCAGCATTAATTATTTCATGACGGGAGCTGCATTGGTGCAGCATTAACTATTTTATGATGGGATCTGTGTGCTGGTGCAGCATTAACCCTTTCATGACGGGTAGCTGTGCTGGTCCAGCATTAACCCTTCCATGGTGGGACCATGACGGCAGTTGCAGCATTAGTTATTTCATGAAGGGAGCTGCGTTGGTGCAGCATTAATTATTTCATGACGGGATCTGTGCTGGTGCAGCATTAATTATTTAATGACGGGAGCTGCGTTGGTGCAGCATTAACTAATTCATGACGGGAGCTGCGTTGGTTCAGCATTAACTCTTTCATGACGGGAGCGACGTTGGTGCAGCATTAATTATTTGATTATGGGAGCTGCGTTGGTGCAGCATTAAATCTTTCATGACGGGAGCTGCGTTAGTGCAGCATTAATTATTTGATTATGGGAGCTGCGATGGTTCAGCATTAACTCTTTCATGACGGGAGCGACGTTGGTGCAGCATTAATTATTTGCTGATGGGAGCTGCGCTGGTGCAGCATTAATTATTTCATGACGGGAGCTGCGTTGGTGCAGCATTAGTTATTTGATGATGGAGCTGCGATGGTTCAGCATTAACTCTTTCATGACGGGAGCTGTGCTGGTGCAGCATTAATTATTTAATGACGGGAGCTGCGTTGGTGCAGCATTAACTAATTCATGACGGGAGCTGCGCTGGTGCAGCATTAATTATTTCATGACGGGAGCTGCATTGGTGCAGCATTAACTATTTTATGATGGGATCTGTGTGCTGGTGCAGCATTAACCCTTTCATGACGGGTAGCTGTGCTGGTCCAGCATTAACCCTTCCATGGTGGGACCATGACGGCAGTTGCAGCATTAGTTATTTCATGAAGGGAGCTGCGTTGGTGCAGCATTAATTATTTCATGACGGGATCTGTGCTGGTGCAGCATTAATTATTTAATGACGGGAGCTGCGTTGGTGCAGCATTAACTAATTCATGACGGGAGCTGCGTTGGTGCAGCATTAACTATTTCATGACGGGATCTGCGTTGGTGCAGCATTAACCCATTCATGACGGGAGTTGCATTGGTGCAGCATTAACTCTTTCATGACAGGAGCTGCCTGGTACAGCATTAATTATTTGATGATGGGAGCTGCGTTGATGCAGCATTAACCCTTTCATGACGGGAGCTGCGTTGGTGCAGCATTAATTATTTGATGATGGGAGCTACGTTGGTGCAGCATTAACTCTCTCATGACGGGAGCTGCGCTGGTGCAGCATTAATTATTTGATGACGGGAGCTGCATTGGTTCAGCATTAACTCTTTCATGACGGGAGCTCAGCTGGTGCAGCATTAATTATTTGATGACGGGAGCTGCGTTGGTGCATCATTAATTATTTGATGACGGGAGCTGCGTTGGTGCAGCATTAACTATTTTATGACGGGAGCTGCGCTGATGCAGCATTAATTATTTCATGACGGGAGCTGCGTTGGTGCAGCATTAATTATTTGATGATGGGAGCTGCATTGGTGCAGCATTAACTATTTCATGACGGAGCTGCACTGGTGCAGTATTAATACATTTCATGACGGGAGCTGCGTTAGTGCAGCATTAATTATTTGATTATGGGAGCTGCGTTGGTGCAGCATTAACTCTTTCATGAAGGGAGCGACGTTGGTGCAGCATTAATTATTTGCTGATGGGAGCTGCGCTGGGGCAGCATTAATTATTTCATGACGGGAGCTGCGTTGGTGCAGCATATTTATTTGATGATGGGAGCTGCGTTGGGGCAGCATTAATTCTTTCATGACTGGAGCTGCGTTGGGCAGCATTAATTCTTTCATGATGGGAGCTGTGCTGGTGCAGCATTAACCTTTTTATGACGGGAGCTGTGTTGGTGCAGTATTAACCCTTTCATGACGGGAGCTGCGCTGATGCAGCATTAATTCTTTCATGACGGGATCTGTGCTGGTGCAGCATTAATTATTTAATGACGGGAGCTGCGTTGGTGCAGCATTAACTAATTCATGACGGGAGCTGCGCTGGTGCAGCATTAATTATTTAATGACGGGAGCTGCGTTGGTGCAGCATTAACTATTTTATAATGGAATCTGTGCTGGTGCAGCATTAACCCTTTCATGACGGGTAGCTGTTCTGGTCCAGCATTAACCCTTCCATGGTGGGACCATGACGGCAGTTGCGTTGTTGCAGCATTAGTTATTTCATGAAGGGAGCTGCGTTGGTGCAGCATTAACTATTTTATGATGGAATTTGTGCTGGTGCAGCATTAACCCTTTCATGACGGGTAGCTGTGCTGGTCCAGCATTAACCCTTCCATGGTGGGACCATGACAGCAGTTGTGTTGTTGCAGCATTAGTTATTTCATGAAGGGAGCTGCGTTGGTGCAGCATTAAATATTTGATGATGGGAGCTGCGTTGGTGCAGCATTAACTATTTCATGACGGGAGCTGCGCTGGTGCAGCATTAATTATTAGATGACGGGAGCTGCGTTGGTGCAGCATTAACTCTTTCATGACGGGAGCTGCGCTGGTGCAGCATTAATTATTTCATGACGGGAGCTGCGTTGGTGCATCATTAATTATTATATGACGGGAGCTGCGTTGGTGCAGCATTAACTATTTCATGACGGGAGCTGCGCTGGTGCAGCATTAATTATGTCATGACGAGAGCTGCGTTGGTGCAGCATTAATTATTTGATGATGGGAGCTGCATTGGTGCAGCATTAACTCTTTCATGACGGGAGCTGCACTGGTGCAGTATTAATACATCTCATGACGGGAGCTGCGTTGGCGCAGCGTTAATTAGTTGACAATGGGAGCTGCGTTGGTGCAGCATTAACTATTTCATGACGGGAGCTGCGTTAGTGCAGCATTAATTATTTGATAATGGGAGCTGTGTTGGTGCAGCATTCATGACGGGGGTTGCGTTGGTGCAGCATTAATTATTTGATGATGGGAGCTACGTTGTTGCAGCATTAACTCTCTCATGACGGGAGCTGCGCTGGTGCAGCATTAATTATTTGACGACGGGAGCTGCGTTGGTGCAGCATTAACTCTTTCATGACGGGAGCTGAGCTGGTGCAGCATTAATTATTTCATGACGGGAGCTGCTTTGGTGCATCATTAATTATTTGATGACGGGAGCTGCGTTGGTGCCGCATTAACTATTTCATGACGGGAGCTGCGCTGGTGCAGCATTAATTATTTCATGACCGGAGCTGCATTGGTGCAGCATTAATTATTTGATGATGGGAGCTGCATTGGTGCAGCATTAACTCTTTCATGACGGGAGCTGCACTGTGCAGTATTAATACATTTCATGACGGGAGCTGCGTTGGTGCAGCGTTAATTATTTGACAATGGGAGCTGCGTTGGTGCAGCATTAACTATTTCATGACGGGAGCTGCGTTAGTGCAGCATTAATTATTTGATTTTATGAGCTTCGTTGGTGCAGCATTAACTCTTTCATGACGGGAGCTGCGTTAGTGCAGCATTAATTATTTGATTATGGGAGCTGCGTTGGTGCAGCATTTCTCTATCATGACGGGAGCTGCGCTGGTGCAGCAATAATTATTTAATGACGGGAGCTGCGTTGGTGCAGCATTAATTATTTGATGATGGGAGCTGCGCTGGTGCAGCATTAATTATTTCATGACGGGAGCTGCGTTGGTGCAGCATTAGTTATTTGATAATGGGAGCTGCGTTGGTGCAGCATTAACCCTTTCATGATGTGAGCTGCTTTGGTGCAACGTTAAACCTTTGGTGACGGGAGCTGTGTTAGTGCAGTATTAACCCTTTCATGACGGGAGCTGCGCTGGTGCAGCATTAATTCTTTCATGACGGGAGCTGTGCTGGTGCAGCATTAATTATTTAATGACGGGAGCTGCGTTGGTGCAGCATTAACTCATTCATGACGGGAGTTGTGCTGGTGCAGCATTAATTATTTCATGACGGGAGCTGCGTTGGTGCAGCATTGACTATTTTATGATGGGATCTGTGCTGGTGCAGCATTAACCCTTTCATGACGGGTAGCTGTGCTGGTCCAGCATTAACCCTTCCATGGTGGGAGCTGCATTGGTGCAGCATTAACCATTTCATGACGGCAGCTGTGCTGGTGCAGCATTAATTATTTTATGACGGGACCTGCGTTGGTGATGAAAAGCAAATTCGGGATACAGCATGTGTGGTTGCTCCACTACGTGTCAAGAATGATTCATATTATTGACATGTAGATGGGAACGAGTAATTTTTGGGTTGTTCGGCCAAAAAATCATGGCCGCCATGGTCTGATCTTTATGAAATTTGTCATAAATGTTGACATTGACATGTAGATGGGAACGAGTCATTTTGGGGTCATTCGCCAAAAAACATCGCCGCTGGCGGCCATCTTGGATTTCAAAATGAAATCCATTGGCGCGTTGTACAGGTCGTACTGTTTGTCTGATCATCATGAAATTTGTCATGGATGTTAATATTGACATGTAGATCAGAACGAGTCATTTTGGGGTTGTTCGACCAAAAACCATGGCCGACAGCAGCCATCTTGGATTTTACTCTTTGCATGACTAAATTCTTTGGCGCAGGCTACAGGTTGTAGCTTTAGTTGGATCTTCATAAAATTTGTCATGGGTGTTAACAATGACATGCAGATGGGAACGAATTCTTTTGGGGTCATTCGTCAAAAAACATGGCCGCCAGCAGCCATCTTGGGTTTTACTCTTTGCATGACTAAATCCTTTGGCACGGACTACTAGTATAGGTCGTACCTTTGGTCTGATCTTCATGAAATTTGTCATGGATGTTAACAATGACATGTAGTTGGGAACAAGTTCTTTTGGAATAAACGGCCAAAAAACATGGCCGCTGGTGGCCATCTTGGATTTCAAAATTAAATACATTGGTGCGGTCTACATGTTGTACTGTTCGTCTGATCATCATGAAATTTGTCATAGATTTTAACAATGACATGTAGATGGGAACGAGTCCTTTTGGGGTCATTCGGCCAAAAAACATGGCCGCCAGCAGCCATCTTGGATTTTACTCTTTGCATGACTAAATCCTTTGGCACAGGCTACAGGTCCTTACCCCGCTGGACAAAACAAGTGTCCATTGGCACCGCGGTGTATTTGCCGTTCGGCTGCGGTGTCACAGTTTGTAACTGCAGTTGAGCACTGCGGCCGAACAGCAAGTACACTGCAGCCGAACGGCAAGTTCACTGCGTCCGAACGGCAACTACATGTACCCTCGCGGCCGAATGACATGTACATTTTTGGTTTGTATTTTCTTTTTTCAGTTTAATGAAAGTACATGTACACCGCGGCAACTACATTGTACACCATGCCAAATAGCAAGTAAACCGCAGCCCAACTGTAGTTAGCCGGTGGAGCCGCGGTGTACATGTAGTTGCATTTCGGCCGCGGTGGCAACGCTAACCGCACCGCAGTTAAGTTGACACTTGTTTTGTCCAGCAGGGTACTTTTGTCAGATCATTATGGAATTTGTTATTAATGTTGACATTGACATGTAGATGGGAATGAGTCATTTTGGGGTCATTTGGCCAAAAAACATGGCCGCTGGCAGCCATCTTTGATTTCAAAATTAAATAAATTGGCGCGGTCTGCAGGTCGTACTGTTCGTCTGATTATCATGAAATTTGTCATGGATGTTAATAATGACAGGCAGATGGGAACGAGTCATTTTGGGGTAGTTTGGCCAAAAAACATGGCCGTCATGAGCATCTTGGATTTTAATCTTTGCATGACTAAATCCTTTGGCGCGGGCTACAGGTCGTAGCTTTGGTCGGATCTTCATGAAATTTGCCATGGCTGTTGACCTTGACATGTAAATGGGAACGAGTCCTTTTGGGGTCATTCGGTCAAAAGACATGGCCGCCAGCAGCCATCTTAATTTTACTCTTTGCATGACTAAATCCTTTGGCACAGGCTACAGGTCCTAACTTTGGTCAGATCATTATGAAATTTGTCATTAATGTTGACATTGACATGTAGATGGAAATGAGTCATTTCGGGGTAATTTGGCCAAAAGCATAGCCGCTGGCACAATCTTTGATTTCAAAATTAAATAGATTGGCGCTGTCTACAGGTCGTACTGTTTGTTTGATTATCATGAAATTAGTCATAGATGTTAATATTGACATGTAGATGGGAACGAGTTTTTTTGGGATCGTTAGGCCAAAAAACATGGCCACCAGTAGCCATCTTGGATTTTACTCTTTGCATGACTAAATCCTTTGGCGCGGCTACAGGTCGTAGATTTGGTCGGATCTTCATGAAATTTGTCATGGCTGTTGACCTTGACATGTAAATGGGAACGAGTCCTTTTGGGGTCATTCGGTCAAAAGACATGGCCGCCAGCAGCCATCTTGGATTTTACTCTTTGCATGACTAAATCCTTTGGCACAGGTTACAGGTCCTAACTTTGGTCAGATTATTATGAAATTTGTCAAGAATGTTGACATTGACATGTAGATGGGAAATGAGTCATTTTGGGGTCATTTGGCTAAAAAACATGGCCGCTGGCAGCCATCTTTGATTTCAAAATTAAATAGATTGGCGCGGTCTACAGGTCGTACTGTTCGTCTGATTATCATGAAATTTGTCATAGATGTTAATATTGACATGTAGATGGGAACGAGTTATTTCGGGGTCGTTAGGCCAAAAAACATGGCCACCAGTAGCCATCTTGGATTTTACTCTTTGCATGAATAAATCCTTTGGCGCGGGCTACAGTTCGTAGATTTGGTCGGATCTTCATGAAATTTGTCATGGCTGTTGACCTTGACATGTAAATGGGAACGAGTTTTTTTGGGGTCATTCGGCCAAAAGACATGGCCGCCAGCAGCCATCTTGGATTTTACTCTTTGCATGACTAAATCCTTTGGCACAGGCTACAGGTCCTTACTTTGGTCAGATCATTATGAAATTTGTCATGAATGTTGACATTGACATGTAGATGGGAAATGATTCATTTTGGGGTCATTTGGCTAAAAAACATGGCCGCTGGCAGCCATCTTTGATTTCAAAATTAAATAGATTGGCGCGGTCTACAGGTCGTACTGTTCGTCTGATTATCATGAAATTTGTCATGTGTGTTAATAAAGACAGGCAGATGGGAACGAGTCATTTTGGGGTAGTTTGGCCAAAAAACATGGCCGTCATGAGCATCTTGGATTTTAATCTTTGCATCACTAAATCCTTTGGCGCGGGCTACAGGTCGTAGCTTTGGTCGGATCTTCATGAAATTTGTCATGGCTGTTGACCTTGACATGTAAATGGGAACGAGTCCTTTTGGGGTCATTCGGTCAAAAGACATGGCCGCCAGCAGCCATCTTGGATTTTACTCTTTGCATGACTAAATCCTTTGGCACAGGTTACAGGTCCTAACTTTAGTCAGATTATTATGAAATTTGTCATGAATGTTGACATTGACATGTAGATGGGAATGAGTCATTTTGGGATAATTTGGCTAAAAAACATGGCCGCTGGCAGCCATCTTTGATTTCAAAATTAAATAGATTGGCGCGGTCTACATGTCGTACTGTTCGTCTGATTATCATGAAATTTGTCATAGATGTTAATATTGACATGTAGATGGGAACGAGTTATTTTGGGGTCGTTAGGCCAAAAAACATGGCCACCAGTAGCCATCTTGGATTTTACTCTTTGCATGACTAAATCCTTTGGCGCGGGCTACAGGTCGTAGCTTTGGTCGGATCTTCAATTTGTCATGGCTCTTGACCTTGACATGTAAATGGGAACGAGTCCTTTTGGGGTCATTCGGTCAATAGACATGGCCGCCAGCAGCCATCTTGGATTTTACTCTTTGCATGACTAAATCCTTTGGCACAGGCTACAGGTCCTAACTTTGGTCAGATTATTATGAAATTTGTCATGGATGTTAATAATGACAGGCTGATGGGAATGAGTCATTTTGGGGTAGTTCGACCAAAAAACATGGCCGTCATGAGCATCTTGGATTTTACTCTTTTCATGACTAAATCCTTCGGCACAGGCTCTAGGTCGTACCTTTGGTCAGATCATTATGATATTTGTCATGGATATTGACATGTACAATGTAGATGGGAACGAGTCATTTTGGGGTCGTTTGACCATAAAACATGGCCGTCAGCGGTCATCTTGGATTTCAAAATTCAATCCATTAGCACGGGCTACAGGTCGTATCTTTTGTCGGATCATTATTAGCTCAACTTACTTTGTAAGTTTGAGCTATTGCCATGGTTTGGCGTCCGTCGTCCGTGTGTGCGTGTGTCCCTCAACAATTTCCTTTGGCGCGGGCTACAGGTCGTACATTTGGTCTGATCTTTATGAAATTTGTCATGAATGTTGACCTTGACATGTACATGTAGATGGGAACGAGTGGCCGCTGGTGGCCATCTTGGATTTCAAAATTAAATCCATTGGCGCGGGCTACAGGTCGTGCTGTTCGTCTGATCATCATGAAATTTGTCATGGGTGTTAATATTGACATGTAGATGGGAACGAGTGATTTTGGGGTCGCTCAGCCAAAAATCATGGCCGCCAGTAGCCATCTTGGATTTTACTCTTTGCATGACTAAATTCTTTGTCGCGGGCTACAGGTTGTAGCTTTGGTCAGAACTTCATGAAATTTGTCAAGGATGTTAACAATGACATGTAGATGGGAACGAGTGATTTTGGGGTCGTTCGGCCAAAACACATGGCCACCAGCAGCCATCTTGGATTTTACTCTTTGCATGACTAAATCCGTTGGCGCGGGCTACAAGTCGTACCTTTGGTCTGATCTTTATTAAATTTGTCATGAATGTTGATATTGACATGTAGATGGGAACGAGTCATTTTGGGGTCATCTGGCCAAAAAACATGGCTGCTGGCGGCCATCTTGGATTTCAAAATTCAATCCAATGGCGCGGGCTACAGGTCGTGCTGTTCGTCTGATCATCATGAAATTTGTCATGGATGTTAATATTGACATGTAGATGGGAACGAGTGATTTTGGGCTCGTTCAGCCAAAACACATGGCCGCCAGCAGCCATCTTGGATTTTACTCTTTGCATGACTAAATTCTTTGGCGCGGGCTACAGGTTGTAGCTTTGGTCAGAACTTCATGAAATTTGTCATGGATGTTAACAATGGCATGTAGATGGGAACGAGTGATTTTGGGGTCGTTCGGTCAAAAAACATGGCCGCCAGCAGCCATCTTGGATTTTACTCTTTGCATGACTAAATCCTTTGGCGCGGGCTACAGGTCGTACCTTTGGTCTGATCTTTATGAAATGTGTTATGAATGTTGATATTGACATGTAGATGGGAACGAGTCATTTTGGGGTTATACGACCAAAAAACATGGCCACTGGCGGCCATCTTGAATTTAAAAATTCAATCCATTGGCACGGGCTACAGGTCGTACTGTTCGTCTGATCATCATGATATTTATCATGGATGTTAATATTAACATGTAGATGGGAACGAGTGTTTTTGGGGTCGTTTGGCTAAAAAACATGTCCGCCAGCAGCCATATTGGATTTTACTCTTTGCATGACTAAATCCTTTGGTGCGGGCTACAGGTCGTAGCTTTGGTCGGAACTTCATGAAATTTGTCGTGGATGTTAACAATGACATGTAGATGGGAAATGAGTTATTTTGGGGGTCATTCAGCCGAAAACCATGGCCGCCAGCAGCCATCTTGGATTTTACTCTTTGCATGACTAAATCCATTGGCACAGGCTACAGGTCGTACCTTTGATCAGATCATTATGAGATTTGTAAAGGCTGTAGATGGGAACAGGTTATTTTGGGGTAATTCGGAAAAAAACATGGCTGCCATTGGCCATTTTAGAATTTACTCTTTTCATCAATAAATCCTTTGGCACACCATAATCACCACATCCCTGATCCGATCATTATGAAACCTGTCATGAAATTTGATATTGACATGTACATCTAGTCTTACTTAGACATTTCAATTAGCACCTTTCCTATTCCTCCATTTACTGTCAACCATTAAATCATTCCCCTACTAAGTTGAGCTACAGTGTCATTGACACTTTCATTACATTTGTCATGGATGTTAAAATTGACATGTAGATGGGAAAAGAGTAATTTTGGGGTTGTTCGGCCAAAAACATGGCCGCCAGCAGCCATCTTGGATTATACTCTTTGCATGACTAAATTCTTTGTCAAGGGCTACAAGTCGAATCTTTGGTCCAATCATCATGAGATTTGTCATGGATGTTAACAATTACATGTAGATGGGAAAAGATTCATTTTAAATTCAACCAAAAAACCTGGTCGCCAGCAGCCATCTTGGATTTTACTCTTTGCATGACTAAATCCATCGGCACAGGCTACAGGTCGTACCTTTGGTCAGATCATCGTGAAATTTGTGAGGGATGTTAACAATGACATGTAAATAGGAAGGAGTCTTTTTTGGGTCTTTTGCCAAAAAACATGGCTGTCGCGGCCATCTTTGATTTTAATCTTTGCATAACTAGGCCTTTCAACTTTCCACATTCCTAATCGCTCCATTAACTGTAACACATGAAATTATTCCATACAGGGTACTACATGTGCCACACCACTCGGATAAATGTCTGTATCATCACACTAAAATACCATGTTATAACTTGAATTGATATATTCGTAATCGTATATAGTCACCAATAGCCGGGTTACTACCATAGTACCTGACATTGCCCATCTAGTGAACTATTCAAACCCAACAGGCCTGGTTGATTTCGCTGTGGAATGATGGTTCACTTCCATCCTCAAGCTAATTATGCCATTTCATGGCATAATTATGTTCTGACGTGCAGGGGTAGATATGCTTGAGGCCCCACCACAGTTCAATTCACACCAGGTTCTCAGCTATTATTATCTTATGTTCGAACTTTACTCATATGTTTGGACTGATCATAACCATGATTTTAATGCTGGGTTTGAATAGTTCACTATAAGGGCAATGTCCGTTACTACGGTGGTAACCCGGCTATTGGTGACTATATACACGTACGATTACGAATATATCAATCCAAGTTCTAGCATGGTATTTGTGTGACGACACAGACATTTCTCCGAGTGGTGTAGCACATGAAGTACCCTGTACGGAACATCCTATAATTATTGTAACATTGAACTTAATGATCAACTTGGTGGTTGCTCCATTACGTGTCACGTACGACCATATTATAGAAAAATTGATGAAACAATTTTAACCTATAGTTACATCTACCTATCTACCTATAAAGAGTTGTGAACCAAGCCAAATAATTGCAAATTGTCTCATACCTTTTATTCCTTCCTTCCTTCATATTTTTCTTCCGTGACCTGTACCACTCCGTCGGGCTACTGGTCCCACAGGTTCTAACCATTAAGTTGGAATTCTTGGAAACACGTTGATGGCATTTATTGTACAACTATATACAAGTGCACCCCATCAGGTGGCCACGGAGAATAATACAACAACATATTCTCACGCTGCACGTTAGTATCAAGTGTGCGTTCAGAACAAAAGTCAGTCAAGTCCTGGCTCTGTCTGGTATATATCCGCTGAGAGGAAAACGCCCTGAGCTCTAGATGTCGTGACTTGATTGGAACACGTGTGCGCCGCTCCCATCAACACCAGCTGTACAATTCCACCAACAACAGATGGACAATTAATAACATGTTTTGATGAAAGCAGTGAACCCCAGAGGCAATGATCTAAATCATTCACCTGAGAGTTGTTGTTCCCAACATCAGGCCAGGACACTGACCCCAGCTAAGATTAACCATACTTACATACGTATCCTCGAAAGTATTACACTGACTCGTTTGGACCGTTTCAGATTGAATAACCTAAAGAATGAGTCGTGGTCAACTTCAGCTTTGTGATCAATTTCATGATTTATTTCCTGAATGTACTTACAAGATTTCAAACGATACAACCTTCGAAAGTGTGCCTTTGCGTTTTTATAGTTTGTGTAGCTATTAATAGCACCAGAGTAAGCACGGAGTCGGCCATCCCTGATCCAAATTGGGCGATACTTTTTCATTTCTTTATGCAAGCTATTAAGTTCTTTATTCCAGAACGGTTTGAGGTGTTTTGAGAACCTCTTGGGGGGTATAAACTGATCAGATGCATATGTTATCGCGCTTACAATCTCATTATATATAACATCAACTTCAGATACGTTAATAATGTCAGTTTTACTATCACATAGCTTTATGTCAAGAGCATTGCGATAATTTTGCAAAATTGAAGGGTCTGAATTAACTTTTTTCCAATTTGGTTTAGAGTTATTGTTCGTGACGTTGTAAATGCCGTGATTGTCAGCTGGAAATTGCATTGTGAACAAAATTTGGCGATGATTTGACACATTTAGGGAATCGTCATCGATTACATTCATGTCTGGTATAAGGGCTGAGTCTTCAGTGGGAATCAAAACGTGATCAATAACTGTGCCGTTATTACTATTGTACGGAATACACGTAGAACTATTTGGGTATCTGCATCTCGAGTGATTCACAGAGAAACATTTTAGCGCTTTGACAAATTTCTTGAATGCAGAATTCCTTGGACCCTTTTTGTCCGGATTTGCATTAAAGTCTCCCATCATAATTATTTTGCCCAGCGAACTATATGTATCGAAAACCGTGCTGACCTTTTGCAAATACTCTTTGTAAAAGTCAAGAGTGTGATTTGTAGAAGGAAGGTATATCTGGAAGATATATAGATTCTGATGTCGGCTAATTTGCATTTGAATGCCAGCAATCCTATCATCTGGAATTTTAAGAGCGGTAACGTATTTTGTGTATTTTTTATGCCACTTAAGTAGAACACCGCCGGAATATCTACCCCTCTGCATGGGTAGACGTTGCGAGGCGTCACAGACAACGTGATAATCATATTGCTTACTGATACATTGCGCATAATCTGCATTGTGTTCATGTAGCCAGTGTTCACTGACACCTACCACATCGATATGATTAAATTCAAGAAATCTTGTTAGATAAGCCGAAGAGCTCATTAGGCCTGTGGCATTCCATGTTAGGAAGCTCCGTTTTAATTGGCTACAGTTATTGGACGTCATGATAATATATGTGGTGCTCAAATACGGCGGTACATATTGTGATATATAATTTAGAGATACATGAATACACAATGCCGATAGTAGGCACAGCAATAAACCTATTATCGTAAAATACGACTTATGGTGTAGGTTAGAATGACAGTATGGTGACATGATATTACTTCGTGTTAATACAATTAATAGTGCTCACTACAGGCAAGCAATCAATCAAACTAATCATAATAACGGCGTTCTTCTTCGCGTTTTGTTGTATGCTCGTTGTAAGGTATCCATTTCCGACAATAAATCCGAGGTGCCCAAAAATACCTACTTGTAACTTGGTCAACTTGAGATTCACAGACATTGATTCTAGCCGAGTTATTTGACATTAACAGAATTTTGGTGAATGAAATGTCATTTTGCGTCAGAACGTCCCTCAAGTCATATACTGTCACTTCATCAACAAAGTTGATAACAAAAACTTTAGCTGTTTCCAGTGGTTCATCAGGTCTCTGTCTAAAAACACGATCCTTGTTAATTGTTCTGGAATACGTTTCGTTCGTTTCACGGGTTTCGCTACTGTGGTCGGAATTATTGACAAGGATGCAGTTTATAGAGGCGTCTGCTGATTGGTTGTTAATGTGATCACTTGTGGATTTCTTGTTATCCTCCTTATACATATACGAATTTGGTTGAGGTCTCTGTTGAATAGAAGTGCAAAGCACCTTAACACTATTAATCAGCTCTGTTTGGGAATTCATTGAGCCAGTATGTGATTTCGACACACTTTCAATCATGGTCTGTAGTTTACTGCACGTCTCGTTAGTGTGGCGTCGGAATTCTTGCTGCATTCTGTCTGTATTCTGTTTCATTGTTTCCAACACGTTTTTGTCAATGTTAATATTTTGAGTGTTATTCGAACATTTTCCAGGCTGTTTTGAAATTACATCTTTCAGTGTGGTGATTTGAGCGTCTTGTTTCCTCTCGGCTTTTATATAGCTTTCAACCTTCTCAAGGACCGTAGACATAACATCTTCGACTGTATTAATATTCGATCTGATCCTAGCTATTCCGTCGAGTTTGTCGCTTTCTACTCGTGAGATTGATTGCGAATTTATTACACTGGTATTTGTTAGTTCTAATAATTTATTCTCTTTATTCTGTCACTTAATGGTTTCATGAATTTATCAGGGTTTAGACGCTCCTCCATTTTTGTAAGTCTGCTTTCAATATTAACAATGAAACCATTTATCTTTGGAAGCTGTTCATTGATATAATTCATTGCAGGCAGATACTCCGTTTTGATTGCAGCTATGTCCTTCTGAATCTGTATTATAGCATTAGGAACGTTAATTTTATGCTTGGAATCATCAATTTTGGAGTCTACGATTTGTGATTCTGGGAGACGTGGAACAACGGTTGTAGATTTTCTTCGAACAGTTTTGCTGATTAGCTCTGCAATAACATCAGGATTTTCATCAACTAAGAACAGCAGCAAGTTATAAATATCACAAGCTAGACGATCTTTAACAGGTGCGCAATTTCTGTTAGAATGCGAGATTTAATGTCTAGTGATTTGTCGAATTGGTATTTCTCAGATTTCAAGACTAGTAGAAATATGTAGTCACGTATATCTTTTAGTGAACTTTCATTTTGAACTGCAATGAGTATTGATTCGATAACGCGATCTTTAATGGTTGTATTGACGTGTTGCAGGACAATCGTAAGATGCTGTTCGCATGAATCTGAACTTTCTTTTGATGGGCTCTCAAGATATTTTATGATATACGAATGTAGATCGACGAAGTCAGTGCTCATATTGTTCAGTCGGGAATAATTAAGTTGCTGAATAGGCCGATCGTCACTTGTGTGTGACACGTCACCGGTCGCTACACCGGTCGCATTTGAAATGTCGGTGATATGGTAGTCACTGTTATAACTCTCCATTGTCTCTCTATAGCGATAACTCAATTAACGAGAATGAATTGTTTGTCACACCTTTCTATATACGATCATGTCACAGAAGTATAGTGGTCATTCTGGTATGCAAATTAGTAAACACTACTTTGCATATTCAACAATATATACAACTGTGCAAAGTCAATATCTTGAATTGTACGATTCTCCAAACCTTGTTTGTTGATAATCCGTAATTTCCAATAACAGTTACATCCGTATTGTAATAAAGCAGAACAGGACATTGTATTGTCTATTACATGGTTTATTCTATATATTAGATGTCATTATCAATGGTATTTCAACATGTCATAATCAAGATGTCAGCCAAATAGGTCTTGTTCGGTCGGTGTCCAGTTCTGTTCTGTCATTCTCGGTAGCTGGGAGTGACGTCGCATCCTCGGGTGCACTCGGACCGGATAACCGGTACTCATCGGGACCTAATACCGCTACATTCCCCCACGCTTTGAAAAGAAGGCCCTGTTGGAGGGGGTTGAAGAATTCGTCCATCCATCGTCATTAGTCAGTCCAAGTTCCAACGAGACTTCTGTTACGTCATAGGCCTCCGTGGGCTCGGTTGCAGAGTCTTGTAGTCGACACATTGGATCCTGAACATCGGATGACTGACGAACACTTGTAACTTGGTCGAGGAAGGCACCGTCATATGGATGGCTGGCAGAGTGGAATTTCTCAGCATCTCGTATCATCCAACTACCAATTTCTGTCATATCTGGTAATGTCTTCGCCATTGTATCGGTCAAATGATTGTCTGGCCAGCTGGTTTACACCGCCCAATGTCTTGGCTCCATTGGGTGACCAGTTAAGTTCTTGATCCGGAACGCATGTCGTAGTTACAGTGAGTTCCTTCTGTCGAACCGTATAGAGGTGGTCTGCACTGTGTATAATCTGGCCAGGATGAATAGCTGCTGACATTCACTTCTTGGTCCACTCGACCGATAACCATTGACTGGGTTCTGCGTGTTATGCTTCGTGGAATATGTACATCAATGCAGAGTGAAAGAGAAACCGGGGCCCGGCATTCTCAGTACAACATACACATGGTGGTTCAATATCGGTGTAGTATATCAGCTGGCCCGATATCCATTACCGACAATGCAACCCCAATGTTGGATTCACTCATTGCTGCATTAACTGTGAACATCATTTAAACGTTGCGAACAAGCATATGATTATGTTCAGTGAGTCATGGAGGTACATTTCCATACTGGAACCCGCATCATTCTGGCGACAAGTAAGGGTCTTAATAGTTTGCCATGGGGTCTGATGATACTCTAATCATGGCTGTGGATCTCTTCATTGTAGTTAGTAATTGCGATCCACGTCTGATTCGGACTCACTTGCCACCAGGATCCCAAGGCCATTGATCTGGAGAACCTGATTTATTTCGGAGCCATTTATGCTTCATTGGATTCTGGCTCGTGTTCTCCCTGTATGTTTTGTCTGCCATGGGTATAAAACCCGAACCCGGTCTGGAGACACAGGCAGACCCGCCTCCCGAACTGCCCTCCATTGTCAATAGGTCATTATCCAATTGCTGGTTCGATTGGTCATATGCCTGTATTATTGGTGACAACACATCGTTCACGATGTCAGGAGGCTTCATGTACATTGGGTGTTCTGGCATTTCATCGTCAAAGAAAGGTGGCTTGTTCATTTGACCCGCAGTTTCATCACAAGAGTCAAAGTGAACCTGGCTTAGAACTGTTGACGCAGCATCTAAGACATTAGCGGGCGACTCCAGAACTGTTGAAACAGCGTCTGAGATGCACGTGGATGATTCCAGGATTACCGAATCAGCATCATAGAAGGCCGATGATTCAAGGATGGAGGTATCGCCAATAAGAACCTGAGACTGTACCTCCTCGGATGTCAAAGAGTCAATATGTGTGAGAAGAGGGATATGGGCGTTTCTCATATCGCCTCTGTCTACACCTGACCATCCTTGCTGCTGAAGCAGAACTGCACCTTCTTCAGATTCTGAATAATCTATTGTGCTCCGATCCAGAGAAACGCTATCGTCCCATTCATAGATCGGCGACTTTTCGTCTTGTATGTAGCATGTGTTGGCATCGTGGTTGATATATGTCTCATCCGGCGATAGTTGTTTATGCTGAACTGCATTTCTTGAATAGAATGCATACTCATCTGGTGTCAGGAGTTGCATGTCGTCTATTTCAGACTGTACATTCAGCAGTTTGCCAGACAAGGTTGTTAGCTCCTGCACCAGTGTCCCTGGTTGTTCCCTGTTGATAAATGGCCCAGACGCAGAATCATTTACCTTCAATGTTAAAGAGGGTATCGGCATAATATGAAGACTCGTGGTTGTTGGAGCTTCAGTCTTCAACTCAGAGCTGGGATACATCAGAGTTGGATCGAGAGACTCGGATCTGGATGTCAACGTTTCTGCTAATGGCGATATTGGGACATCATAATCTCGGAAATCGAGACGGGGAGGGTCCCTGTGCATTGAAGAAGACTCGGGAAACCATTCTTCTGAGGGTGGATCACTCTGCGCCGAAGAAGTTTGTCGGGAATCTTTGCCGACCTGGAGCTTTGTGACTATATTATTGTCAGCTACTTCTTCCCCAACTAATTCAATTGGGCTGCCCTCTACTCTCTTATTTCCATGTGCCGACTTGATGGCTATTGTTGACGGCCGATTGTCCAGGACTGCCGTTTTGGATGCCATCTTTTCTGATAATTTGCATCGTGGCAACTTTTTGACAAGTAAGCCAGATTGTTTGGATGCTGGCTGGTTGTAGGCCACTTGCCCTGCCATAGTGTCTTCTGATGTGTTGACCGTTTGATTAGAATGGCGATCTGCAGGAACACTGTCGGTCTCTATGGAACTCGTACATAATGGTTGGTCCTGTGTGGCCATTCTGGATGCCATCTGTATCGCAGACTTGGGAGACATTTCTTCTGAGGGCGATACTGGAACATCATAATCTCGGAAATCGAGACGGGGATGATTTCTCTGTATCGAAGACTTGGGAGACATTTCTTCTGAGGGCGATACTGGAACCTCAATGTCTCGGGAATCAAGACGGGGAGGATCTCTCTGCGCCGAAGAAGTTTGTGAGGCTTTACTGTTGTCCGCCACCTCTTCCCTATCTAAATCATTTGGACTGCCCCTCGCTCTCTCATGCCCATGTGCCGAGTCAGTGGTTATCGTCCATGATTGGGTGTCCCTAGCGACCGTTTTGGATGCCATCTTTTCTGTCAATTGATTTGAAGTTTCGAATGGAGGCATGTGAATGTGTGCCCCCAGTGCATCTCTAAAGCTGGTTGGCGATGGGTGGATGTCCTCTTGGAGTTTCCATATTTGTCTCCAATATATGATGACTGGTCTTGGACGGCCATTTTGGATGTCCTCCTGGAATTTGCAAATATGCAAATAGTGTCAAAATTCAGTTCACGTAAGGTGGACGCTAAGCCATACAGTCTTCGACTTCCAAAATAGCCCTTCTTAGCATAGTCTTCAATCAATTCTCGTACTTCATTCGCAACCCTGATTGACTCTTGCAGCTCGACTCGGAAATAACTTCTCAGCCTTTGGGGGATCATTTTCTTCATGGTAGAATCATCATCTTCCCCTTTAGTCGAATTCCTGTATATATTTTGGAACTTCGCTTGGACTAGACGGACAACGGAATGGGTCTGTCGCCATTCTTCTTGTGCCTTATCTCCAAGTTTACGAGTTCGCTCGAGCTTGATCTTAGCTTCTTGGAGTTTCATCGGCTGATCATCCCGCAGATCATCCGAGAGGCCCCACATCTCCCTATTAGGTCTGCGATATTCCTCTAGAATATTTCCCTTCTTCGATTCTAGTTCTTGTAGAAAGCAAACGACATTGTATAGGACTGGACCGCCGATATTTTGGGCATGTATATACTCATCCACAAAGTCCCGCACCTCCTTCCGAAGACCACGTGACTCTTGCGTCTCTTCTTGAAAACAAGTTGTGTGATTCCCAAACTGGATGTCATCTATCTCTTGGACCATTTCATGTCTCCATTCCTCATCCTTTCGCTCACGTCTTGGTTTATTGTTCGATACTCTCTTGCCAATGGGTTTCACTGAGGGTGATTCGATGGGCTTATCACAATGCCCAACTGAGGGGTAATGATTTTCCAAACTGGAAATCTGTTTGTAAAACAACAGTTTATGTCCCTCCACTTTTGTTCTTTCTTATTCCTGAATTGAATCTTTTGCACGACGATGTTCTTTTTGTTCTCGGCTTCCTGATAACCCATATGTTGGTCAATTTTGCCTATAACCTCCCAGTAAATATCTATAATATCCCTGTCGGCGTTGGACAATTCATTTCGAGCTTCCCTCCTCTCAAGCCGTTGTTTGACCATGGTGCGTCCCACGCTAATTTCACACAAGCCCCTATCAACATAGTCTACAATTAAGTTCCGCACTTTGTTTGCAAGACTGTCTGACTCTAGTTCCTCTTCTCGAAAACGCTCTTTCTCATATTTGGACCGGATGTCGATTATTTCTTCCATAATTATGAGTTTCCCTTTCGCAGTTTTTATATATTCATCCTGTGATTTTAGCTGTTCTTCCATGGCTTTATAATTTGATTGTATTTGGTCTTCACTTGGTGGTGGGTCGCTTGTTAATGGTACTTTGCCAGGAGGCTGTTCAAATCCAGTTGGCTCTGGCATGTGCACAGCATTGGCCATGGGCTGCTGACAATACCCAGTCGAAAACTCCGGACTATACCGGGGATTGGTGGAATATGGCACACCTGGTGAATAATAACCTGGTGCTTGAGCTGGCCATGGATTATACCCGTGCCAGTATGGTGACGGGTATGGATTCTGTGGATATCCATAGCTTTGTTGTGGGTTGAAACCATACATGGGAGTTTGACCTGGTAGGTTGTGACCTTGATTAGTACTGGACATCTCAATTGAACCCGAACCTAAATAAATCAGGCATAACAGGCTTATCAATTAATTTATTCCAGTCTGACCAATCAAGCGTCACGTTATGTAAATACCCAATTCCAAGCGTTTCAGAGTATGATTGGCAAATCAATCGACTAGTGCACTAGCAATAGTGCAATACTACAAGTGATTTGCCCTCTAAACTTCTGAAAACTTTGTAGGTACTCTTAATTAATTTATCTCAATTTAAATCAATACACAAAGGAAAAAAAACAATTGAATATTCCAACAAGCAATCTGAGCAGCTATCTTATAAATAAAGAATATATAATGCAATTTCAACAGGAATGATTGAACACAAACCGAGGTTCCAAAAATCATTCCCAGCAAATCTGCATCAGGAAAATACACAACACTACTCAGAAAACTTAAGCAATATTCCTAAGAGAACAAAAATAATGGAAATAAATATACCTATTCTGACACACTAAACATGACAATCCCATCCTCGTCGCCAATAAAGCAGAACAGGACATTGTATTGTCTATTACATGGTTTATTCTATATATTAGATGTCATTATCAATGGTATTTCAACATGTCATAATCAAGATGTCAGCCAAATAGGTATTGTTCGGTCGGTGTCCAGTTCTGTTCTGTCATTCTCGGTAGCTGGGAGTGACGTCACATCCTCGGGTGCACTCGGACCGGATAACCGGTACTCTTCGGGACCTAATACCGCTACAGTAATACTGTAGAATAACACATAATTTTATCCGAAGCTCTGGTTGAGTCGCCAATTTTCGGGATATAACCAGGAAACTCCATATGCATTGAGTGTCATCGCCAGTTGTTTAACATTGCGAAGCATACGAAACTATACAACACCATATAGAATATCCGTAGTCATAACGAAAGGAAATCAGCATGAAATTTAGGTTTAGTAACATCGAAAACTATGATAAAATGGAAATGAACGAGAGCAATTCGATAAGTGGTACTCGCAATCCGCCATCTTGCCATCTTCGGGACAGACATGATTTGTTTTCCCCAAATGTCAATTTTTCAGATTTATAGAAAATTTTGGACCCACAGTTTATATTGCCAACAGTATACGCTAAAACGTTAGCACTGGGGCCTATGCAAAACATTTACACCAGTGTAACCAATTATTCCATATAATTAATTCCACATTTAAACATTTATTGATATTCAATCCTTGTTACCGCTACGCTGAAAGCAATGCATACAGAGGCACACAAGCACGACGGCTAACGGGTAACATTTCAGCTATAAGCCAAGTTGGAGTCAAATCATGAATACTAATATTGCGGCTTCAATGCACTTGGCAAATAGAATGAAATATATTAAACGCCACTCTATTTATGATCAATTTAGCAGAGGCCAGTTAGAACATGAAAAACACCAAGAAGTTCTTGTGCCAGACTAATAAATGCGCAGTTATTGTGAGGAAATGGTAGCACAAGCATGCCTCATATAGAGCTAGTATTCGCGGTTTTCGTTTCAATATTCGGGTTGATGCCGGTCCAATCTTGTAGGAATTTGGATTTCCCTGAACTAAAAGTACTGCTGAAATCAGAAGTGAAGTTAATGGAGGCCATCCGGCGACCGTATGCGTCTTCTGTTTCGTTCGCTTCCCGACAGCGTCTGGGGAAGTTTCACGAAGCAGTCAGAGTTACGCTGTCAAGCGGAGACAAGTGGATAGTTCAGAAAGGGGACTATAAAGGAAATCCATCGAAGACCGTAGTGACATGTTATGGGTTAGACAGTCCGGCAAGGACTCACAAGAAAGAATGGGACTTCACTACATCGTCATCTCTTAAATCTGTTATCAAGAATGTGGATGGGGTCACTGTTAGCATGATGATCGGAGCGGGCGGCGATGTTTACGATGAAGCATGGGATAATCATCATACCGCGGTGGACAGTATGATGGCAATAGCAAACCCGTTTAAATTCACACAAGAAGGTAAGTACCATTCGTTGGTATTTCATCAGCAGAATCGAGACAATTATCTATTAAACTTCATCGTATTTAAAATCAATTTGTCATGCAATGCAGTGAAGTCATTTAAAATATGGAGTGTAGGAGTCTTTTCGGGAGTTCCAAATCTTTGTAAGAGAGATTGAAGAAAAATTGAACTACTGCCATTAAATTATAGTGTTATGAGTAGTTTGTCGAGACAAAAGTTGTATTTCCACCAGAATAAAGAGTACACAATAACACCTTTTCCCAACTCTCCGTGAATGGAGGGGATAAATATATATATATACAGCTGGTCAGATTTCAGCCAAATTTTGTGTGGTGACTCGGGGTAGCCTTGGGGTTATAACATTGTTATGTTTTCAAAATTTCTATTTAAAAAACTTGAAATATGTGAATTTTTAGGTTCAATGTGAACCTATTTTCAGACCAGCAGATATACTGTCTTTATGTATGTGTTTTTATTGTGGCCCGAGCCATCAAATGGAATGACTGGTATAAGTCCGTTGTGGGAATATTCCAGAATCAAATTAGTCCAATATAAACCAATGTCAATATTTTGGTCAAATATGAACTTGTTTGCACTGGAATATGTTGAAGTAGCATAATAAATAGTAAATCTATTATATATTTTTGGAAATATGTGTGTCTGTGTGTCTGTCTGTCTGTCTGTTCGCGATGGACTCGAAAACGACCGAACCGATTTCGATGAAACTTGGTATGTGGGGTTACTTTCGACCGGGGAGTGGCATGGGCCTATTAATTTGGCCATGCGTCGTGACCTTGACCTTGAAAAACGCCTGAGTATCACGGGATTTCGATGAAAATTAGTGTCTAGGGATACTTTCGTATGGGGAGTGTCGTAAGCCTATTTGTTTGCCCGTGCGACGTGACCTTGACCTTGAAATCGGGTCAATTCGAGGTCAAATCGCGAATTTTGATGGGATTTCGACAAAATTTGATACGTGGGGTTACTTTTGTCCACTGAGTGTTCTGGACGGGTCAAATCGTAACCCCGACCTGACCTTGACCATCAAAATTATCAATTCGAGGTCAAATCGGGTAAAACCGGATGGATTTCGACGGGTACTTTTGTCGGGTATTTTTGTCCGGGCAGTGTTTTGGACGGGTCAAATCGTGACCCCACCTGACCTTGACCCCCAAAATGGACAATTCAAGGTCAAATCGCGAAATTCGCCGAAAAGCAGCGGGGAAACAGCCCGGACGAAGTCGGGTCCACCAGCTAGTCTCCTATATATTTTGAAGACCTCTGTCTGTCTGTATGTATGTCTGTATGTATGTCATTTATACAAATCTACGATTCTCGACCGATCGGGACGAAACTTGGTACGTGTGTGTAGTTTGACCAGGCGTCGTCAACGTCGTATTGGCGAGCCCGTGCGGCGCCCGCTTCGCGCATGCGCAGACGAGATCTCGGAAACGGGTGGAGCTATCGACTTGAAATTTGCTATGTGAATGTATCTTGCCCCGGATACGAATTTTATCGGGTCGCCGAGCCCGTGCGACGCCAGCTTCGCGCATGCGCAGACCAGATCTCGGAAACGGGTGGAGCTATCGACTTGAAATTTGATATGTGAATGTATCTTGCCCCGGATACGAATTTTATCGGGTCGCCGAGCCCACGCGACGCCAGCTTCGCGCATGCGCAGACCAGATCTCGGAAACGGGTAGAGCTATCGACTTGAAATTTGGTTTTTGAATAGCCCGGACAACGTCGGGCTCATCGATTAGTCTATTATATATTTTGGGAAATCTGTCTGTCTGTGTGTCTGTTCGCGATGGACTCGAGAACGGCCGAGCCGATTTCGACGAAACTTGGTATGTGGGGGTACTTTCGGCCGGGGAATTGCATGGGCCTATTAATTTGCTTGTGCGACGTGATCTTGACCGTGACATCGGGTCATTTCAAGGTCAAACGCCCGAGTATCACGGGATTTCGATGAAAATTAGTGTCTATGGATACTTTCGTATGGCGAGTGTCGTAAGCCTATTCGTTTTCCCGTGCGACGTGACATTGACCTTGAAATCGGATAAATGCAAGGTCAAATCGCGAATTTTTATGGGATTTCGACGAAATTTTATACATAGGGTTACTTTTGTCCACTCAGTGTTTTGGACGGGTCAAATCGTGACCCCGATCTGACCTTGACCTTCAAAATGATCAATTCGAGGTCAAATCGGGTAAAACCGGATGGATTTCGACGGGTACTTTTGTCGGGTAGTTTTGTCCGGCAGTGTTTTGGACGGGTCAAATCGTTACCCCACCTGACCTTCAAAATGGACAATTCAATGTCAAATCGCGCAATTCGCCGAAAAAAAGAGGGGAAACAGCCCGGACGAAGACGGGTCCACCTGCTAGTCTATTATATATTTTGGAAGATATGTGTGTGTGTGTCTGTCTGTCTGTCTGTGTGTTTGCGATGGACTCGAAAACGGCCGAGCCGATTTCGATGAAACTTGGTACGTGGGGGGACTTTCGGCCGTGGAGTGGCATGGACCTGTTAATTTTCCCGTGCGTCGTGACCCTGACCTTGAAATCGGGTCATTTCAAGGTCGAACGCCCGAGTATCACGGGATTTCGATGAAAATTAGTGTCAGGGATACTTTCGTATGGGGATATGTATATCTAAATCAATATCAAATACCAGGCGAGTTGGATCTCACACCATACAACATTACTATGAGACCTCTATAACAATTTGTTTGGTTTCAATTGGTTCATTTTTGGGTGTATTGACGTTTCAAACGCTTGTACATATCATGACATTTTCAGTTTTACGGAGGAACGACCGCGTAGATTTTACCGGAATCTCGTTCTATCGCACGTAGAAACTACAGACCACCAGAAAGAAAGCTAATTTGGCATAATACACCACTGAGGCTGAAGGGGTCACTCTAACCAAAAAAGAGCTGAAGGGTACACAGGTGTTGTGATCGGCATCAACACGGATACTTTGACTCGGTCATGAAAGTTTGTCGCCCATCAGCAATTTGTTTTCAGTTCATTTTAAGTTTCATCGGAACGTAAACAATTATCATATAAGAGAAACCATGCCAGACACGAAAATTAATCGGGGTTCAGAAAGAGATTTCAAAACCTGTGTGCCCTTGATAATTTTTCCAGATACCAGGTGTACCCTTCGGTACTTTTTTGTGATATTGGCCCCTTCAGCGCCCTGAGCCACCGGGAACAGTCTCCTGATCCTGAACATTCATACGGAGAAACAGTCTAATTGTTTTATTATCTACATTTCAGTAAATAAATACAGCGAGCCAGCGCAATGTACCACCGGAGTGATCAGTGGGCCGCTGTGTCTGGAACAATGCAGTGTCGACCCTACAGGCCTTAGTCCAATGTGTCATTCAGAATGTCCGTCAAATATTTTTGATGACGGACCTGATTGCATTAAACGCCGCTACGAAACGTATACGAGTGGAAACTGTGGCGTTGGATATCAATCAATAAACGGCGATTGTGTTGCAACTTGCCCCGATGACTCAACAGACAGTGGATCAACAGATACTGGACCTGGATGCAGTCGAAAGAAGCACAAGCGTGGTTTCTGGAAGTTTCTAGACTGTTTCAAACTGCCATCTTGCGACTCATCAATATACTGCATTACGGCGTTGGATACCTTCAGGCAGCACAACAGCTCAGTATTGGACGCTGTTATCTGTAGTTCGATGTACAACGCCGCCAAGATGGGTCTGGCTATCTTGGCAAATATTCCGCGGTGTTTTCTCGGATTCCGCGAGAAATGGAGCACCATTTCGCTATCAGGTCTTGTGTCGTCTTCAGTAGGAGTGTCAAATACGATAGAAGTGGGTGTGGCTATCGATCAGGAACACGGCAAAGGGATCTGTTTCATTGGAAATTGTATTGGTTTGAAAACATCAGCATCAATTAGCGCGGAGCTTGTGTTGGGAATTTGGAAAGATATTGATTCTATACCTGGTCCCTCCGAGACTATCGGTGTGGGGATTGATATACCATTTACGGAAAACGGAGTGTCGAGTGGTTTGGTTTATAGTGGTACTTCTCACGTGGGAATGGTGGTCTCGGTAGGAACTGGAGTGAGCGCAGATCCTAACCCACTTGAGATTGGGAGATATACTTGTAACACTAATGCGGTACAATTCGGACTTTAAATGAGACGAACATTTTAAAAGACTAATTCACAGCATATATGTGAACTGAATTACATCACAATATGTATAACTTATTCTTAAACGTATCTTAAACATTTGAGTGACAGTTCAACATTTCGAGGTTTTGATGGCCAAGTATCGACAACCAAAAGAGGAAGATGCAACACATTTTAAATTTGAGTCAAGTAATCAAACTCCAGGCAGAGTTATCTCCCATCGCTACGCTGAGATACCACTGCCAAAGGGACATTAATTGGTAAAGAATTCTTACGTGTTTTTAGTTCTCATGTTTTAGGATTAAAATTGTCTATGTCTGGCTCAGTTCATATTGTTCTTATCAATACCGAAAGAATTACCATTATTGCAAACTTAAAAACAAATTTGGTGGTCAAAACAAGATAATAGGGGACTAAATACAGTTCCGCGACGATATGTAAAAATAGATTTATCGTCTGAAAAGCACAATCATTGGGTCAGTGCATGCTATATCGCAGCGATAGCGTAGAGGGCGCTGTATGGAGTTTGTCATGTAGTTCCAATGATCACCGACAAGCGATAGACAATAAATCGATAGAACGACACAAGTGTGTGAACTGGTTAACGTCGTGCCACTCGTTTGTTGTGACCCGATGGTAAAACGAGAACCGGGGTTCAAGTTTTACGTCGCGGGACGTCAAACTCGTGCCATAACGTGAACATGTTCACAAAGCGGTGTTGTTCTGTGTTTATTGCACACTCTGAAGATTGCAGCTTGTAATATACTGAAATTTATTAATAAAATTATCCTATCCTATCATACATGTTGTATGGTAAACTAAAATCGTTGCAACAGTATCGATGCCAAATGGCTACTTGTCGTGGCCAAATAGAGATGTTATTTCTAGCAATTTAATACCACACCTCTCTGCGATAAATAAATATTTATAATGTATAGCATTCCATCACGCATAATAAGGGAATAATTAGATCAACTAATACCCCATGGCAGCCGATACAACAAAGCGGACAAATTTATTACCCCTTCTATGTGTTTTCTGTGAACGTGTTTTTACTTGTCTATGGACCAATGGGCAGAATATGATTTAAAAGTTACTTGGATAGTTTCGTACGAGAACCATATGATTAGAAAGGTACTTAATTGAGTATATACATCAAGTACGTTGAATTGTTTCTGATTATTAAGTCGCAACCGCTTTCGATGGGTTTATGAATACACAGTATAAACTTTGCATCCTTGCTCCATGAATACCAATCAGATAATTCATAGAAAATATGTGTTCAATTGTCGAGACCTGCTTGAGTTTTCGAAAGAAGGTTATTCTCCTGTAGTATTTTATGAATAAGGTGGTAATGGTCGTAGAAGTAATTTGTGTATCAATGCAACTGACTACGGTGGTGGGTCGATATATTTTTGGTTGTTTCGGATATTTAGACCTGAAATTGGTTGAATTATGCATACTCCCCATTCGCCGCGAACAGTACTACGTCTATAAGTATAATAATAAAATAGATCTCTAATAAAATAGATGTATGGATAAGGGACCCGTGGCTAACTTGATATGTTCATTCTTAGCAAAAGCCCATTCATTAGAGCAAGGGGAGACATTATTTCAAAATTTACTTGAGATATATTTGAGATATATTTGAGACCGTAAGGTTGGGCATAAACATGTAATAAAATAACAGTCATTATCCAGTTTGAGTTTGAACCATAATCTGTTATCTTCAGATTTGTTATTCAAATGATCTTTAACAAGTACGCAAATTCCACCAGATCTATACGTCTTATTGCTAATTTTACATTTTGGTAATTAGAATATTAATGTCTATACAGATCATCTGTTCAGTCTCTATGTCAAATTTCATGATAAAATCAACAAATCCAGGGCTATTCTAATCGGTTTATAATACCAAAGGGGCATATGCTTAACCTCCCTGATCTCCCGTCCGCACATCCCTAGATGTGTTAATCGGTTTATAATACCAAAGGGGCATATGCTTAACCTCCCTATCTATCGTCCGCACAGCCCTAGATGTGTACAGTAGCGATAGATGATGATAGCTGATATAACATTTGTCGGAAAAGTTCATAATGCAGAACAAACTTTATTTCCTACCGCTTTTGTGATTCGAATGCATTGACGCTCTTTATGACGCTCTTATTGAAAAAATGTCTTGGCTGCAAATAGTTCTGTTTTAATTTCGGTGTCCTCATTGGTCCCAGATTTAGCTTTTTATATTATGCCAAATTTTCTTTTAAATTTTTTTTAAAAATATACCAACGCTGCATCTTGAGAGGCGAGGATTAGTGAGCGCTATATACCGGTGTGAACAATTTGCAATTTCTAACCAAAGTTCACAGTGTGTTGGCGTTGTGTGTGTTGCTTATTGCAAATTCTTTACATAACATGGCGTTTGTTTACACAACAATGATTCATAACATGACATTAACAAACACGTAGTCCGTTTTACTGATATTCGCCATGCAGTCGCATTTTGTGAACATTGTGTATTTCCGGAGATACAGGATTCACTCTCGGCAAATTATTTTGGCCAATTCAATCTCCTAAAATATACAGCGTTGGGTGTTTTGCTTATCGCTCACCATTTACGCGATGCATATAAACAAATGAATAGTATCGCATTCATACTATCATTGTATTTATTATTGGTATATTCTTGAGGAAATATTCATAATATGATAACTTCAATTAATAAATTATAATATATAACGAAGGTCATTCGTGCCTTTAAAGAAAACAAATCGGTAATTCGCTATATATGTGAACTACATTCTGTTTTATTTCCCATGTGGTCAGTTGTGGTACAGATTAATTTACTTCATTGTTAATACAGTTTGTACAGTGGATTAGCGGCCTTCAATTCACTAAAGACATCCGGGTCTCTGTCCTCTGCGTCTCTTCGTTGCGTTTCTTCATATCAGAAGTATACATCAAACCATCCATCCGTATCTTTAATTTACATCCTTGTTGATGCACAGTTTATATAGTGGATTAGGTGGACTAGCGGCCTTCAATTCGCTAAACACATCCGGGTCTCTTCGTTGTGTTCTCCATATCATATTTAAACATCAAGCCGTCTGTCGTCACGTTTTATCCACGGTTGGAAACGGCTGTTTACTTAGTAGCCTTATTCGTTTTAACTCTGATTTAAGGGGGAGACGCACGTTTTGCATAAATCACAGTAAATCCAGCCAGAAATGGCAAGTGATTTTCAACAAAGAATTTCTCTGGATCTATCGGGTGAAAAATTTTGAATTTTACATATGATAATTTTCATTATATATAGAATCAGAGTAATTATAAAGAGACAATAACAATAATGGATTTTAATACATTTGAGAGGTTGGAAATATTTGTTTCGTTTCTGTCCCTTTAGGTACCGAGAACTGCCAGAAAAATTTATAATTTCAAACAACATGTCAACCATCAAATAGCTTATTGTCTTGACTCCATGAGAGGAGGCTTCATTTGTATCATAATGTTGAGTTAGCTTTTTAATTGCATATTATAGCATCATACCCCATGTATTATAATGAAGAATAGAGCAGTCACAAATATGCCAGCCCAATGAAAACAAATGTTCAAATGTGGTGCTGTCCACTCAAGCAGGGAGCAATCAACAGAAATTAGGCCACAGTGTTAAGAGATATGGTGGTCAGATTTAAATTGGTTATGAACCCATGACCCAGAACTCAACTGAGCCCAATTTTTCATAGACCATCAAGCATGGCATGAAAATTCTCAATAATAAAAAAATATTTATGGTAGTTGTCTTTCTGAATGAAAATAATCATTTAATTTCATGAATCAAGAAAAATTAAGTCTCCTCTCATGATCTTCAGATATGATATCATGTATATATGAAATGCACTTTCGAAAAAAATCTGTTTTACAGTAGTTCTCGGTACCTGAACACAGTGAAATTTAAAAGATTTTTCATGGCATAAAAGTAAAGTAAATGAGATTAAAATAACCAAATGTCCAATGGTTCTTATGTATGATACCACAATAATCTCTTGTACAAAATTTCACAAAGATATTCCTGATAGATTTAGAGAAAATACATTTTGAAATACCAGGAAATTTTGGCAAAACGTGCGTCTGACCCTTAATAACTATTTAATTGCCCGGATTAAGATTTACAATTTTGACGAACAACGCGACAGCACGAGTGCCGTATCGACAAACCCATTTTCACATCGTGTCATTCTGTGTTTATTACACGCTTCGCGTCCTAGAATCCATGTTTTAAAATACA
This sequence comes from Siphonodentalium dalli, assembly GCA_032622095.1. Lineage (NCBI taxonomy): Eukaryota > Metazoa > Mollusca > Scaphopoda > Gadilida > Siphonodentaliidae > Siphonodentalium > Siphonodentalium dalli. The sequence goes on from CP136068.1 coordinate 1,851,347, forward strand.
GACTTAGAAGGTTTATTTAGGCACATAGAGGGCGCGTTTTGTCATGTGCTGATGCTTTTGTTTTATAGTTTCGGTTCTACGGTTACGTCAACGAGATGCGTATATATGGAACGTACGTCACACGCGCATTTTAAACTATGGAGCAGCAATAACACTCTGGGAACAAGCGTGTAATAAATTAATATACAGATACTAGGGGATTGGATCTCTAGGTGTGCATAAATCGTAGCTTCGCTCGAATTAATATATTTTTGTTATGCAATAGATGATAAACTTCATTTTAATACAAAGTTTGCTTGTGGGCATAGCGTTATCGCTGTAGAATTGCATTTCTACAGCTCTTCCACGATGTTCCATGCTGTTTCGCGGCCTTTATTTCAGCAATTTTATGTTATGTCAGTTGATGACCGAATAATGTAATTTCTGGTGTCCGGTCAGTGGCGGGGTTAATATGTGTGGCTAGAGCGAATATGGGCCTTTCGATAGACCGATATAAAATGAGTTATCTACGTGCTGTATTCTTCGAGATATCGGCCGTTCCACGCAATTTGAAATTCTGTTCCGCAGATTGTCGTTCTATTCCATATTCCATTCCATCCCGCAGATTGTCTTGTCCCTAAAAATGCCTATGTATGGCTGTCTATATTGCTCTTATCAATACCGAAACATTACCATTATTGCAAACTTTTGATGGTCAAAATAAAATAGGTGACTAAATATAGTTCCGACGATGTGTAAAAATAGATGTTTCGGTCCGCAAAGTACCATTCTTGTGCCAGTGATATATCGCAGTGCTAACGTAGAGGGCGCTGCATGGAGTTTCAAGCGGGCACCTTTAAGCTTGACGAATTTATCTCACTTACACAGGGGGGGGTCGGAAAAAATTTCCAGACACGTATGCTACTTTTTTGCCGATGACCACTTTTTGGACCCACCCACCCCCGACCCCAATTTTTTTCTCCATTTCATCGAGTTTTTTCCACCCATGTTTTGACACCCACCCCTTGTGGAACGCAAAATACAAACATACAGAGAAAACCAGGACCAAACCTACATTGAGATTTGGTGAATCTAGTAATGAACGGTGAATCTAGTAATGAACAGCAGGATTGGTCTCTAGCAGTTATTCTTGACTGCAGTGGATTTTGTCCCTAGAACAATGTGAATAGTCTGTCTGCTTACCGATCTAGCACACATAATGGTGAGTACATTAAAATACCCCTGATCATTCAGACTCTATGCATAGTAAAAACAATATAGCTGAATACTGAGCAAACACCCTTAATATTATATTATATCATGCTCACATTATATAACCAGAAAAATGTAAAAACAAAAAAAACCATGGATAACCGGAATACGTAACACACCGAATGCAATGGGAATGGGATAACTTTGGATACAACAACGAATAATCGATTACCGTATATTAATCGAATTAATTAAGCAGAGGTTTAAAGACATGTACACACAAGAGTGGCGATCTGCGTTGATGGGTTCAAATAAATTTCCTTTTTACAGGATAATTAAAAATGACATTAGTCGGGAACGATACCTGCTGCACGAAGACCAAAACATCATATACACACTTGTACGATTCCGCACACGAAACCATCGACTACCAGTTGAGCAGGGCTCCTGGTATAATACCGACTACTCAGAAAGAGTATGCACCCTTTGCAAGTCAGAACTCGGAGACTAATTCCACCTTGTCTTGAAATGTGAATTTCTAAATGACCGCAATAATCACACGATCAGAAACCTTTCACTATTTATAAAGAAAGCCTTAGAAATTGTTTTGCACTCCTGAGGCTATGATTAATGCACCACGATATATAAATATAAATGAAAAATCTAAAATAGTCGTGTTAAAAGACAGTTGACTCCCACAACACCCGACCCACTTACTTTAAACACCACATCCATCTGATAGCTATAACCTCAATCAATATACCAAGTACATGTAGTACCCTAATAACTCCAACCTATATACATGTAGTACCCTAATAACTCCAACCTATATACATGTAGTACCCTAATAACTCCAACCTATATACATGTAGTACCCTAATAACTCCAACCTATATTGTGTGTATTGTGTGTGTATATTATGTCACCTCACATTTATATTATGTACATTGTATTATGTACACTGTTTGAAATTGAATCGCCTGTTATGTAAAATGCGACGAAAGGCGTAATAAACATCTGATCTGATCATCTGCAGTTCCTTATTATTGATTTCTTAGTGTTACAAACCAGTACAAACCAGTAAAAATCCAATAAAAGGTGTGAGGAAAAACAATAATTTTGCCGCGGAAAAAATTGCTTTGGGCTTATTTTTACACCCACCACCCCCAGCATACGTGTGGGAAAAAAATGTTCTCACCACCCCTGACTTACAGTGTTCTATTATTATCACAGTCTAAACTACACCACGATGGCGGACGATGAAGATATATGTTAAGTGTATGACCACGATGACTGCGATGAAGATATATATTAAGTGTATGACTAGACGTTATTGGAATAATAAAGTGGCTTCTGCACATACTACTTAAGAGTAACTTTTCATGAGAAACAGGAAGTTACGAGGAAGGTCAAATCAATCATCGATTCGATTCTTCGTATATATGGCTCGATTCTTCGTATATATGGCTCGATTCTTCGTATATATGGCTCGATTCTTCGTATATATGGCTCGATTCTTCGTATATATGGCTCGATTCTTCGTATATATGGATCGATTCTTCGTATATATGGCTCGATTCTTCGTATATATGGCTCGATTCTTCGTATATATGGCTCTTTATTGTACGTTCCTGGAATTTACAATATTATGAGAATAATTTATTTCAATCGTTAAAGTGATGTGAAACACTCCATTATAGGATTAATAGACATGTAGAATAATCTTAAAGTGATGTGAAACACTCCAGTATGGGATGAATAGAAATGTAGAATAATCTTAAAGTGATGTGAAACACTCCATTATAGGGTGATGAATAGAAATGTAGAATAATCTTAAAGTGATGTGAAACACTCCATTATAGGGTGATGAATAGAAATGGAGAATAACCTTAAAGTGATGTGAAACACTCCATTATAGGGTGATGAATAGAAATGTAGAATAATCTTAAAGTGATGTGAAACACTCCATTATAGGGTGATCAAATAGAAATGGAGAATAATCTTAAAGTGATGTGAAACACTCCATTATAGGGTGATGAATAGACATGTAGAATAATCTTAAAGTGATGTGAAACACTCCATTATAGGGTGATGAATAGAAATGGAGAATAATCTTAAAGTGATGTGAAACACTCCATTATAGGATTAATAGACATGTAGAATAATCTTAAAGTGATGTGAAACACTCCATTATAGGATGATCAAATATAAATGGAGAATAATCTTAAAGTGATGTGAAACACTCCATTATAGGATGATCAAATAGACATGTAGAATAATCTTAAAGTGATGTGAAACACTCAAGTATATGGTGATGAATAGACATGTAGAATAATCTTAAAGTGATGTGAAACACTCCATTATAGGGTGATGAATAGAAATGGAGAATAATCTTAAAGTGATGTGAAACACTCCATTATAGGATTAATAGACATGTAGAATAATCTTAAAGTGATGTGAAACACTCCATTATAGGGTGATGAATAGAAATGGAGAATAATCTTAAAGTGATGTGAAACACTCCATTATAGGATTAATAGACATGTAGAATAATCTTAAAGTGATGTGAAACACTCCATTATAGGATGATCAAATATAAATGGAGAATAATCTTAAAGTGATGTGAAACACTCCATTATAGGATGATCAAATAGACATGTAGAATAATCTTAAAGTGATGTGAAACACTCAAGTATATGGTGATGAATAGAAATGAGGAATAATCTTAAAGTGATGTGAAACACTCCATTATAGGGTGATGAATAGAAATGGAGAATAATCTTAAAGTGAAGTGAAACACTCCATTATAGGGTGATGAATAGAAACAGAGAATAATCTTAAAGTGATGTGAAACACTCCATTATAGGGTGATGAATAGAAATGGAGAATAATCTTAAAGTGATGTGAAACACTCCATTATAGGGTGATGAATAGAAATGGAGAATAATCTTAAAGTGATGTGAAACACTCCATTATAGGGTGATGAATATAAATGGAGAATAATCTTAAAGTGATGTGAAACATTCCATTATAGGGTGATGAATAGAAATGGAGAATAATCTTAAAGTGATGTGAAACATTCCATTATAGGGTGATGAATAGAAATGGAGAATAATCTTAAAGTGATGTGAAACACTCCATTATAGGGTGAAGAATAGAAATGTAGAATAATCTTAAAAGTGATGTGAAACACTCCATTATAGGGTGATGAATAGAAATGTAGAATAATCTTAAAGTGATGTGAAACACTCCATTATAGGGTGATGAATAGAAATGTAGAATAATATTAAAGTGATGTGAAACACTCCAGTATAGGGTGATGAAATCGAAATGTAGAATAATCTTAAAGTGATGTGAAACACTCCAGTATAGGGTGATGATATAGAAATGTAGAGTAATCTTAAAGTGATGTGAAACACTCCAGTATAGTGTGATGAATTAGAAATGTAGAATAATCTTAAAGTGATGTGAAACACTCCAGTATAGGGTGATGATATAGAAATGTAGAATAATTTTAAAGTGATGTGAAACACTCCAGTATAGGATGATGAAATAGAAGTGGAGAACAATCTGAAAGTGATTTGAAACACTCCAGTATAGGGTGATGAAATAGAAATGTAGAATAATCTTAAAGTGATGTGAAACAGTCCAGTATAGGGTGATGATATAGAAATGTAGAATAATCTTAAAGTGATGTGAAACACTCCATTATAGGGTGATGAATAGAAATGTAGAATAATATTAAAGTGATGTGAAACACTCCAGTATAGGGTGATGAAATCGAAATGTAGAATAATCTTAAAGTGATGTGAAACACTCCAGTATAGGGTGATGATATAGAAATGTAGAGTAATCTTAAAGTGATGTGAAACACTCCAGTATAGTGTGATGAATTAGAAATGTAGAATAATCTTAAAGTGATGTGAAACACTCCAGTATAGGGTGATGATATAGAAATGTAGAATAATTTTAAAGTGATGTGAAACACTCCAGTATAGGATGATGAAATAGAAGTGGAGAACAATCTGAAAGTGATTTGAAACACTCCAGTATAGGGTGATGAAATAGAAATGTAGAATAATCTTAAAGTGATGTGAAACAGTCCAGTATAGGGTGATGATATAGAAATGTAGAATAATCTTAAAGTGATGTGAAACACTCCAGTATAGGGTGATGAAATAGAAATGTAGAATAATCTTAAAGTGATGTGAAACAGTCCAGTATAGGGTGATGATATAGAAATGTAGAATAATCTTAAAGTGATGTGAAACACTCCAGTATAGGGTGATGAAATACATGTAGAAATTTAGAATAATCTTGAAGTGATGTGAAACACTCCAGTATAGGGTGATGAAATAGAAATGGAAAATAACCTTGCTCAGAGCAGTTATTTTTGCAAATAGTATATGACAACACACGACATCATTAGTATATATTAAGTTAATTCAATGACTCGGTGGAAATCGTTTGCATTAGCTTATCGCTGATAGTTGCGTCCCGAATCGAGTAGTAAATATTTACAACTGCGAGTAATTCAAACGATGTTTTATATAGAGTGGTATGGTTTATTGGCTTCAGATGTTCAGCGATGTTAGTAGAATGTTACATTCCTCCAGTAGTATAGGCATAGCGCCTGATTTACTAACCTATCAGTTTCACACACCCGAACAAGTCCATAATATGTCTTTCAGATAATGTTATATTATATTTATATGATAAATTAAATTAAAACGACCGTGCCACATTAACATGCGTATCCTAATAACATAATGAAGTGGTTTTGCAAAAACGTTTATTATTTGGCCGTGGCTAAAGAACGGTATACCGCTCTTTAGTACTAAACGCTAAAGAGCGGTATACCGCGCTTTAGCTATATGGGCCTGATACGCTAATTAATTAAAGATACATGATCATATTAAACTCCCCTCAATTACTATTTATTTGGATTACGAGGTATTTGATTCGAATCGAGGAACCCACATATCAAACTTAGAATTATTAGATATCGATTTTTGAAATCTATTATTTTTTACCTTCGAGAATTATTAGTGGCCCAGTAAACAGTCGACGTGCCGGTGGTCTCGGACTAACTTGCGGAGATGGATAACTCTAAAATCAAGAGGCTTTCTGTTGATAATAAGGCTAAATTGCGTCGAACAACATGTTGATTATTAACACGTTTCGGGGAATTTTATACTGTAGTTGACAGTGGTTAGCATTATTGTTGGGCAATTGATCGATTCTGATAGCAAGCGGCATTTCGAAAAATGTTGCTGTTGGAATCTGATTATATGGGGACCATCGAATCGGATTGAGTACCTTAAAAGGGGTACTGTACGCCATTTTCAATAATGTCCGGTATTAACAACGATCTAATCTCGATCATATATGGAAAAATAAGTAATTTGAGTCGAAGATGTATTCTGTAAACGTTCAGGTTAAAAGGTCATCTGAAAATCAAAATTAATACTTTGATATAAATTTAATTTATGTCTGGAGCCATAAAATGGCGTAAATTAAATTACGAATTTCCGTGTACAAGACGTAAACAAAATTATTTTAAGGGATAGTTGATTGGTAAACCCATGGCACACTCGGTCGTTTAAAACATTATGCTGATACGGGGAGAAAACTCAAGCCACTCACTGACCAGTAACGATACAATAACTTAAATGAGTATATGTAACTATTATGTATATAATATAACTTGTATTTGATAAATTTGGTTGAAAACTGTACAAAAATATTTCGACAACGACAATTTGTATTTTTGCATTCCGGTAAATGTGCCATCCGTAACACTACTTCATACACAACAGACTTTCAAATAATGGAAAGATGATTACCTTATTCTACGACTCAGAGACTATAGAAACCAACAACAACAACGTGGGAGTACGGTATCCCTTTAAGTACAAAATAATCACGACAAACAGAACTATATCTCCTTATTGTGAGTGTTTTATTATATTTATTTATTATAATGGAACTATATCTCCTTATTGTGAGTGCTTTATCATATGTATTTATTATAAATAGATATGGAAAGAAGACAACGCGCATCTTAATCGAGACTCTTTTATCGAATGAGTTGCGGATGGCGCAAGGATATATTTTGTGAGAGCGTAGCTCGAGCGAAATATAACTTTGCGCCGTCCGCAACGAGTTCGATAACTGGTTCGAGATTATGATGCAAGTTGTGTTCTGTATTTATTCTACACCGTTCAGTCAGGTAAGTTCAATCCATGAATGTCACCATCAGTGTTACTATATCTACCTTTATTGTGATTTAAGTCTGACAAATAACCAGTAATTATGGGGGGATCACCAGAAGCGGATGATCGACGTAATATATGTCATCTTTCTTGGCGACAACGTCAACACGAATAGTTCCGGCTTGTATTCCACTATAGATGTATACACTAATATGTATTCAATGGCTGGGGTTCCGTTGAATACATGTGACTCACGTCAATGGGTGTGGAATAAATATATATATACCATTCAAGGAAAATAAGTGGGCAATAATACTGACCATTAGAAGCACATTTATTTAACTTGCAACTCGGAAAATGAGTTATGTATGAACGCGCCTAAAAGATGCTTGCGGATTTTTTTTGTTTTTCGCAGAGGAAATGGCGTGCGAACATATTTCTGGTTCAAAACATTTCCGAAAAACGCAGCCGAAAGACGCATAATAAATCACACCGGTCACACATTCCGGAGCAGAACGGTTCTATTGAAACACAATTTTACTGTGAAATAAGTCACATGATGTGCAAACATGAATTATTAAAATACCTTATTATAGTGGGGGGAATAAGTATGTGTGCAAACATGAATTATTAAAATACCTTATTAATAAACTGGGAAAACATGCTTTCTCATTCTCAAAACACGAGACATTGTTTTATAATGCGCATCTAGGATTAAGTGACATTTGCCCCATAGACCTCTTATGTTCCCGAAGACCGGAGCGCGTAATAGTGGTTGGGGGGGGGGGCTAACCCCGGGATCTCCGAAAGAGCCGAATGGCACTTTCACTAACCCCCATTTTTAGCTTTTATTTTGAATCATATAAAAAATTAGCTATTTTTTGAGTTTCTCAATTTCCCTTTTTTTTTGTCCTTTTGTGCTGTATTTCCCCAGAAGATGGAGAAGACTTTGATTTTCCCCGGAGTTCTCATTGTTCCTCTCTCCGCCGCACCGCCGCCGTTGTTGTTGTTGTTCATGTGGCCGTTGTCGTTCTTTAAACTCGTCTTTGTCACGATGAGTTCCTTCCATTATTTCCCGGAATCTGGCTACGTTTGCTCTGTTTGCTTCATCTTCTGTGGGCGACGCCGGCCTCTCGTGGTAATTCGGCGTCGCAGGGATGGGGGTGGTACATTCCGCCCCTGGTGGAGACTGGTCTGGTGGTGTTGCCGACTCCACGGCGAAGACAGTCCAGGGTGACGTCGGTGTCCCCATTTCCGCTGTCAACGTCGACGAAGACCGGAGATCAGTCGCTGAGGGCATATATGCATATTGACACATTGATTAATCAAAGACCAACCAATGACCGCATGTCGTTTAGTTGTGTTGGCATTTCGGAGCTTTTGTAATTGTCTTTGATGTTTTTTTTTTACTGCTGAAGTGCAATGGCATACACAAATCATTCTAGTCAAACTAGTAATTTAACCAAATTGGTACATATAATTACGTCATCAGCAACAACCGCTTTCACGCCGTAACATGAGCGATGTCTATATGTTTTCAAAAAAATATGTCAAAGATCAACGCCTACGATGTTACTAAGAATAACTCCATCAGTATATAGTACGAGATTCGCTACCGGTCTGTCAAATGAGCGAACTATTGTTTCATGACACCACAAAGATGCCAAATTTTGATGGGCGCAAGTATGGACTCCAGTGAGTGCATTCTAGTTTCATATGTTTGTGTTATGCAAGGAGCTCATCGGATATGGTGAATATACATGATTATGTCGGTTTATGCTATGCAGGGAGTGCGTCGTATAGGGTGAAATATTCAGGGTTTTATCTGTTCATGCTATGCATGTTGCGAGTTGGATAGGGTGGAACATTCATAGTTTTATATGTTTATGCTATACAGGTAACGCATCGGATAGGGTGGAGTATTCATGGTTTATCAGTTTATGTTATGCAAGGAGCGCGTTGGATAGGGTTGAATATTCATGGTGTATCAGTTTATGCTATGCAAGGAGCGCGTTGGATAGGGTGGAATATGCATGGTTTTATACATGTATGTGTACGCTATGTGGGGAGCATGTCGGATAGGGTGGAGCATTCATGGTTTTATAATGTTCATGCTATGCAGGTAGCGCATGGGATAGGGTGGAATATTCATGGTTTATATGTTCATGCTATGCAAGGAGCGCGTTGGATAGGGTTGAATATTCATGGTGTATCAGTTTATGCTATGCAAGGAGCGCGTTGGATAGGGTGGAATATGCATGGTTTTATACATGTATGTGTACGCTATGTTCGGAGCATGTCGGATAGTGTGGAGCATTCATGGTTTTATAATGTTCATGCTATGCAGGTAGCGCACCGGATATTGTGGAATATTCATGGTTTATCAGTTTATGCAATGCAAGGAGCGCGTTGGATAGGGTGGAATATTCGTGGTTTTATACATGTATGTGTACGCTATGTTGGGAGCATGTCGGATAGGGTGGAATATTCATGGTTTATACATGTATGTGTACGTTATGTGGGGAGCATGTCGGATAGGGTGGTATATTCATGGTTTATACATGTATGTGTACGCTATGTGGGGAGCATGTCGGATAGGGTGGTATATTCATGGTTTATACATGTATGTGTACGCTATGTGGGGAGCATGTTGGATAGGGTGGAATATTCATGGTTTTATACATGTATGTGTACGCTATGTGGGGAGCATGTCGGATAGGGTGGAATGTGCATGGTTTTATACATGTATGTGTACGCTATGTGGGGAGCATGTCGGATAGGGTGGAATATTCATGGTGTTATACATGTATGTGTACGCTATATTGGGAGCATGTCGGATAGGGTGGTATATTCATGGTTTTATACATGTATGTGTACGCTATGTGGGGAGCATGTCGGATAGGGTGGAATATTCATGGTTTATACATGTATGTGTACGCTATGTGGGGAGCATGTCGGATAGGGTGGAATATTCATGGTTTTATACATGTATGTGTACGCTATGTGGGGAGCATGTCGGATAGGGTGGAATATTCATGGTTTATACATGTATGTGTACGCTATGTGGGGAGCATGTCGGATAGGGTGGAATATTCATGGTTTTATACATGTATGTGTACGCTATGTGGGGAGCATGTCGGATAGGGTGGAATATTCATGGTTTATACATGTATGTGTACGCTATGTGGGGAGCATGTCGGATAGGGTGGAATATTCATGGTTTTATACATGTATGTGTACGCTATGCTGGGAGCATGTCAGATAGGGTGGAATATTCATGGTTTATACATGTATGTGTACGCTATGTGGGGAGCATGTCGGATAGGGTGGAATATTCATGGTTTTATACATGTATGTGTACGCTATGTGGGGAGGATGTCGGATAGTGTGGAGCATTCATGGTTTTATAATGTTCATGCTATGCAGGTAGCGCACGGGATAGGGTGGAATATTCATGGTTTATATGTTCATGCTATGCAAGGAGCGCGTTGGATAGGGTGGAATATGCATGGTTTTATACATGTATGTGTACGCTATGTTCGGAGCATGTCGGATAGTGTGGAGCATTCATGGTTTTATAATGTTCATGCTATGCAGGTAGCGCACCGGATATTGTGGAATATTCATGGTTTATCAGTTTATGCAATGCAAGGAGCGCGTTGGATAGGGTGGAATATTCGTGGTTTTATACATGTATGTGTACGCTATGTTGGGAGCATGTCGGATACGGTGGAATATTCATGGTTTATATGTTCATGCTATGCAAGGAGCGCGTTGGATAGGGTGGAATATGCATGGTTTTATACATGTATGTGTACGCTATGTGGGGAGGATGTCGGATAGTGTGGAGCATTCATGGTTTTATAATGTTCATGCTATGCAGGTAGCGCACCGGATATTGTGGAATATTCATGGTTTATCAGTTTATGCAATGCAAGGAGCGCGTTGGATAGGGTGGAATATTCGTGGTTTTATACATGTATGTGTACGCTATGTTGGGAGCATGTCGGATACGGTGGAATATTCATGGTTTATACATGTATGTGTACGCTATGTGGGGAGCATGTCGGATAGGGTGGTATATTCATGGTTTATACATGTATGTGTACGCTATGTGGGGAGCATGTCAGATAGGGTGGAATATTCATGGTTTTATACATGTATGTGTACGCTATGTGGGGAGCATGTCGGATAGGGTGGAATATTCATGGTTTATACATGTATGTGTACGCTATGTGGGGAGCATGTCGGATAGGGTGGAATATTCATGGTTTTATACATGTATGTGTACGCTATGTGGGGAGCATGTCGGATAGGGTGGAATATTCATGGTTTTATACATGTATGTGTACGCTATGTGGGGAGCATGTCGGATAGGGTGGAATATTCATGGTTTATACATGTATGTGTACGCTATGTTGGGAGCATGTCGGATAGGGTGGAATATTCATGGTTTTATACATGTATGTGTACGCTATGTGGGGAGCATGTCAGATAGGGTGGTATATTCATGGTTTATACATGTATGTGTACGCTATGTTGGGAGCATGTCGGATAGGGTGGAATATTCATGGTTTTATACATGTATGTGTACGCTATGCTGGGAGCATGTCGAATAAGGTAGAATATTCATGGTTTATACATGTATGTGTACGCTATGCTGGGAGCATGTCGAATAAGGTAGAATATTCATGGTGTTATACATGTATGTGTACGCTATATTGGGAGCATGTCGGATAGGGTGGTATATTCATGGTTTATACATGTATGTGTACCCTATGTGGGGAGCATGTCGGATAGGGTGGTATATTCATGGTTTATACATGTATGTGTACGCTATGTGGGGAGCATGTCGGATAGGGTGGAATATTCATGGTTTATACATGTATGTGTACCCTATGTGGGGAGCATGTCGGATAGGGTGGTATATTCATGGTTTATACATGTATGTGTACGCTATGTGGGGAGCATGTCGGATAGGGTGGTATATTCATGGTTTATACATGTATGTGTACGCTATGTTGGGAGCATGTCGGATAGGGTGGAATATTCATGGTTTATACATGTATGTGTACGCTATGTTGGGAGCATGTCGGATAGGGTGGTATATTCATGGTTTATACATGTATGTGTACGTTATGTGGGGAGCATGTCGGATAGGGTGGAATATTCATGGTTTATACATGTATGTGTACGCTATGTGGGGAGCATGTCGGATAGGGTGGTATATTCATGGTTTATACATGTATGTGTACGCTATGTTGGGAGCATGTCGGATAGGGTGGTATATTCATGGTTTATACATGTATGTGTACGCTATGTGGGGAGCATGTCGGATAGGGTGGTATATTCATGGTTTATACATGTATGTGTACGCTATGTGGGGAGCATGTCGGATAGGGTGGAATATTCATGGTTTATACATGTATGTGTACGCTATATGGGGAGCATGTCGGATAGGGTGGAATATTCATGGTTTTATACATGTATGTGTACGCTATGTGGGGAGCATGTCGGATAGGGTGGTATATTCATGGTTTATACACGTATGTGTTACGCTATGTGGGGAGCATGTCGGATACGGTGGAATATTCATGGTTTATAAATGTATGTGTACGCTATATGGGGAGCATGTCGGATAGGGTGGAATATTCATGGTTTTATACATGTATGTGTACGCTATGTGGGGAGCACGTGGGATAGGGTGGAATATTCATGGTTTATACATGTATGTGTACGCTATATGGGGAGCATGTCGGATAGGGTGGAATATTCATGGTTTTATACATGTATGTGTACGCTATGTGGGGAGCACGTGGGATAGGGTGGAATATTCATGGTTTATACATGTATGTGTACGCTATGTGGGGAGCATGTCGGATAGGGTGGTATATTCATGGTTTTATACATGTATGTGTACGCTATGTGGGGAGCACGTGGGATAGGGTGGAATATTCATGGTTTATACATGTATGTGTACGCTATGTGGGGAGCACGTGGGATAGGGTGGAATATTCATGGTTTTATACATGTATGTGTATGCTATGTGGGGAGCATGTCGGATAGGGTGGTATATTCATGGTTTATACATGTATGTGCACGCTATGTGGGGAGCATGTCGGATAGGGTGGAGCATTCATGGTTTATACATGTATGTGTACGCTATGTGGGGAGCACGTGGGATAGGGTAGTATATTCATGGTTTATACATGTATGTGTACGCTATGTGGGGAGCATGTCGGATAGGGTGGAATATTCATGGTTTATACATGTATGTGTACGCTATGTGGGGAGCATGTCGGATAGGGTGGTATATTCATGGTTTATACATGTATGTGTACGCTATGTGGGGAGCATGTCAGATAGGGTGGAATATTCATGGTTTATACATGTATGTGTACGCTATGTGGGGAGCATGTCAGATAGGGTGGTATATTCATGGTTTATACATGTATGTGTACGCTATGTGGGGAGCATGTCAGATAGGGTGGAATATTCATGGTTTATACATGTATGTGTACGTTATGTGGGGAGCATGTCAGATAGGGTGGAATATTCATGGTTTATACATGTATGTGTACGCTATGTGGGGAGCATGTCGGATAGGGTGGTATATTCATGGTTTTATACATGTATGTGTACGCTATGTGGGGAGCATGTCGGATAGGGTGGTATATTCATGGTTTAATACATGTATGTGTACGCTATGTGGGGAGCATGTCGGATAGGGTGGAATATTCATGGTTTAATACATGTATGTGTACGCTATGTGGGGAGCATGTCGGATAGGGTGGAGTATTCATGGTTTATACATGTATGTGTACGTTATGTGGGGAGCATGTCGGATAGGGTGGAGCATTCATGGTTTATACATGTATGTGTACGCTATGTGGGGAGCATGTCGGATAGGGTGGTATATTCATGGTTTATACATGTATGTGTAAGCTATGTGGGGAGCATGTCGGATAGGGTGGAATATTCATGGTTAATACATGTATGTGTACGCTATGTGGGGAGCATGTCGGATAGGGTGGAATATTCATGGTTTATACATGTATGTGTACGCTATGTGGGGAGCATGTCGGATAGGGTGGTATATTGATGGTTTATACATGTATGTGTACGCTATGTGGGGAGCATGTCGGATAGGGTGGTATATTCATGGTTTATACATGTATGTGTACGCTATGTTGGGAGCATGTCGGATAGGGTGGTATATTCATGGTTTATACATGTATGTGTACGTTATGTGGGGAGCATGTCAGATAGGGTGGAATATTCATGGTTTATACATGTATGTGTACGCTATGTGGGGAGCATGTCAGATAGGGTGGTATATTCATGGTTTATACATGTATGTGTACGTTATGTGGGGAGCATGTCAGATAGGGTGGAATATTCATGGTTTATACATGTATGTGTACGCTATGTGGGGAGCATGTCAGATAGGGTGGTATATTCATGGTTTATACATGTATGTGTACGCTATGTGGGGAGCATGTCAGATAGGGTGGTATATTCATGGTTTATACATGTATGTGTACGCTATGTGGGGAGCATGTCAGATAGGGTGGAATATTCATGGTTTATACATGTATGTGTACGCTATGTGGGGAGCATGTCAGATAGGGTGGTATATTCATGGTTTATACATGTATGTGTACGCTATGTGGGGAGCATGTCAGATAGGGTGGTATATTCATGGTTTATACATGTATGTGTACGCTATGTGGGGAGCATGTCAGATAGGGTGGTATATTCATGGTTTATACATGTATGTGTACGCTATGTGGGGAGCATGTCGGATAGGGTGGAATATTCATGGTTTATACATGTATGTGTAAGCTATGTGGCGAGCATGTCAGATAGGGTGGTATATTCATGGTTTATACATGTATGTGTACGCTATGTGGGGAGCATGTCGGATAGGGTGGAATATTCATGGTTTATACATGTATGTGTAAGCTATGTGGGGAGCATGTCAGATAGGGTGGTATATTCATGGTTTAATACATGTATGTGTACGCTATGTGGGGAGCATGTCGGATAGGGTGCAATATTCATGGTTTATACATGTATGTGTACGCTATGTGGGGAGCATGTCAGATAGGGTGGTATATTCATGGTTTATACATGTATGTGTACGCTATGTGGGGAGCATGTCAGATAGGGTGGTATATTCATGGTTTAATACATGTATGTGTACGCTATGTGGGGAGCATGTCGGATAGGGTGGAATATTCATGGTTTTATACATGTATGTGTACGCTATGTGGGGAGCATGTCGGATAGGGTGGAATATTCATGGTTTATACATGTATGTGTACGCTATGTGGGGAGCATGTCGGATAGGGTGGAATATTCATGGTTTATACATGTATGTGTACGCTATGTGGGGAGCATGTCGGATAGGGTGGAATATTCATGGTTTATACATGTATGTGTACGCTATGTGGGGAGCATGTCAGATAGGGTGGAATATTCATGGTTTATACATGTATGTGTACGCTATGTGGGGAGCATGTCAGATAGGGTGGAATATTCATGGTTTATACATGTATGTGTACGCTATGTGGGGAGCATGTCGGATAGGGTGGAGCATTCATGGTTTATACATGTATGTGTACGCTATGTGGGGAGCATGTCGGATAGGGTGGTATATTCATGGTTTATACATGTATGTGTACGCTATGTGGGGAGCATATCGGATAGGGTGGAATATTCATGGTTTATACATGTATGTGTACGCTATGTGGGGAGCATGTCGGATAGGGTGGAGCATTCATGGTTTACCAGTTTATCATGCTATGCAAGGAGCGCGTTGGATAGGGTGGAATATTCATGGTTTTATAAATGTATGTGTACCCTATGTGGGGAGCATGTCGGATAGGGTGGAATATTCATGGTTTACCAGTTTATCATGCTATGCAAGGAGCGCGTTGGATAGGGTGGAATATTCATGGTTTATACATGTATGTGTACGCTATGTTGGGAGCATGTCGGATAGGGTGGAATATTCATGGTTTTATAAATGTATGTGTACCCTATGTGGGGAGCATGTCGGATACGGTGGAATATTCATGGTTTATACATGTATGTGTACGCTATGTGGGGAGCATGTCGGATAGGGTGGTATATTCATGGTTTATACATGTATGTGTACGCTATGTGGGGAGCATGTCGGATAGGGTGGAATATTCATGGTTTATACATGTATGTGTACGCTATGTGGGGAGCATGTCGGATAGGGTGGTATATTCATGGTGTTATACATGTATGTGTACGCTATGTGGGGAGCATGTCAGATAGGGTGGAATATTCATGGTTTATAAATGTATGTGTACGTTATGTGGGGAGCATGTCGGATAGGGTGGAATATTCATGGTTTTATACATGTATGTGTACGCTATGTGGGGAGCATGTCGGATAGGGTGGAATATTCATGGTTTATACATGTATGTGTACGCTATGTGGGGAGCATGTCGGATAGGGTGGAATATTCATGGTTTATACATGTATGTGTACGTTATGTGGGGAGCATGTCGGATAGGGTGGTATATTCATGGTTTATACATGTATGTGTACGCTATGTGGGGAGCATGTCAGATAGGGTGGAATATTCATGGTTTATACATGTATGTGTACGCTATGTGGGGAGCATGTCGGATAGGGTGGAATATTCATGGTTTATACATGTATGTGTACGCTATGTGGGGAGCATGTCGGATAGGGTGGAATATTCATGGTTTATACATGTATGTGTACGTTATGTGGGGAGCATGTCGGATAGGGTGGTATATTCATGGTTTATACATGTATGTGTACGCTATGTGGGGAGCATGTCAGATAGGGTGGAATATTCATGGTTTATACATGTATGTGTACGCTATGTGGGGAGCATGTCAGATAGGGTGGAATATTCATGGTTTTATACATGTATGTGTACGCTATGTGGGGAGCATGTCGGATAGGGTGGTATATTCATGGTTTATACATGTATGTGTACGCTATGTGGGGAGCATGTCGGATAGGGTGGAATATTCATGGTTTATACATGTATGTGTACGCTATGTGGGGAGCATGTCGGATAGGGTGGTATATTCATGGTTTATACATGTATGTGTACGCTATGTGGGGAGCATGTGGGATAGGGTGGTATATTCATGGTTTATACATGTATGTGAACGCTATGTGGGGAGCATGTCAGATAGGGTGGTATATTCATGGTTTATACATGTATGTGTACGCTATGTGGGGAGCATGTCGGATAGGGTGGTATATTCATGGTTTATACATGTATGTGTACGCTATGTGGGGAGCATGTCGGATAGGGTGGTATATTCATGGTTTATACATGTATGTGTACGCTATGTGTGGAGCATGTGGGATAGGGTGGTATATTCATGGTTTATACATGTATGTGAACGCTATGTGGGGAGCATGTCAGATAGGGTGGTATATTCATGGTTTATACATATATGTGTACGCTATGTGGGGAGCATGTCAGATAGGGTGGTATATTCATGGTTTATACATGTATGTGTACGCTATGTGGGGAGCATGTCGGATAGGGTGGAGCATTCATGGTTTATACATGTATGTGTACGCTATGTGGGGAGCATATTGGATAGGGTGGAATATTCATGGTTTTATACATGTATGTGTACCCTATGTGGGGAGCATGTCGGATAGGGTGGTATATTCATGGTTTTATACATGTATGTGTACGCTATGTGGGGAGCATGTCGGATAGGGTGGTATATTCATGGTTTTATACATGTATGTGTACGCTATGTGGGGAGCATGTCGGATAGGGTGGTATATTCATGGTTTAATACATGTATGTGTACGCTATGTGGGGAGCATGTGGGATAGGGTGGTATATTCATGGTTTATACATGTATGTGAACGCTATGTGGGGAGCATGTCAGATAGGGTGGTATATTCATGGTTTATACATGTATGTGTACGCTATGTGGGGAGCATGTCAGATAGGGTGGTATATTCATGGTTTATACATGTATGTGTACGCTATGTGGGGAGCATGTCGGATAGGGTTGGGCATTCATGGTTTATACATGTATGTGTACGCTATGTGGGGAGCATATTGGATAGGGTGGAATATTCATGGTTTTATACATGTATGTGTACGTTATGTGGGGAGCATGTCAGATAGGGTGGAATATTCATGGTTTATACATGTATGTGTACGCTATGTGGGGAGCATGTCGGATAGGGTGGTATATTCATGGTTTTATACATGTATGTGTACGCTATGTGGGGAGCATGTCGGATAGGGTGGTATATTCATGGTTTAATACATGTATGTGTACGCTATGTGGGGAGCATGTCGGATAGGGTGGAATATTCATGGTTTAATACATGTATGTGTACGCTATGTGGGGAGCATGTCGGATAGGGTGGAGCATTCACGGTTTATACATGTATGTGTACGTTATGTGGGGAGCATGTCGGATAGGGTGGAGCATTCATGGTTTATACATGTATGTGTACGCTATGTGGGGAGCATGTCGGATAGGGTGGTATATTCATGGTTTATACATGTATGTGTACGCTATGTGGGGAGCATGTCGGATAGGGTGGAATATTCATGGTTAATACATGTATGTGTACGCTATGTGGGGAGCATGTCGGATAGGGTGGAATATTCATGGTTTATACATGTATGTGTACGCTATGTGGGGAGCATGTCGAATAGGGTGGTATATTGATGGTTTATACATGTATGTGTACGCTATGTGGGGAGCATGTCGGATAGGGTTGTATATTCATGGTTTATACATGTATGTGTACGCTATGTTGGGAGCATGTCGGATAGGGTGGTATATTCATGGTTTATACATGTATGTGTACGTTATGTGGGGAGCATGTCAGATAGGGTGGAATATTCATGGTTTATACATGTATGTGTACGCTATGTGGGGAGCATGTCAGATAGGGTGGTATATTCATGGTTTATACATGTATGTGTACGTTATGTGGGGAGCATGTCAGATAGGGTGGAATATTCATGGTTTATACATGTATGTGTACGCTATGTGGGGAGCATGTCAGATATGGTGGTATATTCATGGTTTATACATGTATGTGTACGCTATGTGGGGAGCATGTCAGATAGGGTGGTATATTCATGGTTTATACATGTATGTGTACGCTATGTGGGGAGCATGTCAGATAGGGTGGAATATTCATGGTTTATACATGTATGTGTACGCTATGTGGGGAGCATGTCAGATAGGGTGGAATATTCATGGTTTATACATGTATGTGTACGCTATGTGGGGAGCATGTCAGATAGGGTGGTATATTCATGGTTTATACATGTATGTGTACGCTATGTGGCGAGCATGTCAGATAGGGTGGTATATTCATGGTTTATACATGTATGTGTACGCTATGTGGGGAGCATGTCGGATAGGGTGGAATATTCATGGTTTATACATGTATGTGTAAGCTATGTGGGGAGCATGTCAGATAGGGTGGTATATTCATGGTTTATACATGTATGTGTACGCTATGTGGGGAGCATGTCGGATAGGGTGGAATATTCATGGTTTATACATGTATGTGTAAGCTATGTGGGGAGCATGTCAGATAGGGTGGTATATTCATGGTTTAATACATGTATGTGTACGCTATGTGGGGAGCATGTCGGATAGGGTGCAATATTCATGGTTTATACATGTATGTGTACGCTATGTGGGGAGCATGTCAGATAGGGTGGTATATTCATGGTTTATACATGTATGTGTACGCTATGTGGGGAGCATGTCAGATAGGGTGGTATATTCATGGTTTAATACATGTATGTGTACGCTATGTGGGGAGCATGTCGGATAGGGTGGAATATTCATGGTTTTATACATGTATGTGTACGCTATGTGGGGAGCATGTCGGATAGGGTGGAATATTCATGGTTTATACATGTATGTGTACGCTATGTGGGGAGCATGTCGGATAGGGTGGAATATTCATGGTTTATACATGTATGTGTACGCTATGTGGGGAGCATGTCGGATAGGGTGGAATATTCATGGTTTATACATGTATGTGTACGCTATGTGGGGAGCATGTCAGATAGGGTGGAATATTCATGGTTTATACATGTATGTGTACGCTATGTGGGGAGTATGTCAGATAGGGTGGAATATTCATGGTTTATACATGTATGTGTACGCTATGTGGGGAGCATGTCAGATAGGGTGGTATATTCATGGTTTATACATGTATGTGTACGCTATGTGGGGAGCATGTCGGATAGGGTGGAGCATTCATGGTTTATACATGTATGTGTACGCTATGTGGGGAGCATGTCGGATAGGGTGGTATATTCATGGTTTATACATGTATGTGTACGCTATGTGGGGAGCATATCGGATAGGGTGGAATATTCATGGTTTATACATGTATGTGTACGCTATGTGGGGAGCATGTCGGATAGGGTGGAGCATTCATGGTTTACCAGTTTATCATGCTATGCAAGGAGCGCGTTGGATAGGGTGGAATATTCATGGTTTTATAAATGTATGTGTACCCTATGTGGGGAGCATGTCGGATAGGGTGGAATATTCATGGTTTACCAGTTTATCATGCTATGCAAGGAGCGCGTTGGATAGGGTGGAATATTCATGGTTTATACATGTATGTGTACGCTATGTTGGGAGCATGTCGGATAGGGTGGAATATTCATGGTTTTATAAATGTATGTGTACCCTATGTGGGGAGCATGTCGGATACGGTGGAATATTCATGGTTTATACATGTATGTGTACGCTATGTGGGGAGCATGTCGGATAGGGTGGTATATTCATGGTTTATACATGTATGTGTACGCTATGTGGGGAGCATGTCGGATAGGGTGGAATATTCATGGTTTATACATGTATGTGTACGCTATGTGGGGAGCATGTCGGATAGGGTGGTATATTCATGGTGTTATACATGTATGTGTACGCTATGTGGGGAGCATGTCAGATAGGGTGGAATATTCATGGTTTATACATGTATGTGTACGTTATGTGGGGAGCATGTCGGATAGGGTGGAATATTCATGGTTTTATACATGTATGTGTACGCTATGTGGGGAGCATGTCGGATAGGGTGGAATATTCATGGTTTATACATGTATGTGTACGCTATGTGGGGAGCATGTCGGATAGGGTGGAATATTCATGGTTTATACATGTATGTGTACGTTATGTGGGGAGCATGTCGGATAGGGTGGTATATTCATGGTTTATACATGTATGTGTACGCTATGTGGGGAGCATGTCAGATAGGGTGGAATATTCATGGTTTATACATGTATGTGTACGCTATGTGGGGAGCATGTCGGATAGGGTGGAATATTCATGGTTTATACATGTATGTGTACGCTATGTGGGGAGCATGTCGGATAGGGTGGAATATTCATGGTTTATACATGTATGTGTACGTTATGTGGGGAGCATGTCGGATAGGGTGGTATATTCATGGTTTATACATGTATGTGTACGCTATGTGGGGAGCATGTCAGATAGGGTGGAATATTCATGGTTTATACATGTATGTGTACGCTATGTGGGGAGCATGTCAGATAGGGTGGAATATTCATGGTTTTATACATGTATGTGTAAGCTATGTTGGGAGCATGTCGGATAGGGTGGTATATTCATGGTTTATACATGTATGTGTACGCTATGTGGGGAGCATGTCGGATAGGGTGGAATATTCATGGTTTATACATGTATGTGTACGCTATGTGGGGAGCATGTCGGATAGGGTGGTATATTCATGGTTTATACATGTATGTGTACGCTATGTGGGGAGCATGTGGGATAGGGTGGTATATTCATGGTTTATACATGTATGTGAACGCTATGTGGGGAGCATGTCAGATAGGGTGGTATATTCATGGTTTATACATGTATGTGTACGCTATGTGGGGAGCAATGTCGGATAGGGTGGTATATTCATGGTTTATACATGTATGTGTACGCTATGTGGGGGAGCATGTCGGATAGGGTGGTATATTCATGGTTTATACATGTATGTGTACGCTATGTGGGGAGCATGTGGGATAGGGTGGTATATTCATGGTTTATACATGTATGTGAACGCTATGTGGGGAGCATGTCAGATAGGGTGGTATATTCATGGTTTATACATGTATGTGTACGCTATGTGGGGAGCATGTCAGATAGGGTGGTATATTCAAGGTTTATACATGTATGTGTACGCTATGTGGGGAGCATGTCGGATAGGGTGGAGCATTCATGGTTTATACATGTAGGTGTACGCTATGTGGGGAGCATATTGGATAGGGTGGAATATTCATGGTTTTATACATGTATGTGTACCCTATGTGGGGAGCATGTCGGATAGGGTGGAATATTCATGGTTTATACATGTATGTGTACGCTATGTGGGGGAGCATGTTGGATAGGGTGGAATATTCATGGTTTATACATGTATGTGTAAGCTATGTGGGGAGCACGTTGGATAGGGTGGAATATTCATGGTTTATACATGTATGTGTACGCTATGTGGGGAGCATGTCGGATAGGGTGGTATATTCATGGTTTATACATGTATGTGTACGCTATGTGGGGAGCATGTCGGATAGGGTGGAATATTCATGGTTTATACATGTATGTGTACGCTATGTTGGGAGCATGTCGGATAGGGTGGAATATTCATGGTTTATACATGTATGTGTACGTTATGTGGGGAGCATGTCGGATAGGGTGGTATATTCATGGTTTTATACATGTATGTGTACGCTATGTGGGGAGCATGTCGGATAGGGTGGTATATTCATGGTTTATACATGTATGTGTACGCTATGTGGGGAGCATGTTGGATAGGGTGGTATATTCATGGTTTAATACATGTATGTGTACGCTATGTCGGGGAGCATGTCGGATAGGGTGGAATATTCATGGTTTATACATGTATGTGTACGCTATGTGGGGAGCATGTCGGATAGGGTGGAATATTCATGGTTTATACATGTATGTGTACGCTATGTGGGGAGCATGTCAGATAGGGTGGTATATTCATGGTTTATACATGTATGTGTACGCTATGTGGGGAGCATGTCGGATAGGGTGGAGCATTCATGGTTTATACATGTATGTGTACGCTATGTGGGGAGCATGTCGGATAGGGTGGTATATTCATGGTTTATACATGTATGTGTACGCTATGTGGGAGAGCATATCGGATAGGGTGGTATATTCATGGTTTATACATGTATGTGTACGCTATGTGGGGAGCATGTCGAATAGGGTGGAGCATTCATGGTTTACCAGTTTATCATGCTATGCAAGGAGCGCGTTGGATAGGGTGGAATATTCATGGTTTTATAAATGTATGTGTACCCTATGTGGGGAGCATGTCGGATAGGGTGGAATATTCATGGTTTACCAGTTTATCATGCTATGCAAGGAGCGCGTTGGATAGGGTGGAATATTCATGGTTTATTACATGTATGTGTACGCTATGTTGGGAGCATGTCGGATAGGGTGGAATATTCATGGTTTTATAAATGTATGTGTACCCTATGTGGGGAGCATGTCGGATACGGTGGAATATTCATGGTTTATACATGTATGTGTACGCTATGTGGGGAGCATGTCGGATAGGGTGGTATATTCATGGTTTATACATGTATGTGTACGCTATGTGGGGAGCATGTCGGATAGGGTGGAATATTCATGGTTTATACATGTATGTGTACGCTATGTGGGGAGCATGTCGGATAGGGTGGAATATTCATGGTTTATACATGTATGTGTACGCTATGTTGGGAGCATGTCGGATATGGTGGAATATTCATGGTTTTATACATGTATGTGTATGCTATGTGGGGAGCATGTCGGATAGGGTGGTATATTCATGGTGTTATACATGTATGTGTACGCTATGTTGGGGAGCATGTCAGATAGGGTGGAATATTCATGGTTTATACATGTATGTGTACGTTATGTGGGGAGCATGTCGGATAGGGTGGAATATTCATGGTTTTATACATGTATGTGTACGCTATGTGGAGAGCATGTCGGATAGGGTGGTATATTCATGGTTTATACATGTATGTGTACGCTATATGGGGAGCATGTCGGATAGGGTGGAATATTCATGGTTTATACATGTATGTGTACGTTATGTGGGGAGCATGTCGGATAGGGTGGAATATTCATGGTTTTATACATGTATGTGTACGCTATGTGGGGAGCATGTCGGATAGGGTGGTATATTCATGGTTTATACATGTATGTGTACGCTATGTGGGGAGCATGTCGGATAGGGTGGAATATTCATGGTTTATACATGTATGTGTACGCTATGTGGGGAGCATGTCGGATAGGGTGGTATATTCATGGTTTATACATGTATGTGTACGCTATGTGGGGAGCATGTCGGATAGGGTGGAATATTCATGGTTTATACATGTATGTGTACGCTATGTGGGGAGCATGTCGGATAGGGTGGAATATTCATGGTGTTATACATGTATGTGTATGCTATGTGGGGAGCATGTCGGATAGGGTGGTATATTCATGGTTTATACATGTATGTGTACGCTATGTGGGGAGCATGTGGGATAGGGTGGTATATTCATGGTTTATACATGTATGTGAACGCTATGTGGGGAGCATGTCAGATAGGGTGGTATATTCATGGTTTATACATGTATGTGTACGCTATGTGGGGAGCATGTCGGATAGGGTGGTATATTCATGGTTTATACATGTATGTGTACGCTGTGTGGGGAGCATGTCGGATAGGGTGGTATATTCATGGTTTATGCATGTATGTGTACGTTATGTGGGGAGCATGTCGGATAGGGTGGTATATTCATGGTTTATACATGTATGTGTACGCTATGTGGGGAGCATGTCGGATAGGGTGGAGCATTGATGGTTTATACATGTATGTGTACGCTATGTGGGGAGCATATTGGATAGGGTGGTATATTCATGGTTTATATGTTTATCATGCTATGCAAGGAGCGCGTTGGATAGGGTGGAATATTCATGGTTTATACATGTATGTGTACGCTATGTGGGGAGCATGTCGGATAGGGTGGTATATTCATGGTTTATACATGTATGTGTACGCTATGTGGGGAGCATGTCGGATAGGGTGGAGCATTCATGGTTTATACATGTATGTGTACGCTATGTGGGGAGCATATTGGATAGGGTGGTATATTCATGGTTTTAAACATGTATGTGTACGCTATGTGGGGAGCATGTCGGATAGGGTGGTATATTCATGGTTTTATACATGTATGTGTACCCTATGTGGGGAGCATGTCGGATAGGGGGGAATATTCATGGTTTATACATGTATGTGTACGCTATGTGGGGAGCATGTTGGATAGGGTGGAATATTCATGGTTTATACATGTATGTGTAAGCTATGTGGGGAGCACGTTGGATAGGGTGGAATATTCATGGTTTATACATGTATGTGTACGCTATGTGGGGAGCATGTCGGATAGGGTGGTATATTCATGGTTTATACATGTATGTGTACGCTATGTGGGGAGCATGTCGGATAGGGTGGAATATTCATGGTTTATACATGTATGTGTACGCTATGTTGGGAGCATGTCGGATAGGGTGGAATATTCATGGTTTATACATGTATGTGTACGTTATGTGGGGAGCATGTCGGATAGGGTGGTATATTCATGGTTTTATACATGTATGTGTACGCTATGTGGGGAGCATGTGGGATAGGGTGATATATTCATGGTTTATACATGTATGTGTACGCTATGTGGGGAGCATGTCAGATAGGGTGGTATATTCATGGTTTATATATGTATGTGTACGCTATGTGGGGAGCATG
Source organism: Siphonodentalium dalli (assembly GCA_032622095.1). Taxonomy (NCBI): domain Eukaryota; kingdom Metazoa; phylum Mollusca; class Scaphopoda; order Gadilida; family Siphonodentaliidae; genus Siphonodentalium; species Siphonodentalium dalli. The sequence goes on from CP136068.1 coordinate 1,877,617, forward strand.
TCGGATAGGGTGGAATATTCATGGTGTTATACATGTATGTGTACGCTATGTGGGGAGCATGTGGGATAGGGTGGAATATTCATGGTTTAATACATGTATGTGTACGCTATGTGGGGAGCGCGTCGGATAGGGTGGAATATTCATGGTTTATACATGTATGTGTACGTTATGTGGGGAGCATGTCGGATAGGGTGGTATATTCATGGTTTATACATGTATGTGTACGTTATGTGGGGAGCATGTCGGATAGGGTGGTATATTCATGGTTTATACATGTATGTGTACGCTATGTGGGGAGCATGTCGGATAGGGTGGTATATTCATGGTTTATACATGTATGTGTACGTTATGTGGGGAGCATGTCGGATAGGGTGGTATATTCATGGTTTATACATGTATGTGTACGTTATGTGGGGAGCATCTCGGATAGGGTGGTATATTCATGGTTTATACATGTATGTGTACGCTATGTGGGGAGCATGTCGGATAGGGTGGTATATTCATGGTTTATACATGTATGTGTACGTTATGTGGGGAGCATGTCGGATAGGGTGGAATATTCATGGTTTTATACATGTATGTGTACGCTATGTGGGGAGCATGTCGGATAGGGTGGAATATTCATGGTTTATACATGTATGTGTACGCTATGTGGGGAGCATGTCGGATAGGGTGGTATATTCATGGTTTATACATGTATGTGTACGCTATGTGGGGAGCATGTCGGATAGGGTGGTATATTCATGGTTTATTCATGTATGTGTACGTTATGTGGGGAGCATGTCGGATAGGGTGGTGTATTCATGGTTTATACATGTATGTGTACGCTATGTGGGGAGCATGTCGGATAGGGTGGTATATTCATGGTTTATACATGTATGTGTACGCTATGTGGGGAGCATGTCGGATAGGGTGGTATATTCATGGTTTATACATGTATGTGTACGCTATGTGGGGAGCATGTCGGATAGGGTGGTATATTCATGGTTTATACATGTATGTGTACGTTATGTGGGGAGCATGTCAGATAGGGTGGTATATTCATGGTGTTATACATGTATGTGTACGCTATGTGGGGAGCATGTCGGATAGGGTGGAATATTCATGGTTTAATACATGTATGTGTACGCTATGTGGGGAGCATGTCAGATAGGGTGGAATATTCATGGTTTATACATGTATGTGTACGCTATGTGGGGAGCATGTCAGATAGGTTGGAATATTCATGGTTTATACATGTATGTGTACGCTATGCTGGGAGCATGTCGGATAGGGTGGAATATTCATGGTTTATACATGTATGTGTACGCTATGTGGGGAGCATGTCGGATAGGGTGGTATATTCATGGTTTATACATGTATGTGTACGTTATGTGGGGAGAATGTCGGATAGGGTGGTATATTCATGGTTTATACATGTATGTGTACGTTATGTGGGGAGCATGTGGGATAGGGTGGTATATTCATGGTTTATACATGTATGTGTACGCTATGTGGGGAGCATGTCGGATAGGGTGGAATATTCATGGTTTATACATGTATGTGTACGTTATGTGGGGAGCATGTCGGATATGGTGGAATATTCATGGTTTTATAAATGTATGTGTACCCTATGTGGGGAGCATGTCAGATAGGGTGGAATATTCGTGGTTTATACATGTATGTGTACGCTATGTTGGGAGCATGTCGGATAGGGTGGAGCATTCATGGTTTATACATGTATGTGTACGCTATGTGGGGAGCATGTCAGATAGGGTGGAGCATTCATGGTTTATACATGTATGTGTACGCTATGCTGGGAGCATGTCGGATAGGGTGGAATATTCATGGTTTATACATGTATGTGTACGTTATGTGGGGAGCATGTCGGATAGGGTGGAATATTCATGGTTTATACATGTATGTGTACGCTATGTGGGGAGCATGTCGGATAGGGTGGTATATTCATGGTTTATACATGTATGTGTACGCTATGTGGGGAGCATGTCAGATAGGGTGGAATATTCATGGTTTATACATGTATGTGTACGCTATGTGGGGAGCATGTCGGATAGGGTGGAGCATTCATGGTTTATACATGTATGTGTACGCTATGCTGGGAGCATGTCGGATAGGGTGGTATATTCATGGTTTATACATGTATGTGTACGCTATGTGGGGAGCATGTCAGATAGGGTGGAATATTCATGGTTTATACATGTATGTGTACGCTATGTGGGGAGCATGTCGGATAGGGTGGAGCATTCATGGTTTATACATGTATGTGTACGCTATGTGGGGAGCATGTCGGATAGGGTGGAATATTCATGGTTTATACATGTATGTGCACGCTATGTGGGGAGCATGTCGGATAGGGTGTAATATTCATGGTTTATACATGTATGTGTACGTTATGTGGGGAGCATGTCGGATAGGGTGGAATATTCATGGTTTATACATGTATGTGTACGTTATGTGGGGAGCATGTCGGATAGGGTGGTATATTCATGGTTTATACATGTATGTGTACGCTATGTGGGGAGCATGTCGGATAGGGTGGTATATTCATGGTTTATACATGTATGTGTACGCTATGTGGGGAGCATGTTGGATAGGGTGGAATATTCATGGTTTTATACATGTATGTGTACGCTATGTGGGGAGCATGTCGGATAGGGTGGAATGTGCATGGTTTTATACATGTATGTACGCTATGTGGGGAGCATGTCGGATAGGGTGGTATATTCACGGTTTATACATGTATGTGTACCCTATGTGGGGAGCCTGTCCGATAGGGTGGTATATTCATGGTTTTATACATGTATGTGTACGCTATGTGGGGAGCATGTCGAATAGGGTGGTATATTCATGGTTTATACATGTATGTGTACGCTATGTGGGGAGCATGTCGGATAGGGTGGAATATTCATGGTTTATACATGTATGTGCACGCTATGTTGGGAGCATGTCGGATAGGGTGGTATATTCATGGTTTATACATGTATGTGTACGCTATGTGGGGAGCATGTCGGATAGTGTGGAATATTCATGGTTTATACATGTATGTGTACGCTATGTGGGGAGCATGTCGGATAGGGTGGTATATTCACGGTTTATACATGTATGTGTACCCTATGTGGGGAGCCTGTCGGATAGGGTGGTATATTCATGGTTTTATACATGTATGTGTACGCTATGTGGGGAGAATGTCGAATAGGGTGGTATATTCATGGTTTATACATGTATGTGTACGCTATGTGGGGAGCACGTCAGATAGGGTGGAGCATTCATGGTTTATACATGTATGTGTACGCTATGTGAGGAGCATGTCGGATAGGGTGGGATATTCATGGTTTATACATGTATGTGTACGCTATGTGGGGAGCATGTCGGATAGGGTGGAGCATTCATGGTTTATACATGTATGTGTACGTTATGTGGGGAGCATGTCGGATAGGGTGGAATATTCATGGTTTTATACATGTATGTGTACGCTATGTGGGGAGCATGTCGAATAGGGTGGTATATTCATGGTTTATACATGTATGTGTACGCTATGTGGGGAGCACGTCAGATAGGGTGGAATATTCATGGTTTATACATGTATGTGTACGCTATGTGGGGAGCATGTCGGATAGGGTGGAGCATTCATGGTTTATACATGTATGTGTACGCTATGTGAGGAGCATGTCGGATAGGGTGGAGCATTCATGGTTTATACATGTATGTGTACGCTATGTGGGGAGCATGTCGGATAGGGTGGAGCATTCATGGTTTATACATGTATGTGTACGCTATGTGAGGAGCATGTCGGATAGGGTGGAGCATTCATGGTTTATACATGTATGTGTACGCTATGTGGGGAGCATGTCGGATAGGGTGGAATATTCATGGTTTATACATGTATGTGTACGCTATGTGGGGAGCATGTCGGATAGGGTGGTATATTCATGGTTTATACATGTATGTGTACGCTATGTGGGGAGCATGTCGGATAGGGTGGAATATTCATGGTTTATACATGTATGTGTACGCTATGTGGGGAGCATGTCGGATAGGGTGGAATATTCATGGTTTTATACATGTATGTGTACGCTATGTGGGGAGCATGTGGGATAGGGTGGAATATTCATGGTTTATACATGTATGTGTACGCTATGTGGGGAGCATGTCGGATAGGGTGGTATATTCATGGTTTTATACATGTATGTGTACGCTATGTGGGGAGCATGTCGGATAGGGTGGTATATTCATGGTTTAATACATGTATGTGTACGCTATGTGGGGAGCATGTTGGATAGGGTGGAATATTCATGGTTTATACATGTATGTGTACGCTATGTGGGGAGCATGTCGGATAGGGTGGAATATTCATGGTTTATACATGTATGTGTACGCTATGTGGGGAGCATGTCGGATAGGGTGGAATATTCATGGTTTATACATGTATGTGTACGCTATATGGGGAGCATATCAGATAGGGTGGAATATTCATGGTTTATACATGTATGTGTACGCTATGTGGGGAGCATGTCGGATAGGGTGGAATATTCATGGTTTATACATGTATGTGTACGCTATGTGGGGAGCATATCAGATAGGGTGGAATATTCATGGTTTATACATGTATGTGTACGCTATGTGGGGAGCATGTCGGATAGGGTGGAATATTCATGGTTTATACATGTATGTGTACGTTATGTGGGAAGCATGTCAGATAGGGTGGAATATTCATGGTTTTATACATGTATGTGTACGCTATGTGGGGAGCATGTCGGATAGGGTGGTATATTCATGGTTTATACATGTATGTGTACGCTATGTTGGGAGCATGTCGGATAGGGTGGTATATTCATGGTTTATACATGTATGTGTACGCTATGTGGGGAGCATGTCGGATAGGGTGGAATATTCATGGTTTATACATGTATGTGTACGCTATGTGGGGAGCATGTCGGATAGGGTGGAATATTCATGGTTTATACATGTATGTGTACGCTATGTTGGGAGCATGTCGGATAGGGTGGAGCATTCATGGTTTATACATGTATGTGCACGATATGTGGGGAGCATGTCGGATCGGGTGGAATATTCATGGTTTATATGTTTATCATGCTATGCAAGGAGCGCGTTGGATAGGGTGGAATATTCATGGTTTATTCATGTATGTGTACGCTATGTGGGGAGCATGTCGGATAGGGTGGAATATTCATGGTTTATACATGTATGTGTACGCTATGTGGGGAGCATGTCGGATAGGGTGATATATTGATGGTTTATACATGTATGTGTACGCTATGTGGGGAGCATGTCAGATAGGGTGGTATATTCATGGTTTATACATGTATGTGTACGCTATGTGGGGAGCATGTCAGATAGGGTGGAATATTCATGGTTTATACATGTATGTGTACGCTATGTGGGGAGCATGTCGGATAGGGTGGTATATTCATGGTTAATACATGTATGTGTACGCTATGTTGGGAGCATGTCGGATAGGGTGGTATATTCATGGTTTTCTACATGTATGTGTACGCTATGTGGGGAGCATGTCGGTTAGGGTGGTATATTCATGGTTAATACATGTATGTGTACGCTATGTTGGGAGCATGTCGGATAGGGTGGTATATTCATGGTTTTCTACATGTATGTGTACGCTATGTGGGGAGCATGTCGGATAGGGTGGTATATTCATGGTTTTATACATGTATGTGTACGCTATGTGGGGAGCATGTCGGATAGGGTGGTATATTCATGGTTTATACATGTATGTGTACGCTATGTGGGGAGCATGTCGGATAGGGTGGTATATTCATGGTTTATACATGTATGTGTACGCTATGTTGGGAGCATATCGGATAGGGTGGTATATTCATGGTTTATACATGTATGTGTACGCTATGTGGGGAGCACGTCAGATAGGGTGGAGCATTCATGGTTTTATACATGTATGTGTACGCTATGTGGGGAGCATGTCAGATAGGGTGGAATGTTCATGGTTTATACATGTATGTGTACGCTATATTGGGAGCATGTCGAATAGGGTGGTATATTCATGGTTTATACATGTATGTGTACGTTATGTGGGGAGCATGTCGGATAGGGTGGAATATTCATGGTTTTATACATGTATGTGTACGCTATGTGGGGAGCATGTCAGATAGGGTGGAATATTCATGGTTTATACATGTATGTGTACGCTATATTGGGAGCATGTCGAATAGGGTGGTATATTCATGGTTTATACATGTATGTGTACGCTATGTGGGGAGCATGTCGGATAGGGTGGAATATTCATGGTTTTATACATGTATGTGTACGCTATGTGGGGAGCATGTCGGATAGGGTGGAATATTCATGGTTTATACATGTATGTGTACGTTATGTGGGGATCATGTCGGATAGGGTGGTATATTCATGGTTTATACATGTATGTGTACGCTATGTGGGGAGCATGTCGGATAGGGTGGAATATTCATGGTTTTATACATGTATGTGTACGCTATGTGGGGAGCATGTCGGATAGGGTGGTATATTTATGGTTTATACATGTATGTGTACGTTATGTGGGGAGCATGTCGGATAGGGTGGTATATTCATGGTTTATACATGTATGTGTACGCTATGTGGGGAGCATGTCGGATAGGGTGGTATATTCATGGTTTATACATGTATGTGTACGCTATGTGGGGAGCATGTCGGATAGGGTGGAATATTCATGGTTTATACATGTATGTGTACGCTATGTGGGGAGCATGTCGGATAGGGTGGAATATTCACGGTTTATACATGTATGTGTACGTTATGTGGGGATCATGTCGGATAGGGTGGTATATTCATGGTTTATACATGTATGTGTACGCTATGTGGGGAGCATGTCGGATAGGGTGGAATATTCATGGTTTTATACATGTATGTGTACGCTATGTGGGGAGCATGTCGGATAGGGTGGTATATTCATGGTTTATACATGTATGTGTACGCTATGTTGGGAGCATGTCGGATAGGGTGGTATATTCATGGTTTATACATGTATGTGTACGCTATGCTGGGAGCATGTCGGATAGGGTGGAATATTCATGGTTTATACATGTATGTGTACGCTATGTGGGGAGCATGTCGGATAGGGTGGAATATTCATGGTTTATACATGTATGTGTACGCTATGTGGGGAGCATGTCGGATAGGGTGGAATATTCATGGTTTATACATGTATGTGTACGCTATGTTGGGAGCATGTCGGATAGGGTGGTATATTCATGGTTTATACATGTATGTGTACGCTATGCTGGGAGCATGTCGGATAGGGTGGAATATTCATGGTTTATACATGTATGTGTACGCTATGTGGGGAGCATGTCGGATAGGGTGGAATATTCATGGTTTATACATGTATGTGTACGCTATGTGGGGAGCATGTCGGATAGGGTGGAATATTCATGGTTTTATACATGTATGTGTACGCTATGTGGGGAGCATGTCGGATAGGGTGGAATATTCATGGTTTATACATGTATGTGTACGCTATGTGGGGAGCATGTCAGATAGGGTGGAATATTCATGGTTTTATACATGTATGTGTACGCTATGTGGGGAGCATGTCGGATAGGGTGGAATATTCATGGTTTATACATGTATGTGTACCCTATGTGGGGAGCATGTCGGATAGGGTGGTATATTCATGGTTTATACATGTATGTGTACGCTATGTGGGGAGCATGTCAGATAGGGTGGTATATTCATGGTTTATACATGTATGTGTACGCTATGTGGGGAGCATGTCGGATAGGGTGGAGCATTCATGGTTTATACATGTATGTGTACGCTATGTGGGGAGCATGTCGGATAGGGTGGTATATTCATGGTTTATACACGTATGTGTTACGCTATGTGGGAGCATGTCGGATAGGGTGGTATATTCATGGTTTATACACGTATGTGTTACGCTATGTGGGGAGCATGTCGGATAGGGTGGTATATTCATGGTTTATACATGATTGTGTACGCTATGTGGGGAGCATGTCAGATAGGGTGGTATATTCATGGTTTATACATGTATGTGTACGCTATGTGGGGAGCATGTCGGATAGGGTGGAATATTCATGGATTTATGTTTTTATACATGTATGTGTACGCTATGTGGGGAGCATGTCGGATAGGGTGGAATATTCATGGTTTATACACGTATGTGTTACGCTATGTGGGGAGCATGTCGGATAGGGTGGTATATTCATGGTTTATACATGTATGTGTACGCTATGTGGGGAGCATGTCAGATAGGGTGGTATATTCATGGTTTATACATGTATGTGTACGCTATGTGGGGAGCATATCGGATAGGGTGGAATATTCATGATTTTATACATGTATGTGTACGCTATGTGGGGAGCATGTCGGATAGGGTGGTATATTGATGGTTTATACATGTATGTGTACGCTATGTGGGGAGCATGTCGGATAGGGTGGAATATTCATGGTTTTATACATGTATGTGTACGCTATGTGGGGAGCATGTTGGATAGGGTGGAATATTCATGGTTTATACATGTATGTGTACGCTATGTGGGGAGCATGTCGGATAGGGTGGTATATTCATGGTTTAATACATGTATGTGTACGCTATGTGGGGAGCATGTCGGATAAGGTAGAATATTCATGGTTTATACATGTATGTGTACGCTATGTGGGGAGCATGTCGGATAGGGTGGAATATTCATGGTTTATACATGTATGTGTACGCTATGTGGGGAGCATGTCGGATAGGGTGGAATATTCATGGTTTATACATGTATGTGTACGCTATGTGGGGAGCATGTCGGATAGGGTGAAATATTCGAGGTTTTATACATGTATGTGTACGCTATGTGGGGAGCATGTCGGATAGGGTGGAATATTCGAGGTTTTATACATGTATGTGTACGCTATGTGGGGAGCATGTCGGATAGGGTGGAATATTCATGGTTTATACATGTATGTGTACGCTATGTGGGGAGCATGTCGGATAGGGTGGAACATTCATGGTTTATACATGTATGTGTACGCTATGTGGGGAGCATGTCGGATAGGGTGGTATATTCATGGTTTATACATGTATGTGTACGCTATGTGGGGAGCATGTCGGATAGGGTGGTATATTCATGGTTTATACATGTATGTGTACGCTATGTGGGGAGCATGTCGGATAGGGTGGAATATTCATGGTTTATACATGTATGTGTACGCTATGTGGGGACCGTATCAGATAGGGTGGAATATTCATGGTTTATACATGTATGTGTATGCTATGTGGGGAGCATGTCGTATAGGGTGGTATATTCATGGTTAATACATGTATGTGTACGCTATGTGGGGAGCATGTCGGATAGGGTGGAATATTCGTGGTTTTATACATGTATGTGTTACGCTATGTGGGGAGCATGTCGGATAGGGTGGAATATTCATGGTTTATACATGTATGTGTACGCTATGTGGGGAGCATGTCGGATAGGGTGGTATATTCATGGTTTTAAACATGTATGTGTACGCTATGTGGGGAGCATGTCGGATAGGGTGGAATATTCATGGTTTATACATGTATGTGTATGCTATGTGGGGAGCACGTTGGATAGGGTGGAATATTCATGGTTTATACATGTATGTGTACGCTATGTGGGGAGCATGTCGGATAGGGTGGAATATTCATGGTTTATACATGTATGTGTACGCTATGTGGGGAGCACGTTGGATAGGGTGGAATATTCATGGTTTATACATGTATGTGTACGCTATGTGGGGAGCATGTCGGATAGGGTGGTATATTCATGGTTTTATACATGTATGTGTACGCTATGTTAGGAGCATGTCGAATAAGGTAGAATATTCATGGTTTATACATGTATGTGTACGCTATGTGGGGAGCATGTCGGATAGGGTGGAATATTCATTGTTTATACATGTATGTGTACGCTATGTGGGGAGCATGTCAGATAGGGTGGTATATTCATGGTTTATACATGTATGTGTACGCTATGTGGGGAGCATGTCGGATAGGGTGGAATATTCATGGTTTATACATGTATTTGTACGCTATGTGGGGAGCATGTGGGATAGGGTGGTATATTCATGGTTTATACATGTATGTGTACGCTATGTGGGGAGCATGTCGGATAGGGTGGTATATTCATGGTTTATACATGTATGTGTATGCTATGTGGGGAGCATGTCGGATAGGGTGGAATATTCATGGTTTATACATGTATTTGTACGCTATGTGGGGAGCATGTGGGATAGGGTGGTATATTCATGGTTTATACATGTATGTGTACGCTATGTGGGGAGCATGTCGGATAGGGTGGTATATTCATGGTTTATACATGTATGTGTATGCTATGTGGGGAGCATGTCGGATAGGGTGGTATATTCATGGTTTATACATGTATGTGTATGCTATGTGGGGAGCATGTCGGATAGGGTGGAATATTCATGGTTTTATACATGTATGTGTACGCTATGTGGGGAGCATGTTGGATAGGGTGGAATATTCATGGTTTATACATGTATGTGTACGTTATGTGGGGAGCATGTCGGATAGGGCGGTATATTCATGGTTTATACATGTATGTGTACGCTATGTGGGGAGCATGTCGGATAGGGTGGTATATTCATGGTTTATACATGTATGTGTACGCAATGTGGGGAGCATGTCGGATAGGGTGGTATATTCATGGTTTATACATGTATGTGTACGCTATGTGGGGAGCATGTCGGATAGGGTGGTATATTCATGGTTTATACATGTATGTGTACGCTATGTGGGGAGCATATCAGATAGGGTGGAATATTCATGGTGTTATACATGTATGTGTACGCTATGTGGGGAGCATATCAGATAGGGTGGAATATTCATGGTTTTATACATGTATGTGTATGCTATGTGGGGAGCATGTCGGATAGGGTGGAATATTCATGGTTTTATACATGTATGTGTACGCTATGTGGGGAGCATGTCGGATAGGGTGGTATATTCATGGTTTATACATGTATGTGTACGTTATGTGGGGAGCATGTCGGATAGGGTGGTATATTGATGGTTTATACATGTATGTGTACGCTATGTGGGGAGCATGTCGGATAGGGTGGTATATTCATGGTGTTATACATGTATGTGTACGCTATGTGGGGAGCATGTCGGATAGGGTGGTATATTGATGGTTTATACATGTATGTGTACGCTATGTGGGGAGCATATCAGGTAGGGTGGTATATTCATGGTGTTATACATGTATGTGTACGCTATGTGGGGAGCATGTCGGATAGGGTGGTATATTGATGGTTTATACATGTATGTGTACGCTATGTGGGGAGCATGTCGGATAGGGTGGAATATTCATGGTTTATACATGTATGTGTACGCTATGTGGGGAGCATGTCAGATAGGGTGGTATATTCATGGTGTTATACATGTATGTGTACGCTATGTGGGGAGCATGTCGGATAGGGTGGAATATTCATGGTGTTATACATGTATGTGTACGCTATGTGGGGAGCATATCAGATAGGGTGGTATATTCATGGTTTATACATGTATGTGTACGCTATGTGGGGAGCATGTCGGATAGGGTGGAATATTCATGGTTTATACATGTATGTGTACGCTATGTGGGGAGCGCGTCGGATAGGGTGGAATATTCATGGTTTATACATGTATGTGTACGCTATGTGGGGAGCATGTCAGATAGGGTGGTATATTCATGGTTTATACATGTATGTGTACGTTATGTGGGGAGCATGTCGGATAGGGTGGTATATTCATGGTTTATACATGTATGTGTACGCTATGTGGGGAGCATGTCGGATAGGGTGGTATATTCATGGTTTATACATGTATGTGTACGCTATGTGGGGAGCATGTCGGATAGGGTGGTATATTCATGGTTTATACATGTATGTGTACGCTATGTGGGGAGCATGTCGGATAGGGTGGTATATTGATGGTTTATACATGTATGTGTACGCTATGTGGGGAGCATATCAGATAGGGTGGAATATTCATGGTGTTATACATGTATGTGTACGCTATGTGGGGAGCATATCAGATAGGGTGGTATATTGATGGTTTATACATGTATGTGTACGCTATGTGGGGAGCATGTCGGATAGGGTGGTATATTGATGGTTTATACATGTATGTGTACGCTATGTGGGGAGCATATCAGGTAGGGTGGTATATTCATGGTTTATACATGTATGTGTACGTTATGTGGGGAGCATGTCGGATAGGGTGGTATATTGATGGTTTATACATGTATGTGTACGCTATGTGGGGAGCATGTCGGATAGGGTGGTATATTCATGGTTTATACATGTATGTGTACGCTATGTGGGGAGCATGTCGGATAGGGTGGTATATTCATGGTGTTATACATGTATGTGTACGCTATGTGGGGAGCATGTCGGATAGGGTGGTATATTCATGGTTTATACATGTATGTGTACGCTATGTGGGGAGCATGTCGGATAGGGTGGAATATTCATGGTTTATACATGTATGTGTACGCTATGTGGGGAGCATGTCGGATAGGGTGGTATATTCATGGTGTTATACATGTATGTGTACGCTATTTGGGGAGCATGTCGGATAGGGTGGTATATTCACGGTGTTATACATGTATTTGTACGCTATGTGGGGAGCATGTCGGATATGGTGGAATATTAATGGTTGTGTCGGTTTATGCAAGGAGCACGACAAAAGACGAATATCTCTGAGTTCAATTTGAGAGTTTGAGAGTTTATCAGTCGCATTAATCTGTCCAAAAAAATCTGGTCCTCAGATGGCTCAGTTGATTTAAGGGTATAAGATGCATAGCGGATTAACGAAATCATTCTAGCTGCTAAACCGACGATAAACCACAACTCAAATAAAAATGGCCATTCGATGCATGGAGACCGGATTATGCATGGATCACTCGAGACAATAAGAATCATGAAGTGTCATGACAACGATGTATCTACTTACTAAAGCGCCCTCTTAATGAGATACTTGGCGCTTCCCCCTTTTAAGTATTGATGCTTCCGGATTAATGTGACGACGTAGTATTGAGACCACTATGCACTGTATATATATGCATTTCTGTCATCAGTCGAGATGAGTGTGAGTTGGATGGATGCTAACCCGAGAAACGACAGTATTTCTATGATTTACGATGCCGAAGGTAAGCTAATGACAGCAGTATTTCTATTCTTTACGATGCCGAAGGTAAAATAGAGACGACCGTGTTTCTATGATTTACGAAAGGCCTCTGGTCTACCTGCCGGCATCTCACTTTGACTTGTTTTTATCATTCTGGTGTGCCAGGTTTGGTGTTCACTACGTCTCGGACAACGTGTTACCTGGTCAGACACCCACTTAGCAAATATTGCTTACACATAAAAACATTTCTGTCATCAGTCGAGATGAGTGCGAGTTGGATGGATACTAACCCGAGAAACGACAGTATTTCTATGATTTACGATGCCGAAGGTAAGATAGAGACAGCAGTATATGAGTTACGATGCCGAAGGTAAGATAGAGACGACCGTGTTTCTATTCTTTACGATGCCGAAGGTAAGATAGAGACGACCGTGTTTCTATTCTTTACGATGCCGAAGGTAAGATAGAGACGACCGTGTTTCTATTCTTTACGATGCCGAAGGTAAGATAGAGACGACCGTGTTTCTATTCTTTATGACGCCGGAGGTAAGATAGAGACATCAGTAGATGAGTTATGACGCCAGAGGTACAACCTCCTCAAAATAAGCTTACATTGAACTTATTTCAAAAACACTAATTGGCCCATATTTTCAGTGACAAGTCTGATTTTTGTATCAACCCATATTTCCTTGATAATTTTTCAAATTTATTGATTATAATAATGTGATACATTGATGAAAAGAGCTCTAAGAGCTCTTTCCATCAATGTATCACAGTATTATAATCAATAAATTTGAAAAATTATCGAGGAAATATGGGTTGATACAAAAATCAGACTTTGCACTGAAAGGGATTGGCCTTATATCCATCTGAATTACGCTCTATGTGAACCTAAATCGACTTTCCAAATGTGCGCTCTTTATAATGTGTTTTCAGTGTGGCTCGCGTTATAAAACGCGGATGAACGTAATTCTGAGACCGACTATTGGCGAGTCACACCTACAAACCCCATGTGGCCGCATCTCTGAATTATGTAACTTACCTGCCAGCATATCCTCGTGTAAATGGGTTCATGTTGACTTAAATCTTCATATAGGCTCATACTGGACAAAACAAATACTCTGTTAAATTTCAAATAATTTCAATTATATTATTTTCTATATTTGTATTTTATGTCTTATTTGGCTTTCAACATTTTTGCAACAAAACAAAGTAGTAAGCGACAGTGAAAATATGTTGTTGTTTGTTTTTGTTGTTGTTGTTGTTGTTGTAACTGAGGTTTGGGTCCCTGGATGCATCTTTATTTCAGTACGATATATATACTAAATAAATGGTTAAACATCCACAATTTTACATCTAATTTGACAAAAGAGTTAACATAAGACGATAATTACACCAATATACATGTAGAATTTATTTGCTCTGGCAAGCTTCACTTTTCCGACCATTTTACATACCAGAAACTAATCCATGTTTCCTACGGCGTTAGATCATGCCATGAATCTCCCGTAGAGAACCCCACACATATAGAAGGATCTATTACTGGATGTCGTCTGCTCGTGTCTGTGGTGTGCACCATACGGGTGTTCAGTAGACCATGCCATGAATCTCTACTCTGGCTACGTCCGTAGAGAGCCTCACACATATAGAAGGATCTATTACTGGATGTCGTCTGCTCGTGTCTGTGGGGTGCACCATACGGGTGTTCAGTAGACCATGCCATGAATCTCTACTCTGGCTAATGCCCGTTGAGATCATATTCGACCAGTACAAAACCTTTGAGGTTTTGATTGGGAAAAATAACACAGGCAAAATATTTCTTAATTATTATCTATTCCTTAATATAGTGTACTTCACTGTAGATGAAGGTCCCAACTCGAAATTGCATGATTTTATGTGACTTAATGTGAGCCTATATCGCAATAAGCATTAAATTAATTACCCAGGATAAATTCTATAATTGTAAGAAACGCAAAGCAAAATAGCACACAAAGTCACTTAAATCATGAAATTTCGAGTTGGGACCTTCACCTACAGTGATGCCCCCACCCCACCTACAGTGATGCCCCCACCCCCACCAACAGTGATGCCCCCACCCCCACCTACAGTGATGCCCCCACCCCCACCTACAGTGAGGCCCCCACCCCCACCTACAGTGAGGCCCCCACCCCACCTACAGTGAGGCCCCCACCCCCACATACAGTGAGGCCCCCACCCCCACCTACAGTGAGGCGCCCACCCCCACCTACAGTGAGGCCCCCACCCCACCTACAGTGAGGCCCCCACCCCCACCTACAGTGAGGCCCCCACCCCCACCTACAGTGAAGCCCCCACCCCATCCTACAGTGAGGCCCCCACCCCCACCTACAGTGAGGCCCCCACCCCCACATACAGTGAGGCCCCCACCCCCACCTACAGTGAGCCCCCCACCTACAGTGAGGCTCCACCCCCACCTACAGTGAGGCCCCCACCCCACCTACAGTGAGGCCCCCACCCCCACCTACAGTGAGGCCCCCACCCCCCCCACATACAGTGAGGCCCCCACCCCCACCTACAGTGAGGCCCCCACCCCCACCTACAGTGAGGCCCCCACCCCACCTACAGTGAGGCCCCCACCCCCACCTACAGTGAGGCCCCCACCCCCACCTACAATGAGGCCCCCACCCACATACAGTGAGGCCCCCACCCCCACCTACATTGAGGCCCCCACCCCCACCTACAGTGAGGCCCCCACCCCCACCTCCAGTGAGGCCCCCACCCCCACCTACAGTGAGGCCCCCACCCCCACCTACAGTGATGCCCCCACCCCCACCTACAGTGAGGCCCCCACCCCCACCTACAGTGAGGCCCCCACCCCCACCTACGGTGAGGCCCCCACCCCACCTACAGTGCGGCCCCCACCCCCACCTACAGTGAGGCCCCCACCCCATCCTACAGTGAGGCCCCCACCCCACCTACAGTGAGGCCCCCACCCCACCTACAGTGAGGCCCCACCCCCACCTACAGTGAGGCCCCCACCCCCACCTACAGTGAGGCCCCCACCCCCACCTACAGTGAGGCCCCCACCCCCACCTACAGTGAGGCCCCCACCCCCACCTACAGTGAGGCCCCCACCCCCCACCTACCGTGAGGCCCCCACCCCCACCTACAGTGAGGCCCCCACCCCACCTACAGTGAGGCCCCCACCCCCACCTACAGTGAGACCCCCACCCCCACCTACAGTGAGGCCCCCACCCCCACCTACAGTGAGGCCCCCACCCCCACCTACAGTGAGGCCCCCACCCCCACCCACAGTGATGCCCCCACCCCCCACCTACAGTGAAGTACATTATTAAGGACCCTCACCTACAGTGAAGTACATTATTAAGGACCCTCACCTACAGTGAAGGCCCCCCGCCACCTACAGTGAGGCCCCCACCCCACCTACAGTGAGGCCCCCACCCCCCACCTATAGTGAGGCCCCCACCACCACCTACAGTGAGGCCCCCACCACCACCTACAGTGAGGCCCCCACCCCCACCTACAATGAGGCCCCCACCCCCACCTACAGTGAGGCCCCCACCCCCACCTACAGTGAGGCCCCCACCCCCCACCTACAGTGAGGCCCTCACCCCCCACCTACAGTGAAGTACATTAATATTAGAAACAGATAATAACAAAGAAATATATTCCCCGCGTTATGTTTTCGACTTTATAAGGTTCCCTGTCAAAACACAAAAAGTTTCCAGGTTGTGTACTGGTGGAATATGATCTCTACGGGCGTTAGGCAGATAG
The DNA here is from genome assembly GCA_032622095.1 of Siphonodentalium dalli. Taxonomy (NCBI): domain Eukaryota; kingdom Metazoa; phylum Mollusca; class Scaphopoda; order Gadilida; family Siphonodentaliidae; genus Siphonodentalium; species Siphonodentalium dalli. The sequence goes on from CP136068.1 coordinate 1,894,538, forward strand.
AGATTCATTGTGTACTGGTGGAATATGATCTCTACGGGCGTTTGGCAGATAGAGATTCATTGTGTACTGGTGGAATATGATATCTACGGGCGTTAGGCAGATAGAGATTCATTGTGTACTGGTGGAATATGATCTCTACGGGCGTTAGGCAGAGTAGAGATTCATGGTGTACTTGTGGAATATGATCTCTACGGGCGTTAGGCAGAGTAGAGATTCATGACATGATCTACTTCCGCGTAAACCAGATAATGGAATCGATATAGGGATAATACTGTAGGTGGGGGTGGGGGCGTAAACCAGATAATGGAATCGATATAGGGATAATACTGGTTTATAACCAGATAATGGAATCGATATAGGGATAATACTGTAGGTGGGGGTGGGGGCGTAAACCAGATAATGGAATCGATATAGGGATAATACTGTAGGTGGGGGTGGGGGCGTAAACCAGATAATGGAATCGATATAGGGATAATACTGGTTTATAACCAGATAATGGAATCGATATAGGGATAATACTGTAGGTGGGGTGGGGGCGTAAACCAGATAATGGAATCGATATAGGGATAATACTGTAGGTGGGGGTGGGGGCGTAAACCAGATAATGGAATCGATTTCGGGATAATACTGGTTTATAACCAGATAATGGAATCGATATAGGGATAATACTGTAGGTGGGGTGGGGGCGTAAACCAGATAATGGAATCGATATAGGGATAATACTGGTTTATAACCAGATAATGGAATCGATATAGGGATAATACTCTAGGTGGGGGTGGGGGCGTAAACCAGATAATGGAATCGATATAGGGATAATACTGTAGGTGGGGGTGGGGGCGTAAACCAGATAATGGAATCGATATAGGGATAATACTGGTTTATAACCAGATAATGGAATCGATATAGGGATAATACTGTAGGTGGGGGTGGGGGTGTAAACCAGATAATGGAATCGATATAGGGATAATGGATTCGATATAGGGATAGTGAGGCCCCCACCCCCCACCTACAGGGATAATACTGGTTTTCGTCGATTGCTTGATTTTCTTTAGCGAATTTTACGTCTGATTTCAAAATTCCAATGGTTGGATTTTTCTCAATTTTATTCGAATTTATCATACCAATCAATATATAATGCTGCATTTATCGGAAAGGGTGATATCTTGCGGTAATAATGATGTATAATATTAATGTTGTGTTAAATTAAGCAAAGAATGTGCTGTTAAATTAGGACGCTATTAATTTTATTGTACCTCTCTCATTTGAGTCTGTGACACATACAGTTCGTATAAACAATTCACTCATTATTACACATATTCGATCGCTGTTTGTGATTTGAGGCTTCAATCCACATTAACCCATTTCCTTAATAACTATTCATTGACGAGTAGTTACCTTAGGAAATGTTCAGTTATGCCATGTGTTGACACTATTATCTTATTGTTTCGCACCAATTAATTTAAATCTGTCTGCACTTGTTATATGTGACCCGCCATATAAAATCCAGTCTTAGGTCGGGATTGTTTTACCCTGTGCCAATGCATTCTCTTATATATGCGAGTAGGTCGCCTCGCATATATAAGAGAATGCATAGGCCTAACAAATTTTTTTTATTTTAATAATTTGTTCTTGTATTCTTTAACAATTTTATAATTTCACCCATACAGAGCCCCAGACAAACATGAGCAGACGACACTCTTCTATATGCTTCTATATATGTGTGGGGCTCCCTGCAGGGTGATGGATGTTTTTAATTTTATGTCCTAAAAATTGTAAGAAACATTTATTTAAAAAACATGATAAAAAATTGTTAGGCCAATGCATTCTCTTATATATGCGAGGCGACCTAAGGTTAACCCTTTCTATACTAAAGCATCATTGATTAGTAGTTATCCCATAGGGATCCCCAAAACAAAAAGATAAATTAACGGCTGAGTGTCGTCTGCTCACCGTAGTAGTTATCCCATAGGAAATGTTCTGACAAAAAGTTAAAACCCTTTCCATACTAAAGCATTATTGGTGAGTAGTTATCCCATAGGAAATGTTCAGACAAAAAGTTAAAACCCTTTCCATACTAAAGCATTATTGGCGAGTAGTTACCCCATAGGAAATGTTCAGACAAAAAGTTAAAACCCTTTCCATACTAAAGCATCATTGATGAGTAGTTATCCCATAGGAAATGTTCAGACAAAAAGTTAAAACCCTTTCCATACTAAAGCATCATTGATGAGTAGTTATCCCATAGGAAATGTTCAGACAAAAAGTTAAAACCCTCTCCATACTAAAGCATCATCGCTGAATAGTTATCCCATAGGAAATGTTCAGACAAAAAGTTAAAACCCTTTCCATACTAAAGCATCATTGATGAGTAGTTATCCCATATGAAATGTTCAGACAAAAAGTTAAAACCCTTTCCATACTAAAGCATTATTGATGAGCAGTTACCCCATAGGGGAAATGTTCAGACAAAAAGTTAAAACCCTTTCCATACTAAAGCATTATTGGCGAGTAGTTACCCCATAGGAAATGTGCAGATAAAAAGTTAAAACCCTTTCCATACTAAAGCATCAATGCTGAGTAGTTATCCCATAGGAAATGTTCAGATAATAAGTTTAAACCTTTCTATACTAAAGCATCATTGATGAGTAGTTATCCCATAGGAAATGTTCAGATAATAAGTTTAACCATTTCTACACTAAAGCATCATTGATGAGTAGTTATCCCATAGGAACTGTTCAGACAAAAAGTTAAAACCCTTTCCATACTAAAGCATCATTGATGAGTAGTTATCCCATAGGAAATGTTCAGATAAAAAGTTAAAACCCTTTCCATACTAAATCATCATTGATGAGTAGTTATCCCATAATAAATGTTCAGATAAAAAGTTAAAATCCTTTCCATACTAAAGCATCATTGATGATTAGTTATCCCATAGGAAATGTTCAGATAATAAGTTTAACCCTTTCTATACTAAAGCATCATTGATGAGTGATTTTCCATGGGAAATGTTCAGATAATAAGTTAACCCTTTCTATACTAAAGCATCATTTATGAGTAGTTAAAATGTTCAAATAATAAGTTTAACTATTTCTACACTAAAGCATCATTGATGAGTGGTTATCCCATCGGAAATGTTCAGATAATAAGTTTAACCCTTTCTACACTAAAGCATCATTGAATAGTAGTTATCCCATAGGAAATGTTCAGATACTAAGTTCAATCAGTTCTACACTAAAGCGTCATAGATGAGTGATTTTCCTATGGGAAATGTTCACATAATAAGTTTAACCCTTTATTTACTAAAGCATGACTGACAAGTAGTTACCCCATAGAAAATGTTCGGATAATAAGTTAACCCTTTCTATACTAAAGCATCATTGATGAGTAGTTATCCCATAGGAAATGTTCAGATAATATGTTTAACCCTCTCTATACTAAAGCATCATTGATGAGTAGTTATCCCATAGGAAATGTTCAGATAATAAGTTTAACTCTCTCTATACTAAAGCATCACTGACGAGTAGTTATCCCATAGGAAATGTTCACATTATAAGTTTAACTCTTTCTATACTAAAGCATTATTGATGAGTAGTTATCCCATAGGAAATGTTCAGATAATAAGTTTAACCATTTCTATACTAAAGCATCATTGACGAGTAGTTATCACATAGGAAATGCTCAGATAAAAAGTTAAAACCCTTTCCATACTAAAGCATCATTGATGAGTAGTTATCCCATAGGAAATGTTCACATAATAAGTTTAACCATTTCTATACTAAAGCATCATTGATGAGTGATTTTCCCATGGGAAATGTTCAGATAGTAAGTTAACCCTTTCTATACTAAAGCATCATGTATGAGTAGTTATCCCATAGAAAATGTTCAAATAATAAGTTTAACTATTTCTACACTAAAGCATCATTGATGAGTAGTTATCCCATCGGAAATGTTCAGATAATAAGTTTAACCCTTTCTACACTAAAGCATCATTGAATAGTAGTTATCCCACAGGAAATGTTCAGATAATAAGTTCAATCAGTTCTACACTAAAGCATCATTGATGAGTGATTTTCCTATGGGAAATGTTCAGATAATAAGTTTAACCCTTTATTTACTAAAGCATGATTGACGAGTAGTTATCCCATAGAAAATGTTCGGATAATAAGTTAACCCTTTCTATACTAAAGCATCATTGATGAGTAGTTATCCCATAGGAAATGTTCAGATAATAAGTTTAACTCTTTCTATACTAAAGCATCATTGACGAGTAGTTATCCCATAGGAAATGTTCACATAATAAGTTTAACTCTTTCTATACTGAAGCATCATTGATGAGTTGTTATCCCATAGGACATGTTCAGATAATAAGTTTAACCATTTATATACTAAAGCATCATTGACGAGTAGTTATCCCATAGGAAATGTTCAGATAATAAGTTTAACTCTTTCTATACTAAAGCATCATTGGTGAGTAATTATCCCATAGGAAATGTTCAGATAAAAAGTTTTACCCTCTCTATACTAAAGCATCATTGATGAGTAGTTATCCCATAGGAAATGTTCAGATAATAAGATGAACTCTTTCTATACTAAAGCATCATTGGTGAGTAATTATCCCATAGGAAATGTTCAGATAATAAGTTTAACTCTTTCTATACTACAGCATCATTGGTGAGTAATTATCCCATAGGAAATGTTCAGATTAAAAGTTTACCCTTTCTATACTAAAGCATCATTGATGAGTAGTTATCCCATAGGAAATGTTCAGATAATAAGTTTATCTCTTTCTATACCAAAGCATCATTGTTGAGTAATTATCCCATAGGAAATGTTCAGATAATAAGTTTAACCATTTCTATACTAAAGCATCATTGACGAGTAGTTATCCCATAGGAAATGTTCAGATGATAAGTTTAACTCTTTCTATACTAAAGCATCATTGGTGAGTAATTATCCCATAGGAAATGTTCAGATTAAAAGTTTACCCTTTCTATACTAAAGCATCATTGATGAGTAGTTATCCCATAGGAAATGTTCAGATAATAAGTTTATCTCTCTCTATACCAAAGCATCATTGTTGAGTAATTATCCCATAGGAAAAGTTCAGATAAAAAGTTTACCCTTTCTATACTAATGCATTATTGATGAGTAGTTATCCCACAGGAAATGTTCAGATAATAAGTTTAACTCTTTCTATACTAAAGCATCATTAATTAGTAGTTATCCCATAGGAAATGTTCAGATAATAAGTTTAACCATTTCTATACTAAAGCATCATTGACGAGTAGTTATCCCATAGGAAATGTTCAGATAAAACGTTTAACCCTCTGTATACTAAAGTATCATTGATGAGTAGTTATCCCATAGGAAATGTTCAGATAATAAGATTAACTCTTTCTATACTAAAGCCTCATTGGTGAGTAATTATCCTACAGGAAATGTTCAGATAATAAGTTTACCTCTTTCTATACTAAAGCATCATTGATGAGTAGTTATCCCATATCTAATGTTCAGATAATAAGTTCAATCAGTTCTACACTAAAGCATCATTGATGAGTGATTTTCCTATGGGAAATTTTCGGATAATAAGTTTAACCCTTTATTTACTAAAGCATGATTTACGAGTAGTTATCCCATAGAAAATGTTCGGATAATAAGTTAACCCTTTTGATACTAAAGCATCATTGATGAGTAGTTATCTCATAGGAAACGTTCACGTAATAAGTTTAACTCTTTCTATACTCAAGCATCATTGGTGAGTAATTATCCCATAGGAAATGTTCAGATTAAAAGTTTATCCTTTCTATACTAAAGCATCATTGATGAGTAGTTATCCCATAGGAAATGTTCAGATAATAAGTTTATCTCTTTCTATACCAAAGCATCATTGTTGAGTAATTATCCCATAGGAAATGTTCAGATAATAAGTTTAACCATTTCTATACTAAAGCATCATTGACGAGTAGTTATCCCATAGGAAATATTTAGATAATAAGTTTAACTCTTTCTATACTAAAGCAGTATTGGTGAGTAATTATCCCATAGGAAATGTTCAAATAAAAAGTTTAACCCTCTCTATACTAAAGCATCATTGATGAGCAGTTATCCCATATGAAATGTTCAGATAATAAGATTAACTCTTTCTATACTAAAGCTCATTGGTGAGTAATTATCCCATAGGAAATGTTCAGATAATAAGTTTAACTCTTTATATACTAAGGCATCATTGATGAGTAGTTATCACATAGGAGATGTTCAGATAATAAGTTTAACTCTTTCTATACTAAAGCATCATTGTTGAGTAATTATCCCATAGGAAATGTTCAGATAATAAGTTTAACTCTTTCTATACTAAAGCATCATTGATGAGTAGTTATCCCACAAGAAATGTTCAGATAATAAGTTTAACTCTTTCTTTACTAAAGCATCATTGATGAGTAGTTATCCCATAGGAACTGTTCAGATAATAAGTTTAACCATTTCTATACTAAAGCATCATTGAATAGTAGTTATCCCATAAGAAATGTTCAGATAATAAGTTTAACTATTTATTTACTAAAGCATGATTGACGAGTAGTTATCCCATAGGAAATGTTCAGATAATAAGTTTAACCCTGTCTATACTAAAGCATCATTGTTGAGTAGTTATGCCATATGAAATATTCAGATAATAAGTTTAACCCTGTCTATACTAAAGCATCATTGATGAGTGATTTTCCCATAGGAAATGTTCAGATAATAAGTTTAACCCTTTCTTTGCTCAAGCATCATTGGTGAGCAATTATCCCATAGGAAATATTCAGATAATAAGTTTAACACTTTCTTTGCTAAAGCATCATTCATGAGTAGATATCCCATAGGAAATGTTCAGATAATAAGTTTAACCATTTCTATAATAAAGCAATAAAAGCATCATTGCATAAGTAGTTATCCCACAAGAAATGTTCAGATAATAAGTTTTCACGAAAAAACTGCGCTAAACTCCAAGCAATATCTCCATTGTAGACATCACAAGAACCGACAATTCATATATTGGCACAGATGTGTCTGCCAATAATGGACTAGCATATCTCAAGATGGATCAAAACATGTACGCAGTGGATAAAGATGCCCTGTTTGAGGAACTCAAGCCGATGTTACCTCCCATCGATGACGCACTTGCGATTGTTTCGTCAACGACTGAGTTCCCAGGGGATTTCCCCGAAATGTGCGGGGTTGTTATGGAGGAAGTATGTGAAGCGGAGATTCCTTTGTTTGCTGGTGTTATACAGTCACCGGAAATATCTGGTGATTCTCATATTCAGCGCTTAGATCAAAATAGTCATGGGCGTGCTCGTGATGACGTCACGCGACTGTTATCAGGTGAGCTTATATCATTATACTAGCATTTTATTTTGAAGGCATTTCGTTATAGAAAGCTATATTGTGCCAGAAAAAGAGTTCAACAAATGCTTATACAATGCATTTGTGCAGCAGTTAAAGGGATACTGTACTCAAATGTTGTTGTTGTTGTTGGTTTCTATAGTCTCTGAGTCGCAGAATATGGTAACCAGATTTCCATTATTTGAAATTCTGTTAGAGTACGGAAGTAATTGCAGTTAGCCGGAATGCGCGAAAATACGAAATGTCGTTGTCGAGTAATTTGTGTAAAGTTTTCAAGCAAATGTAAATAAATGTTATATTATATATGCATACTATTCACTTTAAGTTATTGTATAGTCACGACTAGTCAGTGGTGGACTGAGTGGTGGCCTCGTATCAACATATGTGACCCGCCATATCAAATCCAGTCGGAAGTCGGGATTTTTTACCTTGTGCCAATGCATTCTCTTATATATGCGAGTCGACCATATGTCGCCTCGCATATATAAGAGAATGCATTGGCCTAACAATTTTTTAAATAAATGTTTCTTACAATTTTTAGGACATAAAATAAAAAACATCCATTACCCTGCAGGGAGCCCCACACCTATATAGAAGCATATAGAAGAGCGTCGTCTGCTCATGTTTGTCTGGGGCTCTGTATGGGTGAAATTATAAAATTGTTAAAGAGTACAAGAACAAATTATTAAAATTGTAAAAAATTGTTAGGCCAATGCATTCTCTTATATATGCGAGGCGACCTATGGTCGACTCGCATATATAAGAGAATGCATTGGCACAGGGTAAAAAAATCCCGACTTCCGACTGGATTTGATATGGCGGGTCACATATGTTTGTACACGAGCATACGTTGTCCAAACCACTTTCCGGCAATTAATTTGATTACGTCTTGTACACGGCAATTCGTAATTTAATTTTTAATTTAAATTTATATCTAGTGATGTCCAGAGCAGTCTACCTTCCGGAAGTTTACACATGTCAAGATAAAAGTAACAAACGCATAGAATAGACTGGATAGCTCTAAAATCAAGTGGTAATAATAACGACTTGATTTTAGAGTTATCCATCTGCATCCCTATCTTCGTCCGTTTGACCACGTGCTTCTGTGCCACAAACAATAGAAGTAACAAATTTCAAAAATCGATATCTGATCACTCTGAGTTTTGAGTTCCTCCTTTTTTTTCTTCTTCCGATACAATTCAACTCCCAACAAAAGGCTTATATGGGATATTATCGAATTTGTGCGTACAGGCGATGAGGATGTCGTTAAAAGGCAATATTGGTGAATTTAAAACAAGGATATTGTGTATATTACAAGTAAAATCATCATGAGTGAAGTTAAAATATGTGTTCTGTCATCCTCAGCTAGCCTGTTTTCAGCATCTACTTCTGAAAGTCTTCCAGTGAGGTGCATGCAACTGCCTCATCATCCGTATGGCAGACGCCTCGTGGTCTGTCGTGTGGTTCTGCTCTTCACGACTCGAATCAAATATTGTTTACCCCCGAAGCCAAATTTGAGTACCTTTAATAACGTCTGTGGCTGTGTGTGTCTGCCTTTTTCTATAGCTAATATATGATTGCTAACACGCAGTCGGTGAACATTTCTCTTGCCGTTTGTAATCGGGCGTGTTTGGGGGTATGGTTCTATTTCATATTTGTCTTTGAATGTTCTATATGTGCGCAGTTTATTAGCACCATTCTTTTTGTTGTCATCGATAATATATTTTTTGAAATGATTTACATGTACTGATTTTAGTCTCTCGGTTATAAAGCTATATATTAATTGATATGATTTACATGTACTGATTTTAGTCTCTCGGTTATAAAGCTATATATTAATTGATATGATTTACATGTTCTGATTTTAGTCTCTCGGTTATAAAGCTATATATTAATTGATATGATTTACATGTACTGATTTTAGTCTCTCAGTTATAAAGCTATATATTAATTGATATGATTTACATGTACTGATTTTAGTCTCTCGGTTATAAAGCTATATATTAATTGATATGATTTACATGTTCTGATTTTAGTCTCTCAGTTATAAAGCTATATATTAATTGATATGATTTACATGTACTGATTTTAGTCTCTCAGTTATAAAGCTATATATTAATTGAAATGATTTACATGTACTGATTTTAGTCTATCAGTTATAAAGCTATATATTAATTGATATGATTTACATGTACTGATTTTAGTCTCTCAGTTATAAAGCTATATATTAATTGATATGATTTACATGTACTGATTTTAGTCTCTCGGTTATAAAGCTATATATTAATTGATATGATTTACATGTACTGATTTTAGTCTCTCAGTTATAAAGCTATATATTAATTGATATGATTTACATGTACAGATTTTAGTCTCTCAGTTATAAAGCTATATATTAATTTATATGATTTACATGTACAGATTTTAGTCTCTCAGTTATAAAGCTATATATTAATTGACTGCATGTTTACCATAGCTGCTCATCAGTCTACACTAGATCATCCCACGAATCTCCCGTAGAGAGCCCCACACAGTTAGAAGGATCTATTACCGGATATCGTCTGGTCGTGTCTGTGTCCGTACGGGTGTTCACTAGATCATCCCATGAAACTCTACTCGGGCTCATATCCCACCAAAGTTCAAGTTCAAAGTTCAAATGTTTATTTCTCAAGTAAATCATGTTACATGCTATTATGAGAAGATAATACATAATTATACAATACAATACATGTCCATGGTGTGCAACAGTGGAAAAGGGTTTTTCAGTGTGAGGTGGGAGCTATTCGATATTTATATTATAGGGCATCACAATGTTGTTTGATGACATGTATCACTAAATCGCGCTATCTCATCGAAACTGTTGGAGATATCGTGACTGAGTGCAGATATAATGCATTATTCGTGATTAACTCTTGCGTTTTGTATAGATTTAGATAGTTTAATATATATATTCTTGTTTTTGGAGTTAAACAATTTAGTAAAATTCGGATAATTTCGACAAAATTTGGGAATATATTTTTTTCTCAGATAATCAAGCGAAGAGCATTGTAAAATACAATGGTATTCATTTCCAAGTAACCCTATATTACATCTCGTGCATACTCTATCTTTCCGATTGGTATCATTCCATGATCCAGTTTAAATGGGAAGTCTGTGATTGGACATTCGAAATCTAGTAAGGATAATTGCAGTACAAAACCTGGGAACTGTTTGCAGTTTTGACAGGGAAGCTTATGAAGTTGAATAAATAACGCGGGGAATAAATTTCTTAGTTATTATCTGTTATTATCTATTATGTACTTCTCTGTAGTGACTTTGTGAGCGATTTTACTTTTTCTCTGACATCTTCTGGTAAGTTCTCAGCAACAAAGAACCAGACTGTGTTCAATGCCACTAGAAATATCCACTGCACAGATAACATGAATTCAAGAGAAGAGGGGAAGTCTAGGTGGGCTATTAGTCCTTCTAAGGCAACCCAAGAGGGCTATTTTCAGCCCTGCTGCAATTAACTTCCAGACCTGGGTATTAACTCAGGTAAAATATCAAAACTTTAAAAGTTGAGGACGGCTATAGCCCTTCCTAGGCAAATCTAGGAGGGCTATTAACCCTTTACCCAACAAAACGACCAAAAACGTCCAAATAAAGCTTCAACAGCCTAAAATATCTTCGGTCTGTCTCAATAACACCATACAAATATGGATATCATTGGAACCGGTTCATTGACCACATTGTGATGGTTACAGTTATGCCCTGTGCCAATGCATTCTCTTATATATGCGAGTCGACCATGGGTCGCCTCGCATATATAAGAGAATGCATTGGCCTTACATTCTTTAACAATTTTATAATTTTTTCTTACATTTTTTAACAATATTTATAATATTTTTCTACATTCTTTGACAATTTTATCATTTTTAATATGTGTTAAGCCAATGCATTCTCTTATATATGCGAGGCGACCTATGGTCGACTCGCATATAAAAGAGAATGCATTGGCACAGGGCCGTTCTGTTGGGTAAAGGGTTAATAGCACTCCTGGATTTTCTAGACCGCCAGCCCTGATGCCCCGTCCCAATAATTGAGGGAGGATATAGATCAGAAATTATTGGAAATAATGGTTTCAGGAGAAATGGATATATATCTCCTATTTTAGTTAAGGGTGGAAAAAAGGGAGAAGGTAGTGTTAGGGATAGCATGAGGCATATAGAGAGATAGAGAGAAAGAGAGAGAGCGAGAGAGATAGAGAGAGAGAGAGCGAGAGAGAGGGTGGGAACTAGAAGACAGGATGGGGCAGACGAAGTCGTGAAATGATGACAGTGTTACAGACATGACAATTGGAACTTATTCCCTATTCCTTATTCCTTATTTTCAAAAATGTCGCTTTCGACCGATTTGACGGCATGGGTGGGTGGCCCGCCCCAAATACCACCTAGAAACACCCCGACCCCCACCCATCACCCCCGGGGGGTGCCACCCCGAGGGGGTGAAAATGGGGTATTGACCATTTTCGAGAACGGTAAGGATTTCGACCGATTTGACGGCATGGGTAGGTGGACCGCCCAAATACCACCTAGAAAACCCCCGACACCCACCCATCACCCCCGGGGGGTGCCACCCCGAGGGGGTGAAAATGGGGTATGGACCATTTTCGAGAACGGTAAAGATTTCGACCGATTTGACGGCATGGGTGGGTGGCCCGCCCCAAATACCACCTAGAAACACCCCGACCCCCCACCCATCACCCCCGGGGGGTGCCACCCCGAGGGGGTGAAAATGGGGTATGGACATTTTCGAGAACGGTAAGGATTTCGACCGATTTGACGGCATGGGTGGGTGGCCCGCCCCAAATACCACACAGAAACACCCCGATACCCCACCCATCACCCCCGGGGGTGCCACCCCGAGGGGGTGAAAATGGGGTATGGACCATTTTCGAGAACGGTAAGGATTTCGACAGATTTGACGGCATGGGTGGGTGGCCCGCCCCAAATACCACCTAGAAACACCCCGACCCCCCACTCATCACTACCGGGGGGTGCCACCCCGAGGGGGTGATAATGGGGTATGGACCATTTTCGAGAACGGTAAGGATTTCGACCGATTTGACGGAATGGGTGGGTGGCCCGCCCCAAATACCACCTAGAAACACCCCGATACCCCACCCATCACCCCCGGGGGTGCCACCCCGAGGGGGTGATAATGGGGTATGGACCATTTTCGAGAACGGTAAAGATTTCGACCGATTTGACGGCATGGGTGTGTGGCCCGCCCCAAATACCACCTAGAAACACCCCGACCCCCCACCCATCACCCCCGGGGGGTGCCACCCCGAGGGGGTGATAATGGGGTATGGACCATTTTCGAGAACGGTAAGGATTTCGACCCGGGGGTGATGGGTGGGGGGTCGGGGTGTTTCTATGTGGTATTTGGGGCGGGCCACCCACCCATGCCGTCAAATCGGCGAAATCCTTACCGTTCTCGAAAATGGTCCATACCCCATTTTCACCCCCTCGGGGTGGCACCCCCCGGGGGTGATGGGTGGGGGTCGCGGTGTTTCTAGGTGGTATTTGGGGCGGGCCACCCACCCATGCCGTCAAATCGGTCGAAATCCTTACCGTTCTCGAAAATGGTCCATACCCCATTTTCACGCCCTCGGGGTGGCACCCCCGGGGGTGATTGGTGGGGGGTCGGGTGTTTCTAGGTGGTATTTGGGGCGGGCCACACACCCATGCCGTCAAATCGGTCGAAATCCTTACCGTTCTCGAAAATGGATCAATACCCCATTTTCACCCCCTCGGGGTGGCACCCCCCGGGAGTGATGGGTGGGGGTCGGGGTGTTTCTGGGTGGTATTTGGGGCGGGCCACCCACCCATGCCGTCAAATCGGTCGAAATCCTTACCGTTCTCGAAAATGGTCCATACCCCATTTTCACCCCCTCGGGGTGGCACCCCCCGGGATGATGGGTAGGGGGTCGGGGTGTTTCTAGGTGGTATTTGGGGCGGGCCACCCACCCATGCCGTCAAATCGGTCGAAATCCTTACCGTTCTCGAAAATGGTCCATACCCCATTTTCACCCTCTCGGGGTGGCACCCCCCGGGGTGATGGGTGGGGGATCGGGGTGTTTCTAAGTGGTATTTGGGGCGGGCCACCCACCCATGCCTTAAAATCGGTCGAAATCTTTACCGTTCTCGAAAATGGTCCATACCCCATTATCACCCCCTCGGGGTGGCACCCCCCGGTGGTGATGGGTTGGGGGGTCGGGGTGTTTCTAGGTGGTATTTGGGGCGGGCCACCCACCCATGCCGTCAAATGGGTCGAAAGCGACATTTTTGGTAATAAGGAATAAGGAATAGGGAATAAGTTCCAATTGTCATGTCTGTGACAGTGTTGGGGAGTTTTCAATAATTGGGTAATTGTTGCGTTATCGTCTATAGTAATATTCATGCGTCAGGCGCCATGGGGTGGGGGTCAGTCACAATGGCTGTTAACTGGTCATACATGTACACGTATTTAAAGGCAAATGTCAATAGCACCGTTAACCCACAGGGAGCCTCACACAGATGTAAGCATACACTACAGAGTGTCGTCTGCTGGAGTCTGTGTGGGGCTCTCTATGGGTATGTCATACATGTATTTAAAGGCAAATGCCAGCAGCACCCTTACAAGTGGAATAACATACATTTTGCTTCTCATGTCGTTCGCTTTTGTAAATATGCGTATCATGTGCACGTTTCCGTTCATATTCTGGCACCATGAGGTTTTCTATGACGAAATGCCTGCAAAACATACCGTGCAAACTTGCCAGGTTATGAACGCACCCTTATTGGGGGAAGAGTTTAAATAATATGTACAACAAACGACGAATTGAGTAGAAATCACCCGCCCGCGAGACGTAACAGGACGATGGGTCCAGGCAGACTCATTGAGTAGAAATCACCCCCTCCCCCCGCGAGACGTAACGGGTCGATGAATCCAGGCACTCTTTGTGTGAGTTGAGCGTCATACGACATACGTAACTATGACATGGTAACTATGGTGGACAATTGTTATAAACCTGCATGCACCACCATAAGGCAGCACATATATAGGAGAATAGGACATCGCCACCATGGTACCAATTGTTAAAAAATGTAAGAAAAATCATAAAAAATCATAAAATTGTTAAAGAATGTACGAATAAATAATAGTAAAAATGATAAAATTGTTAAAGAATATAAGAAAAAATTATAAAAATTGTTATAGAATGAAAGAAAAAATTATAAAAAAAATTATAAAAATTGTTAAAGACTGTAAGAAAACATGATAAGAAAAATGATTAAAAATTATAAACAAAAATTGTTAGGCCAATGCATTCTATTATATATGCGAGGCGACCTATGGAAGACTTGCACATATAAGCGAATGCATTGGCACAAGGTCTTTAATGCTGCACCAACGCAGCTCCCGTCATGAAAGGGTTAATTTGTATTTACCTAACAGTCGGAATGTTTCTCTCAATAAAATCGGACTCTTGGTAGCAAGCTGCAAAATAGAGTTCAGTCCCCTCGCTACGCTAATCTGACATTTTTCATTGAAGTGTTTTGAGAGTTACAATTTAATCTGGCTTGATCTAGACAATTTTTAAAATAAATATATGAACAGTTCAGTTTCTCATAACAATGTAGAATCAGCGATGTATATATATATATCATTTACGTCCATGGTAGAATGAATTGTAACCTACAAAAGTCTGAAAAATATAAATGTGCGATTTCTTCACATTATGTGTAGGTGCTGGTAGCGGTAAGTCCTGTGTAGGGGACTGAACTCTGCATGGAGCTTGTGTTTGTCGTGCACAGAGTTTCTTTATATTATTGTTAATTTCAACAAATGGTCTTCCTTGAGGGCCATAAAGATTAGTTTAAATTGTCAGCGGTATATGTCCTCATGCAGATTAGATTAAACTTCGCGTAAACATCCGTAATTCATAATACAGTAGGCGCGTTCGTAACCAATGACAGAAGTGTTCCGGGTCTCTCACAGACGATAAAGAGACGTGACGTTTTCATTGCTATTGAAAAACTAGTAACTACACCCCCTAAACCAAACAGTGGGTTGGAACATTCTAATTCGTATCTCACACTTTCCAACTGTTGGAAATTCAAACCTGACACCCCCCCTTACGGTTAGACACCAACTGATGGCCATTCAGACCAAGAGTTTGACCAAAAGTCGAAAAGTATTCTGCTGTTGGCAAGCCTGCAAATAGCGTGTCTGTCATTTGCAGAATGAGGTCCCCAGAGGGTGAATTTAGTGACGTTACCTCGCATAAATTCACCCTCTGGGGACCTCAGTCTGCTAAGGCCCTCAACTGATATGGCAGACCTAGGATCAGATGGAAGTTCCCCAGTTGAAGTTCGTGATGTTCACCCATTGGGCACCTCAATTATGAATTTTATCTGCTGCAAATTAGTGGATATAGAAACTTTCTAGAAGGGAAATGTAACTAAAAACAATGTTAATTTAATA
This sequence comes from Siphonodentalium dalli, assembly GCA_032622095.1. Lineage (NCBI taxonomy): Eukaryota > Metazoa > Mollusca > Scaphopoda > Gadilida > Siphonodentaliidae > Siphonodentalium > Siphonodentalium dalli. Next base: position 1,910,429 of record CP136068.1, read on the forward strand.
CTATAGATACTTCCCAGAAGATGAGGCATAAGCAGAATGAGGTCCCCATAGGGTGAATTTGGTAATGCTAGCCCGCTATGCGGGATAGCGTCACTAAATTCACCCTCTGGGGACCTCATTCTGCAAATGACAGACACGCTATTTGCAGACTTGGCTGTTAGTTTAAAAACAATATATGTGACCCGCCATATCAAATCCAGTCGGAAGTCGGGATTTTTTTACCCTGTGCTAATGCATTCTCTTATATATGCGAGTCGACCATAGGTCGCCTCGCATATATAAGAGAATGCATTGGCCTAACAATATTTTACAATTTTAATAATTTTTTCTTGTATTCTTTAACAATTTTATAATTTCACCAATACAGAGCCCCAGACAAACATGAGCAGACGACACTCTTCTATATGCTTCTATAAATGTGTGGGGCTCCCTGCAGGGTAATGGATGATTTTTTATTTTATGTCCTAAAAATTGTAAGAAACATTTTTTTTTTTTTAAAGATAACAAATTGTTAGGCCAATGCGACCTATGGTCGACTCGCATATATAAGAGAATTCATTGGCACAGGGTAAAAAAAACCCGAATTACGACTGGATTTGATATGGCGGGTCACATATTTCCCACTAATTACTGATTGGATGTTCAAACAATACGAACAATCTCAACTCGTATGTAAAATTATCAGCTAATTGTGTCAGTGATGATATTTCCAACTGTTGAACAATTATACCAAAGTTGAGGGGTTGAGACCCCCCCCCCCCCAAACATCCTTGTCGCGACACCCCAGTACAGCGCCGCATGGAACCAGACAGGTAAGTAGTTGAGGGGTGGAGACCCCCCCCCCCCCCCCAACATCCTTGTCGCGACACCCCAGTACAGCGCCACATGGAACCAGACAGGTAAGTAGTTGTCGCGACACCCCAGTACAGCGCCGCATGGAACCAGGCAGGTAAGTAGTTGAGGGGTGGAGACCCCCCCCCCCCCCCAACATCCTTGTCGCGACACCCCAGTACAGCGCCACATGGAACCAGACAGGTAAGTAGTTGTCGCGACACCCCAGTACAGCGCCGCATGGAACCAGGCAGGTAAGTAGTTGAGATGTCGACTCAAAATATGTCACCAAATGTTGCCTTATTGATTATCATCCACTTGAATTCCAACAGTGGCACCATTCTATAGCATTCTACTAACATCGCCGAAAATCTCAAGAAAATCGACTTTACCACTCCATAGAAAACATCGTCTGAACTACGGTCAATTGTAGATATTCACTTCTCGATTCGGGACGCAATTATCGGCGATAAACTAACAAAAACGATGTCTCCATTGAGAGACACTGCATTTAATTGATATATAAGAAGTATGTGTTGTCAATTTGATATAATATTTGTAAAAAATAACTACTTTGAGCTGCTTTGATCAAGATTATTCTCCATTCCATATTTGATCACCCAACTGGAGTGTTTCGCATCACTTTAATCCTGCATACTGTATGGATATACATGTACCAATAGAACGCGCTCAGTGTAGTAATAATAAATGATTTAGTAGTCGGGCCCTGAATGGATATACATGTACCAATAGAACGCGCTCAGTGCAGTAATAATAAATGATTTAGTAGTCGGGCCCTGAATGGATATACATGTACCAATAGAACGCGCTCAGTGCAGTAATAATAAATGATTTAGTAGTCGGGCCCTGAATGGATATACATGTACCAATAGAACGCGCTCAGTGCAGTAATAATAAATGATTTAGTAGTCGGGCCCTGAATGGATATACATGTACCAATAGAACGCGCTCAGTGCAGTAATAATAAATGATTTAGTAGTCGGGCCCTGAATGGATATACATGTACCAATAGAACGCGCTCAGTGTAGTAATAATAAATGATTTTGGGGTTTTTGGGTTTTGTTTTAGTAGTCGGGCCCTGAATGGATATACATGTACCAATAGAACGCGCTCAGTGTAGTAATAATAAATGATTTTGGGGTTTTTGGGTTTTGTTTTAGTAGTCGGGCCCTGAATGGATATACATGTACCAATAGAACGCGCTCAGTGTAGTAATAATAAATGATTTTGTGGGTTTTTGGGTTTTGTTTTAGTAGTCGGGCCCTGAATGGATATACATGTACCAATAGAACGCGCTCAGTGTAGTAATAATAAATGATTTTGGGGTTTTTGGGTTTTGTTTTAGTAGTCGGGCCCTGAATGGATATACATGTACCAATAGAACGCGCTCAGTGTAGTAATAATAAATGATTTTGGGGTTTTTGGGTTTTGTTTTAGTAGTCGGGCCCTGAATGGATATACATGTACCAATAGAACGCGCTCAGTGTAGTAATAATAAATGATTTTGGGGTTTTTGGGTTTTGTTTTAGTAGTCGGGCCCTGAATGGATATACATGTACCAATAGAACGCGCTCAGTGTAGTAATAATAAATGATTTTGTGGGTTTTTGGGTTTTGTTTTAGTAGTCGGGCCCTGAATGGATATACATGTACCAATAGAACGCGCTCAGTGTAGTAATAATAAATGATTTTGTGGGTTTTTGGGTTTTGTTTTAGTAGTCGGGCCCTGAATGGATATACATGTACCAATAGAACGCGCTCAGTGTAGTAATAATAAATGATTTTGGGGTTTTTGGGTTTTGTTTTAGTAGTCGGGCCCTGAATGGATATACATGTACCAATAGAACGCGCTCAGTGTAGTAATAATAAATGATTTTGGGGTTTTTGGGTTTTGTTTTAGTAGTCGGGCCCTGAATGGATATACATGTACCAATAGAACGCGCTCAGTGTAGTAATAATAAATGATTTTGGGGTTTTTGGGTTTTGTTTTAGTAGTCGGGCCCTGAATGGATATACATGTACCAATAGAACGCGCTCAGTGTAGTAATAATAAATGATTTTGGGGTTTTTGGGTTTTGTTTTAGTAGTCGGGCCCTGAATGGATATACATGTACCAATAGAACGCGCTCAGTGTAGTAATAATAAATGATTTTGGGGTTTTTGGGTTTTGTTTTAGTAGTCGGGCCCTGAATGGATATACATGTACCAATAGAACGCGCTCAGTGTAGTAATAATAAATGATTTTGGGGTTTTTGGGTTTTGTTTTAGTAGTCGGGCCCTGAATGGATATACATGTACCAATAGAACGCGCTCAGTGTAGTAATAATAAATGATTTTGGGGTTTTTGGGTTTTGTTTTAGTAGTCGGGCCCTGAATGGATATACATGTACCAATAGAACGCGCTCAGTGTAGTAATAATAAATGATTTTGGGGTTTTTGGGTTTTGTTTTAGTAGTCGGGCCCTGAATGGATATACATGTACCAATAGAACGCGCTCAGTGTAGTAATAATAAATGATTTTGGGGTTTTTGGGTTTTGTTTTAGTAGTCGGGCCCTGAATGGATATACATGTACCAATAGAACGCGCTCAGTGTAGTAATAATAAATGATTTTGGGGTTTTTGGGTTTTGTTTTAGTAGTCGGGCCCTGAATGGATATACATGTACCAATAGAACGCGCTCAGTGTAGTAATAATAAATGATTTTGGGGTTTTTGGGTTTTGTTTTAGTAGTCGGGCCCTGAATGGATATACATGTACCAATAGAACGCGCTCAGTGTAGTAATAATAAATGATTTTGGGGTTTTTGGGTTTTGTTTTAGTAGTCGGGCCCTGAATGGATATACATGTACCAATAGAACGCGCTCAGTGTAGTAATAATAAATGATTTTGGGGTTTTTGGGTTTTGTTTTAGTAGTCGGGCCCTGAATGGATATACATGTACCAATAGAACGCGCTCAGTGTAGTAATAATAAATGATTTTGGGGTTTTTGGGTTTTGTTTTAGTAGTCGGGCCCTGAATGGATATACATGTACCAATAGAACGCGCTCAGTGTAGTAATAATAAATGATTTTGGGGTTTTGGGGTTTTGTTTTAGTAGTCGGGCCCTGAATGGATATACATGTACCAATAGAACGCGCTCAGTGTAGTAATAATAAATGATTTTGGGGTTTTTGGGTTTTGTTTTAGTAGTCGGGCCCTGAATGGATATACATGTACCAATAGAACGCGCTCAGTGTAGTAATAATAAATGATTTTGGGGTTTTTGGGTTTTGTTTTAGTAGTCGGGCCCTGAATGGATATACATGTACCAATAGAACGCGCTCAGTGTAGTAATAATAAATGATTTTGGGGTTTTTGGGTTTTGTTTTAGTAGTCGGGCCCTGAATGGATATACATGTACCAATAGAACGCGCTCAGTGTAGTAATAATAAATGATTTTGGGGTTTTTGGGTTTTGTTTTAGTAGTCGGGCCCTGAATGGATATACATGTACCAATAGAACGCGCTCAGTGTAGTAATAATAAATGATTTTGGGGTTTTTGGGTTTTGTTTTAGTAGTCGGGGCCCTGAATGGATATACATGTACCAATAGAACGCGCTCAGTGTAGTAATAATAAATGATTTTGGGGTTTTTGGGTTTTGTTTTAGTAGTCGGGCCCTGAATGGATATACATGTACCAATAGAACGCGCTCAGTGTAGTAATAATAAATGATTTTGGGGTTTTTGGGTTTTGTTTTAGTAGTCGGGCCCTGAATGGATATACATGTACCAATAGAACGCGCTCAGTGTAGTAATAATAAATGATTTTGGGGTTTTTGGGTTTTGTTTTAGTAGTCGGGCCCTGAATGGATATACATGTACCAATAGAACGCGCTCAGTGTAGTAATAATAAATGATTTTGGGGTTTTTGGGTTTTGTTTTAGTAGTCGGGCCCTGAATGGATATACATGTACCAATAGAACGCGCTCAGTGTAGTAATAATAAATGATTTTGGGGTTTTTGGGTTTTGTTTTAGTAGTCGGGCCCTGAATGGATATACATGTACCAATAGAACGCGCTCAGTGTAGTAATAATAAATGATTTTGGGGTTTTTGGGTTTTGTTTTAGTAGTCGGGCCCTGAATGGATATACATGTACCAATAGAACGCGCTCAGTGTAGTAATAATAAATGATTTTGGGGTTTTTGGGTTTTGTTTTAGTAGTCGGGCCCTGAATGGATATACATGTACCAATAGAACGCGCTCAGTGTAGTAATAATAAATGATTTTGGGGTTTTTGGGTTTTGTTTTAGTAGTCGGGCCCTGAATGGATATACATGTACCAATAGAACGCGCTCAGTGTAGTAATAATAAATGATTTTGGGGTTTTTGGGTTTTGTTTTAGTAGTCGGGCCCTGAATGGATATACATGTACCAATAGAACGCGCTCAGTGTAGTAATAATAAATGATTTTGGGGTTTTTGGGTTTTGTTTTAGTAGTCGGGCCCTGAATGGATATACATGTACCAATAGAACGCGCTCAGTGTAGTAATAATAAATGATTTTGGGGTTTTTGGGTTTTGTTTTAGTAGTCGGGCCCTGAATGGATATACATGTACCAATAGAACGCGCTCAGTGTAGTAATAATAAATGATTTTGGGGTTTTTGGGTTTTGTTTTAGTAGTCGGGCCCTGAATGGATATACATGTACCAATAGAACGCGCTCAGTGTAGTAATAATAAATGATTTTGGGGTTTTTGGGTTTTGTTTTAGTAGTCGGGCCCTGAATGGATATACATGTACCAATAGAACGCGCTCAGTGTAGTAATAATAAATGATTTTGGGTTTTTTGGGTTTTGTTTTAGTAGTCGGGCCCTGAATGGATATACATGTACCAATAGAACGCGCTCAGTGTAGTAATAATAAATGATTTTCGGGGTTTTTGGGTTTTGTTTTAGTAGTCGGGCCCTGAATGGATATACATGTACCAATAGAACGCGCTCAGTGTAGTAATAATAAATGATTTTCGGGGTTTTTGGGTTTTGTTTTAGTAGTCGGGCCCTGAATGGATATACATGTACCAATAGAACGCGCTCAGTGTAGTAATAATAAATGATTTTGTGGGTTTTTGGGTTCTTTTAGTAGTCGGGTCCTGAATGGTCGACATGAACGCGCTCAGTGTAGTAATAATAAATGTTTATGTGGGTTTTTTTAGTAGTCGGGCCCTGAATGGTCGACATGAACGCGCTCAGTGTAGTAATAATAAATGATTATGTGGGTTTTTTTAGTAGTCGGGCCCTGAATGGTCGACATGAACGCGCTCAGTGCAGTAATAATAAATGATTTTGGGGTTTTTGGGTTTTGTTTTAGTAGTCGGGCCCTGAATGGATATACATGTACCAACAGAACGCGCTCAGTGTAGTAATAATAAATGTTTTAGTAGTCGGGCCCTCAATGTTTTAGTAGTCGGGCCCTGAATGTTTTAGTAGTCGGGCCCTGAATGTTTTAGTAGTCGGGACCTGAATGTTTTAGTAGTCGGGCCCTGAATGTTTTAGTAGTCGGGCCCTGAATGTTTTAGTAGACGGGCCCTGAATGTTTTAGTAGTCGGGCCCTGAATGTTTTAGTAGTCGGGCCCTGAATGTTTTAGTAGTCGGGCCCTGCATCATTTAGTAGTCGGGCCCTGAATGTTTTAGTAGTCGGGCCCTGAATGTTTTAGTAGTCGGGGCCTGAATGTTTTAGTAGTCGGTCCCTGAATGTTTTAGTAGTCGGGCCCTGAATGTTTTAGTAGTCGGGCCCTGAATGTTTTAGTAGTCGGGCCCTGAATGTTTTAGAATGTTTTAGTAGTCGGGCCCTGAATGTTTTAGTAGTCGGGCCCTGAATGTTTTAGTAGTCGGGCCCTGAATGTTTTAGTAGTCGGGCCCTGAATGTTTTAGTAGTCGGGCCCTGAGTGTTTTAGTAGTCGGGCCCTGAATGTTTTAGTAGTCGGGCCCTGAATGATTTAGTAGTCGGGCCCTAAATGTTTTAGTAGTCGGGCCCTGAATGTTTTAGTAGTCGGGCCCTGAATGTTTTAGTAGTCAGGCCCTGAATGTTTTAGTAGTCAGGCCCTGAATGTTTTAGTAGTCGGGCCCTGAATGTTTTAGTAGTCGGGCCCTGAATGTTTTAGTAGTCGGGCCCTGAATATTTTAGTAGTCGGGCCCTGAATGTTTTAGTAGTCGGGCCCTGAATGTTTTAGTAGTCGGGCCCTGAATGTTTTAGTAGTCGGGCACTGAATGTTTTAGTAGTCGGGCCCTGAATGTTTTAGTAGTCGGGCCCTGAATATTTTAGTAGTCGGGCCCTGAATGTTTAGTAGTCGGGCCCTGAATGTTTTAGTAGCCGGGCCCTGAATGTTATAGTAGTTGGGCCCTGAATGTTTTAGTACTCGGGCCCTGAATGTTTTAGTAGTCGGGCCCTGAATGTTTTAGTAGTCGGGCCATGAATGGTCGAAAACGTCGAGTGATCTTCTGCACCACAACGGTTTTTAAGTCCTTGTTTTTGTTGTTTTTTAAGTCCTTGTTTTTGTTGTTTTTAAGTCCTTGTTTTTGTTGTTTTTATATAATTATTTGTTTTATTTACTCTGAATAAATTGAGTTGGCGTTACATTTGAATTGAGATTTATTCCATTTGAAGCGTTGATCGTTTGCTTCAATTTTAGAATTATTTGTCCCACGTGCAGTTACATGGATTTTGGTACGGTATATCTTAAGTTCTTCAATACGTCTCATGTGTAATTTAATATGGGTTTTGGTACGGTATATCTTAAGTTCTTCAATACGTCTCATGTGTAATTTATTATGGGTTTTGGTACGGTATATCTTAAGTTCTTCAATACGTCTCATGTGTAATTTAATATGGGTTTTGGTACGGTATATCTTAAGTTCTTCAATACGTCTCATGTGTAATTTATTATGGGTTTTGGTACGGTAAATCTTAAGTTCTTCAATACGTCTCATGTGTAATTTAATATGGGTTTGGTACGGTATATCTTAAGTTCTTCAATACGTCTCATGTGTAATTTAATATGGGTTTGGTACGGTATATCTTAAGTTCTTCAATACGTCTCATGTGTAATTTAATATGGGTTTGGTACGGTATATCTTAAGTTCTTCAATACGTCTCATATGTAATTTATCGCGACCGGGGTTTGTCCTTTTATTGTTGTTTATATGTGTATTTTTGATTTACCCCTGAATAAATTGAGTTGGCGTTACATTTGGACTAGGGATTATATACAGAGTTGAAAGCGTTGCCAAACTTTCCATTTGCTTCAATATATATGAGCATTGTTGTTCCGTTTTCATTTATGTTGTCGGTTTGGTAGTCTATGTTGCGTACTTGAATGCGTGTCACGGGAAATCATCCACTTCAATCGCTGTGAACATATTATCGTATTATACTATGGGCGCATACAAGCATGCTGGACGAGCAGCCAATCACAAAAGTTTTCCGGGACTTTTGATGCACGTTAGTACACGCGCTCAGACCGGGAAGTTGTTGAGTTATACACCAGTGATACGTGTTCATAAATCCCCGGATCGCCGGGCACTTTGTTGAAAGGGTATTTGTTATATACGATGTGCAGCGTATCTATTATTTAAGTGTGTACGGGATCAGCTACATGTGTATTAACCTGAAAAATACCTGCATTACAGCGAATTGTGAAAACGGCGTAAGTACGTTATTTTCTAGTGAGGTGCACCACTCGACTGTGTTCACCGTATAAACTCGCAGTTATTTCATAAATTTTATATCCAATCTGGCAGCTCTATATATTGTTATATATAAATTATATTCAGGGAGTATCATTGGAATAATCATTAACGTTCAGGGAAAAATCCTCCAGAATTAAGGAGGAAATGTTAATTCCTATATATAGTTAATATTCGTATAGTTAATATTCGTATAGTTAATTCGTATAGTTAATTCGTTGACTTTTCTAATATATACGATCAGTTTAATGAAATATTCGCTAAATATTATAGTTGAATGTTACACTGTATGTACCATTAATCGAAGTGCCTGGGAGGTCGCTCGTCAGTTTAAAGCGATGTGAAACACTGCACTGAGGTGTTCAGAAAGGAATAAAAAAGTATCATGTCAAAATAAGTTATTTTCATAAATGTTCTATCCATAACGACATTGTTATACAAGAATCACACACACTGTTTATTATTCTCGGAATCATTTCCGTATGTTTTTGCCCAATAATGCGTCCTGAATAAAGTAGTAAATATTTATATGTGTGCGTAGTTCTACCGTTGTTTTCTCTGAAATGTTAAAGCCGATATGGTTGGAATTTTCAACAATCGTATTTCATTGCTACATTCTTGCAATGGAGATAGTGTTTGGATACTAACTTATATCAGTGCTCTTCACTAACGTAAGTACACCATATGTATTAATTCACTGAAATAATACATAATATGTCTTTAAAGTATATATTATTGTGTATAGATATTCTCTTTGTCTGCTTGATAGTATGTCTTTAAAGTGACGCGGAGCATTCCGCTTGGTTGTTCAATGGCGCATAGAAAATATTCTTGGTGCTACAGTTAGATATTTCCATCCAATTATTTGGTACCATTATTTTATATAAATTGTTGTTGGAATCAATTTCATTTGTGAACTATTCTTGTTTAGCATTTACCGATTCTGAAAGATTGAAAGATTAAACATTAATTTTTTGCGTAGTTCACATGCCGTGTTTTATTAATCGGAAGGTTTGAAAAACTAAATATTTACAATTTTGCATTCTTGACATGTCGTGTCTTCCGAAAGGGTGGTACCGATGTTGTATTTTGTGGCAATAATAATTTAAAACACGTGCCGTTTTTCGTTCCAAAATACACGTAATAATATTCGCGTTTGAATTTTTCCCTGTATCGAAATAGATCGATAAATACATGAACTGCCTTTCTATGAGAATTATATGTTCAGAAATACTCAATGATGTCATGAAAAATACAATTGTGAACAGAAAGCACATAACACGCACACGCTTGACTATACCAAAAGATAACTATAGAGCCTTCATTTAGCGGCACACCTTTGTGCGCTTCAAGCACATTTGGTCATTGAAACATTTTGATTTATATATATTGTTGTAATGTATTTTTTTTTTAAGATTGAATTCCTTGCTCAATTTAACAAAACCCATTGTTTTTTTGTTTTTGTTCATTAAATTTTTTGAAAAACTAATACCATTATAACATCGCCAGGGTACCCTGAGTCACCACACCAAATTTGGTTGAACTCGGTCCAGGGGTCTGAGAGAAAAATCCAGACATATCGTACTCGTTTGTCAATATAGATGACAAGCAGTCACAACACTACACCAGACTTGGATACTTTAGGTCTTGTGAGAGATCATCTGAGTTGAAAGACATGCAAATAATTAACGGATTGGCTTGATGAACTTTTGACAGATATTTTCTACCCATTGATAGTCACATTAATGTTTGAGACAGTTGCTCGCTCTTTAACCATGCACACAATGATCTAGGCATTAGTTACACCAGGACAAGTTTACTTATATACATATATGCAAACTTAGGGTCATTGTACAGGAAACACACAGTTCCATCATTTCTAACCATTTCCAGATAATGGGCTGTCAACCAGCCCATTATCTAGCATTATGCATTAACTATTTTGTAAGTCTACTGGAGCAACCTCTGTTATAATAAATGACAAACAGTTACTATGTCAGACTTGGTGTTATATGAGTTGATAGATATGCAAATATTTCAATGATTGGCTTGATGCACTAATGAACAGTGTGGTGACAGTTATATTCTAACCATTGATAGTCACATTAATGTTTGAGACAGTTGCTCGCTCTTTTTCCATGCACACAATGATCTAGGCTTTAGTTACATCAAGACAAGTTTATTTATTTCAGTTTTACATTTCTCGAAGCTTCTTTCCGAAGGGTGTCGGGAAGGATTTTTTCACACCACCGCCCCATATGCAACATGTCATAGCTTAATGTCATCTCCACTAAGGCCCATATGAGGTCCCAGTAACATAAATATGGTGTTTTTGCAGTTATAAATTCTTATAACATGTTTTAAATTGTTAGAAATGTCAAATAAGGGCACAAAAGGTCTTTAGTAAAAAAATTGCATGAGGTCTGATGAGGTTGTAAAAAACGCGTTGTTTGCCCCTCGGGCCACCCACCCACCCCGGCATACCTTCCTGCAATTTTGTTACTACCCACTGGGCTATTGGCATATAATCGCGACCACAGGAGGCACGCGTGTTTTTGATTGAGTATCATATTTAATCTGAAGGGTAATAACTCTATAAATAATGTACCTTTACTAAATAACGGCGATTTGTATGAGAAATTGCAACACCACAATATATCTATTTGGGGACTAACTTTAACCCGGATTACGGATCCGGATTCGGATCCGGATTTGACCGAAAGGGTGTTTTTTTCCGGATTCCGGATCCGGATCCGACCCACTTTCATAAATTGCTTTAAATAACTATTATGTGGCATTTTCGCATTATATCAACGTTGTATGTGGCATTATCAGCTAAATAGAGCTAAATAGAGCTTCCCATGGTTGCAAACAGACGACTGGCTCATACAAGTGAATCCGGATTGTTCTCGTTTGTTAATCCCGGACTGGATCACTTGTGTCGTTACTCTCTCTCTCTCTCTCTCTCTCTCTCTCTCTCTCTCTCTCTCTCTCTCTCTCTCTCTCTCTCTCTCTATATATATATATATATATATATATATATCTTTTATTCGTTAGCCCCTGGTCTGTTTCTCTCGCATTCTCTTTCTCTCCCTCTCCCTCTCTCCCATTCGCTCATTAACCCCTGATCAGTGGTTCAGTTCCGGGAAGCGAATCCGGGTTATTACCGATTGATAATCTTGGATTCGGGTCATCTAATGTCAAGGTACTTATTGTTGAACATAGCATATTGGGGTGAGCTCGTTGCTCTCTCTCTCTCTCTCTCTCTCTCTCTCTCTCTCTCTTTCTCTCTCTCCCGGCTCCTCTCTCTCTCTCTCACTCAAACTGTCTGTCACACCCTCTCTCTCTATCTCTCTCTCTCTCTCTCTCTCTTTCTCTCTCCCGGCTCCTCTCTCTCTCTCTCTCACTCAAACTCTCTGTCACCCTCTCTCTCCCTCTCTCTCTCTCTCTCTCTCTCTCTCTCTCTCTTGTTTTTTCATGAGTCCTGTACATACAAATCGACTTGGTTCGAATCCGGGAATCGAATCCGGCTTATTCTCAATTGATAATCTGGGACTCGGGTCTCGGAACCCCCCTCTCCCTGTCTCTATCTCTCTCTCTCTCTCTCTCTCTCTCTCTCTCTCCCCTCTCTCTCTCCCACTCTCTCACAGACCCGATTCCCAGATTATCAATCGAAATTAAGCCGGATTCGATTCCCGGATTTGAACCAAGTCGATCTGTATGTACAGGGACTCATGAAAGAATGAGAGAGAGAGAGAGAGAGAGAGAGAGAGAGAGAGAGAGAGAGAGATAGATAGAGAGAGAGAGAGATAGAGATAGTGTGTGAGTGAGAGAGAGGGGAAATGGGAGACAGACAGACAGTTTGAGTGAGAGATAGAGGAGCCGAGAGAGAGAGAGAGAGAGAGAGAGAGAGAGAGAGAGAGAGAGAGAGAGAGAGGTAGCAACTAGCTCACCCCAATATGCTATGTTCAACAATAAGTACCTTGACATTAGAATAGCCTAATCTAAGATTATCAATCGAGAATAACCAGGATTCGCTTCCCGGAACTGAACCAAGGCGATCTGTTCGTACATCTGTACTCTGAATGATCGGGGGTTAATGAACGAATGAGAGAGAGCTAGGGAGACGGGGAGAGAGTAACAGACAGATAGACCGATGGAGAGAGAGATAGAGTGGGGGAGAGAGAGAGACATAGACCAGAGTCTAAGATTATCGATGGAGAATAACCCGGATTTGCGTTCCGGAACTGAATCAAGACGATAGGTATGCACACGCGCCGCCTTTCGAATGACCAGGGGCTAACGAATAAACGAGAGAGATATATGGATAGATAGATAGATAGAGAGAGAGAGAGAGAGAGAGAGAGAGAGAGAGAGAGAGAGAGAGAGAGAGAGAGAGAGAGAGAGAGAGTGAGTAACGATACAAGTGACCCAGTCCGGGATTAACAAACGAGAACAATCCGGATTCACTTGTATGAGCCAGTCGTCTGTTTGCAACCATGGGAAGCCCTGATTCGTGGCTAGGACCTCTATCTAGCTGATAATGTCACATACAACAGTGATATGATGCGAAAATGCCACATAATAGTGATTTAAAGCAATCGGGTCGGATCTGGATCCGGAATCCGGGAAAAGCACTTTTTCGGTCAAATCCGGATCCGGAATCCGGGTTAAAGTTAGTCCCCATGTAAATATGTACATATCTCTATATACTTAATATATTTATCTCAATGCCTTTGTTAAGGAAATGAGAGAAATAAATGAATTTAATTGTGGTTATGCAATAAATTAAAAAAAAATCTGGACTCGCTTCAATTCATCAGAATGCAATCCGACGTGCTTTAGATCTAACATTGACAATAACAGTTTTAAAATTGTTTGGAAGCGATGTATCACGATTAGATTTTACATAAATAATAAATAGAGTGGCGTACGGTTTTTTCCTCAAGTAAAATGCGGATGATTATTTTTACGAGGCGTTAGCCGAGTGAAAAATAATGCTCGCATCTCACGAGAGGAAAAAAAACCCGTACGCTTCTCAGAACAGTTGACTGTTGTGTTTATTATATGTTCTATACCACCTTGTTACGATCCTTATCACAATCAAACCTGCGGTTTGACCCAATACGTTCTTAAAGAGATACCATCACCAGCAATTTCTGTTAAAATAACGCGAATAATACCGAATGAAGCAATATATTGACGTCATGACGCAGTTCTGAGAGTACGAAAACATCTGGATAACACATTATGTCATCTGGGAGTGGGGAAATGATTTATATTTTAACATCTGGATAACACACTCGATCATCTGGGAGTGGGGAAATGATTTATATTTTAACGTATGGATAACACATTCGATCATCTGGGAGTGGGGAAATGATTTATATTTTAACATCTGGATAACACATTATGTCGTCTGGGAGAGGGGATATGATTTATATTTTAACATCTGGATAACACATTCGATCATCTGGGAGTGGGGAAATGATTTATATTTTAACATCTGGATAACACATTATGTCATCTGGGAGTGGGGAAATGATTTATATGTTAACATCTGGATAACACACTCGGTCATCTGGGAGAGGGGATATGATTTATATTTTAACATCTGGATAACACACTCGGTCTAATTAATCCCCACGTTTATATAATTTCACTGATCCTGCTTTGTTGCTATGTCTAATTAACCCCCACGTTTATATAATTTCACTGATCCTATTTTGGTGTTATGTCTAATTAATCCCCACGTTTATATAATTTCACTGATCCTATTTTGGTGTTTTGTCTAATTAACCCCCACGTTTATATATTTTCACTGATCCTGTTTTGGTGTTATGTCTAATTAATCCCCACGTTTATATAATTTCACTGATCCTGTTTTGGTGTTATGTCTAATTAACCCCCACGTCTATATAATTTCACTGATCCTGTTTTGGTGTTATGTCTAATTAATCCCCACGTTTATATAATTTCACTGATCCTGTTTTGGTGTTATGTCTAATTAACCCCCACGTCTATATAATTTCACTGATCCTGTTTTGGTGTTATGTCTAATTAACCCCCACGTCTATATAATTTCACTGATCCTGTTTTGGTGTTATGTCTAATTAACCCCCACGTCTATATAATTTCACTGATCCTGTTTTGGTGTTATGTCTAATTAACCCCCACGTCTATATAATTTCACTGATCCTGTTTTGGTGTTATGTCTAATTAACCCCCACGTCTATATAATTTCACTGATCCTGTTTTGGTGTTATGTCTAATTAACCCCCACGTCTATATAATTTCACTGATCCTGTTTTGGTGTTATGTCTAATTAACCCCCACGTCTATATAATTTCACTGATCCTGTTTTGGTGTTATGTCTAATTAACCCCCACGTCTATATAATTTCACTGATCCTGTTTTGGTGTTATGTCTAATTAACCCCCACGTCTATATAATTTCACTGATCCTGTTTTGGTGTTATGTCTAATTAACCCCCACGTCTCTATAATTTCACTGATCCTGTTTTGGTGTTATGTCTAATTAATCCCAAGTTATATAATTTCACTGATCCTATTTTTGTGTTATGTCTAATTAATCCCCACGTTTATATAATTTCACTTATCCTATTTTGGCATTATGTCTAATTAATTCCCACGTTTATATAATTTCACTGATCCTATTTTGGCATTATGTCTAATTAAAGGGGTACTGTACGCCATTTTCATTAAATTTCCGGTGACAACAACGATCTAATATCGATAATATATAGAAACATAAGTAATTTGAGTCGAAGATGTATTCTGTAAACGCTCAGGTTATTAGGCTATATTAAAATTTAATAATTTAAAAGTTAATAATTTGATATAAATTGGACTGGAGCCATAAAATGGCGTCAATTAAATTACGAATTTCCGTAATCAAACAAAGTAATTGAGGGATACTGGATTGTTAAACCGATCGCACACACGATCGCTTAAAATATTATGATGATACGGGGAGAACACTCAAGCCACTCATTGACTAGCGACGATACAATAACTTAAATGAGTATATGGGACTAGTATGCCTATAATATAACTTTTATTTGATTCATTTGGTTGAAAACTGTACAAAAATTACTCGACAACGACAATTTGTATTTTTGCATTCCGGTAAATTTGTCATCCGTAACACTACTTCGTACTCAACAGACTTTCAAATAATGAAAAAATTGTTACCTTATTCTCCGACTCGGAGACTATAGAAACCAACAACAACATTTGGCGTACAGTACCCCTTTAACCACCATGTTTATATATATATATATATTTTTTTATTTTTTTTATGGTGCCCATATTCAGAATTAGCAATGGGTGATGTCACAGTGTCCTGGGCCCACATACAAGGTACCCTTATATTCTGCTAATGTTGAACAGACAGTCTGCCGTCGGAGCAGTTTTAGCCAGTCAAAAATAAAAATAGTATAAATAAAATTGTAGAGAACCCTGAATCTCATGAATTGCTTACAACATGGTGTACACTTACAAAGCACAACATGTGGAACTTTAAATCCCACACGCAGTCGTGGCCAGGTTGGTATTATGTCTAATTAATCCCCACGTTTATATAATTTCACTGATCCACGTATTTCAGGAGAAATGAATTTCTACACAACAGATGTTTTCAGTACTGAGATAAAATACACTGAAATTCCAACAATCGGTGCATATGACAGAGTTGTTTCCCTTGAGAACCGGTTTAAACATTCCCGGAATAACGACTCAGTGGATTATTCTATGGATCACCGGTTCAATCAGTCACGTGATAAGGACTCTGTTGACTATTGGACGATGTGTGAGCAGCGCTATTTGCGGCACCAGGATCTAGATTCCGGATGTGGTTGGAGGTATATCAAACAAGCCAACTCTATTGCCGATAATGAACGGACATGTCCGAAGCATGCCGCTTCTGATATCGGAAATGAACATAGGTGTTCGGAACATGGAATTTGCGACACAGATTTTAACCGTGGCTTTATAAAACAGAGTGTTTCCGATAGAGGAGTTGAGATGTGTTTAAATCTTAAAGACTCTGATTCGAAACATTCGTCTGCTACTAACAGTAGTTCGTCGGTAATGACTGAGGGTTCGTCGGTAATGACTGATGCTTGTGCAGGAAATTCTAGTGATAGTGAAGAAACTCAGAAACGGAAAAAGAAGAAACCTGGACGAAAAACTGGCCAAGGTATGGTACACTATATTAAAGGTACACAGTCCGTCAGTCCAAGGTATGGTACAATACATTAAAGGTACACAGTCCGTCGGTCCAAGGTATGGTACAATACATTAAAGGTACACAGTCCGTCAGTCCAAGGTATGGTACAATACATTAAAGGTACACAGTCCGTCAGTCCAAGGTATGGTACAATACATTAACGGTACACAGTCCGTCAGTCCAAGGTATGGTACAATACATTAAAGGTACACAGTCCGTCAGTCCAAGGTATGGTACAATACATTAAAGATACATAGTCCGTCAGTCCGATGGAACAATACATTAAAGGTACACAGTCCGTCAGTCCGATGGTATGGTACAATACATTTAAGGTACACAGTCCGTCGGTCCGATGGTACAGTACATTAAAGGTACACAGTATCATCAGATTCCAAGAAGAGCAACAACATTTCTTTTAAAGACGCTTAAGTTATCAAAATCGATTAATTACCAAACAATAATGCTATATAACCACTATCGATTAATCGATTAATTACCAAACAATAATGTTATATAACCACTATCGATTAATCGATTAATTACCAAGCAATAATGCTATATAACCACTATCAACTATAATACAAAATTTCCCAAAACGTGTTAGATATCAACAATTTGTTCATTGCAAGAGATTGTCGGTCGGCTCGTCGAAGATATTTGTTAGGCCGCCAAATACTCCAGGTGGTGCAAAGTAACAGATTAAAAAAAATAGTATCTGATAACTCTTAGCTTTGATGTGTGGGTTCCTCGACTCGACTCAAATATTTGTTTACCCCCGAAGCCAAAGAAATAGTAATTTAGTAGTGTTAAATCGGATTATGCATTTTTAACAACTTCTTTACTGAATATTCATTTCCGTTCAGTGCCGAAAAGAGGTTTAGGGCTGATGTTTAACCCACATGGAGCCCCACACAGATGGAAGCATGCACTACATTATGTCGTCTGCTCCAGTCTGTATGGATAATGTATATACTGGTTAGTGGTTTAGAACCGAACCTTATTTCTCGTGATATTTCCAGTGGTTCTTCGCTTAGAGGGATCATGAGCAAGTTTTTAAACATGTATATACCAATACACTATCCAAGATACAGTATAACATGTATATACCTTCCAATACACTATCCAAGATACAGTAAACATGTATATACCTTCCAATACACTATCACAATATACAGTAAACATGTATATACCTTCCAATACACTATCACAATATACAGTAAACATGTATATACCTTCCAATACACTATCCAAGATACAGTAAACATGTATATACCTTCCAATACACTATCACAATATACAGTATAACATGTATATACCTTCCAATACACTATCCAAGATACAGTAAACATGTATATACCTTCCAATACACTATCCAAGATACAGTAAACATGTATATACCTTCCAATACACTATCACAATATACAGTATAACATGTATATACCTTCCAATACACTATCACAATATACAGTATAACATGTATATACCTTCCAATACACTATCCAAGATACAGTAAACATGTATATACCTTCCAATACACTATCCAAGATACAGTATAACATGTATATACCTTCCAATACACTATCCAAGATACAGTAAACATGTATATACCTTCCAATACACTATCCAAGATACAGTAAACATGTATATACCTTCCAATACACTATCACAATATACAGTATAACATGTATATACCTTCCAATACACTATCCAAGATACAGTAAACATGTATATACCTTCCAATACACTATCACAATATACAGTAAACATGTATATACCTTCCAATACACTATCCAAGATACAGTAAACATGTATATACCTTCCAATACACTATCACAATATACAGTAAACATGTATATACCTTCCAATACACTATCCAAGATACAGTAAACATGTATATACCTTCCAATACACTATCACAATATACAGTATAACATGTATATACCTTCCAATACACTATCCAAGATACAGTAAACATGTATATACCTTCCAATACACTATCCAAGATACAGTAAACATGTATATACCTTCCAATACACTATCACAATATACAGTATAACATGTATATACCTTCCAATACACTATCACAATATACAGTATAACATGTATATACCTTCCAATACACTATCCAAGATACAGTAAACATGTATATACCTTCCAATACACTATCCAAGATACAGTATAACATGTATATACCTTCCAATACACTATCCAAGATACAGTAAACATGTATATACCTTCCAATACACTATCCAAGATACAGTAAACATGTATATACCTTCCAATACACTATCACAATATACAGTATAACATGTATATACCTTCCAATACACTATCCAAGATACAGTAAACATGTATATACCTTCCAATACACTATCCAAGATACAGTATAACATGTATATACCTTCCAATACACTATCCAAGATACAGTAAACATGTATATACCTTCCAATACACTATCCAAGATACAGTAAACATGTATATACCTTCCAATACACTATCCAAGATACAGTAAACATGTATATACCTTCCAATACACTATCCAAGATACAGTAAACATGTATATACCTTCCAATACACTATCCAAGATACAGTAAACATGTATATACCTTCCAATACACTATCCAAGATACAGTAAACATGTATATACCTTCCAATACACTATCCAAGATACAGTATACATGTATATACCTTCCAATACACTATCCAAGATACAGTATACATGTATATACCTTCCAATACACTATCCAAGATACAGTATAACATGTATATACCTTCCAATACACTATCCAAGATACAGTAAACATGTATATACCTTCCAATACACTATCCAAGATACAGTATACATGTATATACCTTCCAATACACTATCCAAGATACAGTATACATGTATATACCTTCCAATACACTATCCAAGATACAGTATAACATGTATATACCTTCCAATACACTATCCAAGATACAGTAAACATGTATATACCTTCCAATACACTATCCAAGATACAGTAAACATGTATATACCTTCCAATACACTATCACAATATACAGTAAACATGTATATACCTTCCAATACACTATCACAAGATACAGTAAACATGTATATACCTTCCAATACACTATCCAAGATACAGTATACTTTTCTTTCCTTTCTACAACATACATATAAACACTTATCTAAATGTCTAAATTAACCTATTGGGTAGCGTTATTCGGCCATTCGCATGCGTTGTACCTTACTCGAATTTAAATACGAGTAAGGTATCTAAATTAACCTATTGGGTAGCGTTATTCGGCCATTCGCATGCATTGTACCTTACTCGAATTTAAATACGAGTAAGTTATCTAAATGTCTAAATTAACCTATTGCGCTCTGTAGCGTTATTCGGCCATTCGCATGCGTTGTACCTTACTCGAATTTAAATTCCATATGTTAGTGCTGATGAATAGAGTTACGGTCCTTTAAATTCCATATGTTAGTGTGGATGAATATAGTTATGGTCCTTTAAATTCCATATGTTAGTGTGGATGAATATAGTTACGGTCCTTTAAATTCCATATGTTAGTGTGGATGAATATAGTTACGGTCCTTTAAATTCCATATGTTAGTGCTGATGAATAGAGTTACGGTCCTTTAAATTCCATATGTTAGTGCTGATGAATAGAGTTACGGTCCTTTAAATTCCATATGTTAGTGCTGATGAATAGAGTTACGGTCCTTTAAATTCCATATGTTAGTGCTGATGAATAGAGTTACGGTCCTTTAAATTCCATATGTTAGTGCGGATGAATAAATTATTCGGTGATTGTTAATCTTTTATCTTTGCGTGGTTTCGGCCCTTTTGCAAGATGGTTCACGGTTACTATCAATTTGTCACACACAATCTAAAATGTGAGCTTCTTTATCTTAAAAAGTATATAATCGCTTGCCATCTGTTGATTTGATTGACGTAACAATTAGCCTTATATAACCTACTACACAATGCGTGGACCCAAGGCTATGCATCGCTTACGTGCGGGTTATAGTGGTTTAATCCACATGGAGCCTCGCACAGATGGAAGCATGCACCACATAATGTCGTCTGCTCCAGTATTAGATCATGTTTGAGGGGTGAAGGAATAGACTTCTCAGTCTATTCGACCAGCCCGGGGTTAGCCCCCCAAATCACTATCCTCAGATATTAGATCATGCCATGAATCTCTACTCTGTCTAACGCCCGTAGAGATCACATTCCACCAGTAAAATACATGGGAACCTTTTGAAGTTTTGACAAGGAACCTTATAAAGGCGAAAAAATAACACAGGGAATATATTTCTTAGTTATTATCTGTTCCTCGAAATTTCACGATTAAAGCGAATTTTTTAGAGATTTTTCTTTGCGTTGCTGACAATTATAGCATTTCTCCTGGGTGAATACTTCAATGTTTATTGCGATATCGGCTCACAAAAGTCATAGAAAACATTCAATTTTGAGTTGGGACATTCACCTATTGTGAAGTACATTATTAAGGAACAGATAGTATCTAAGTAATATATTCCCCGCGTTATTGTTTCGACTGTATAATGTTCACTGTCAAAACTTCAAAACGTGCCCAGGCTTTGTACTGTGGAATATGATCCTTACGGGTATTAGGCAGAGTAGAGATTCGTGACATGATCTACTCCAGTATATGTGGGGCTCTCGATGTGTAAATGTACTGTTTACGGGTTAGTGATTTAGAACTTTAGCACCGAACCTTGTTTCTCGTGATATTTCCAGCAGCACTTGAATATATATATTTACAACAAGGTATTGTTAGTAAATTAGTCATAGGCTGTCAATCCACGGAATGGGCCTGCACGCGTCGTTACCGTGTGATCTGCACCGAACGTTTATATTCAAAAGTACTTAATCCGTTCAGACGGTTCTCACACCATAGAGATACAACAACAACTACAACCACTGTCAACTGTGGTATCAAATTTCGCAAAACTTGTTATTTATTAACATTTTGTTCAACAAAATATGGCCGTATTATCACTAAAGTATCACGAAATTTGACCGTATTACCACTTGATTTTAGAGTTATCCGTCTTCATCCGCAATTTTGTCCGAGACCCTCCGTTTGACCATGTGTTTCTGGGCCACATATTATTACTCATCTCGAGAAATACCAAACTTCAAAAATCGATATCTGATCACTCTGGTAATCGATATCTGATCACTCTGGTAATCGATATCTGATCACTCTGGGCTTTGTTGGGTGGATTCCCCGACTCGAATAAAATATTTGTTACTCCCGAAGCAAAAGAAATAGTAATTTAGGAGCGTCTGATCGGATTGTGTACCTTTAATGTAAAGTTCATCTTTATAGCGATTTCCTCAATCAATACTCCAAGGATTATATAGCAAACGATATGTAATCGCGATTCGCGATGAGGTATCTAATGATAGTCAATCTCAGTAACATGTGGCGCGGGATGTTCGATTGAATATCAGAATATAGGATATCATAATCATATTTTACAGGGATACTGTACTCAAATGTTGTTATTGGTTTCTATAGTCTCCGAGTCTTAGAATAAGGTAATCAGATTTCCATTATTTGAAAGTCTGTTGAGTACGAAGTGGAAGATTAACCGGATGGAAGATTAGCCGGAATGCGTAAAATACCGATTGACGTTATCGAATATTTTTTGGACACTTTTCAAGAAAATGCGTGTCAAATAAATGTTATATTATATGCATACCAGTCCCATATACTCAATTAAGTCAGTGTATAGTCACTAGTCAGTGCATGAGTGGCTTGAGTTTACGGCCCGTATCAACACATTTTTTTTACACGATCATGTGTGCTACGCGTTGCACAACCCACAATCCGTTAATTATTTTAATTACGTCTTGAACACGGAAATTCGCAATTTAATTTATGGCTCCAGCCATAAATTAAATTATATCAAATTATTAACTTTGATTTTAAGATAACCTATTAACCTCAACGTTTACAGAATACATCTTCGACTCAAATTACTTAGTTGTCTTTATATTATCGATATTAGATCGTTGCTATCACAGGGAATTTATTGAAAATGGCGTAAAGTACCCCTTTAACGAAATAACGGAAATATTTTAAGTGTTTTAAAGAGCGCCTATGATTACTACGTACGCGAGTTTACATCTGGATTATTTAATCATATAAAAACTATCAACTCACTGCATTTTGTCAAACAATTGGTTCTTACTTAATTAGCCGTTATATATAGAGGATATGAAATGAGTGTTTCTCTCATATGATATTTATGAAACGAGTCTAAGAATTTTCAGTTTTCTCGAGCCTCCGGCGAGTTTCATAAATATCATATGAGAGAAACACGAATTACATATTCTATTTATCATATGACACCTATAAATTGATTATGATGTCCAAAACGCACACAAATCACTAAATAGCTATATGACATCGGAATCAAAAGGTTAATGTGACGTCACTTCATTGCACCGGAAGCCCAATTACACCTGGTGAACTAGCAGAAATAATATGCACGCGAAGATATAGTGCGATATTCTGTTCTCAGTTTGTGACATTATATCGTATGTTTATTAGATAAATACGAATTACATATTCTATTTATCGTATAACAATGTCCAAAACTATATATTTCAAGATTATAATTACGAGAATTTCGGCATCGCGTTGATTGACGAGCACGAATTTGAGCTGTATTTAGTTAGAAATGCGGCTCGGCCCCGGCTGCCATTCAGCCAATCAGAACACACTTTTTGTCAACAAACCAATCAAATTATCGGAAGATGATATGAACTAGTAATTGATATGAAATTGATTTATGACATACTTTCCAACGTAAATAATGATTGAGTCATATGATAAATAAGGTTATTGCTCGATGACCGCACTCGATATCGGCCACTCTTCTATATACATAAAGCACGTCGTCTGCCCGTGTCTGAGGGGCACCATACGGGTTAATTAGGGCATATCATGTTATTTTGCCACTCTTCTATATACATAAAGCACGGGTGTGCGCTCGTGCAGATCCACACGTGCTTGGCAAAATGCCAGCATTGTTGACCAAACACTTAAAATTATAAAAACGAAGTTTCTCTTCAACTTCCTATATTTCTGGAAGAAGATCATAGCCTTCTAGTGTGTACCTAATCGCATGGCAGGAAAATGGAAGTTCCTTTTATCATTTTCAGTGTCCAGAGTGTAATACTTATTGGAGTATATTGTTGACGTTTTGTATAAGGCCAAGCCTTCTATATGGAATATTCAAACGAGATTTCGTTTCGTTTTGGGGTTTCGGTGGCTCGCTCGAGTGACAATATGTTTGTACGCGTCTGGACATTTTGTCGCTTTCGTCGCTTCAGCTGTTTCCTCGTTTGGCAGATTCCATAATCCCCGCCCGTTGTAGGTTGGCTCTATAACAGTATTCCATACTTTTAGTCTGCCCCTAATCACGTGACATGAGAATGAAAGTTCGTTTTATCATTTTTCAGTGTCGAGCGTTTACCACTTATGGGAGTATCTTGTTGACGTTTTGTACGAGGCCAAGCCTTCTAATCCGCCACTCATCACGTGGCGAGAAAGTGACACTGGAGTGTTTCAAATTAACGACACCAAAGAACTGTCTCGAAGATGGGGTCTCATTAAACGAAACGAAACGATGACGTATGAAAAAATGAGCCGAGCACTGAGGTGAGCTTATACGCCTTGTCAATAAATCGCATTATATCGCGGCCATATTGGATCCATCCATCCCGTTTCGTTTTTTTAGTGCTACAGGTAAAAGTTCTGGAGCATAGCATTCCATATATATGGAGCTTTTAATATTCATGAAATCCATATATGGAATGCTAGTCCAGAACTTTGACCTGCAGCACCATAAAAACGGAACGGATCCGATATGGCCGCGATTCAGTGACAAGGCTTATTGTAACTGGTATTAAATCGATAGATTTCAGATTATTATATTATAATTACACCCATTAATTTCTATAGTAGTTTTCCATTAGTTTCCAAAAAATCTAATGTATTTATATATGATAATTAAAGTAGGGCGGAAGTGAACGTTAAGCGTAGCAATGTGTGACGTCGCGACAACGTCACTATACAGTTCCTAACATTTAATGATATTTCCAAATTACATTTATGTCGATATTTTTTACTAATGTGTCATCATAATGAACAATCTTCATTCCTTGTATAGTCGCAAAATATAAGTAAATATTCCCGTCAAACTTTTATAGATTCACGGTGTATGTGTTTAAAGTGATATAAAACACTCAGGTATGGTTATCAAATAGAAATGGAGAATAATCTTGTTCAAAGTAGTAATTTTTACAAATAGTATTTCCAAATTGACAACACACACCGTCATTCTTAAATATGAATTAGATGCAGTGACTCTCGATGGCGAAATCGTTTTCGTTAGTTTATCGCCCATAGATGCGTCCAGAATCGAGTAGTAAATATTTACAATTGAGCGTAGTTCTGACGATGTTTCTATGGAGTGGTACGGTCGATTTGCTTCAAATTTTCGGCGATGTTAGTAGAATGTTGGCATAGTGCCTGGATGCTAACTTATCAGTTTCACGCACCCGAACAAGTACATAATATGTCTTTAAGTTCTGTCCAAATGTATACAGTGTAATTACATCAAGAGATGAAGAGTATTCCTTAATTATGCCACCGTGGTAAAGGGGTGTCAGATCTGAAAACTCTCAAGACAGGGTACAGTAATGCCCAAAGTAATTGACCCCTTAACCACAGCAGAATTATGGGTAATTTTTCAGGATTTAGTCGGAAATATGGCTTGTTGCCATTCATCACAAAGCTCTCGCCGAGAGCTTTCCGATGAATGGCAACAAGCCATATTTCCGACTAAATCCTGAAAAATTACCCATAATTCTGCTGTGGTTAAGTGGTCAATTACTTTGGGCAGTACTGTACGTACATGAACACCACAATGAATGGTAAATTACCGTCTCTTTGAAAAGGCTAGAAGTGTCCATTATATTATATGCTAAGCTATCGATATCTCACTCGTATCCATCCGCTCTAAAATTAAAAGTGATTCGGTTTCTTTGTGGAAGACTGTACTAACAGAATTTTAAAGTCCCTGTTCAGGTTGAAAAAATTGTAATATGTGATCAATTAAATGTTTCTGTTAAACATACTGATGTCAGCCTCTTTATCCCTCAGCCAATCTGTTTGAAAAATGGAACTATTTTATATGCACGAGCTCACTATCATGGCTGTGCTTGGGTATACAAATTTGTACGTTTTACTAATCTTTTCAGTTGATCCATGGGTCAACTGAGCGGAGCATATAATAAACAGAACATCTACACTTTCTGTTTGCATATGGTAATTACCTCATTCGTGATGACAAAAACAAAATGAATTTTTGTCATCACTCATGAGATAATTACCATATCCAACCAAAAAGTGTAGATATTCTCTATATATTTCATTTCTACGACGACGCGGCATTCCCATGACGACGTAATAAACCGTTTCCAAATATGGAGTTCATTCCTGGGTAGTAAATGTTTGTGAGAATCGTAGTATTTAGAAAGAGTTATAAATACAACAAGATGCGAAAGAATAATAAGTCATGAATATCGTTGACTGATAAAAATTCGAAGATGATGTCTCCTACATGTATATTGCCATGAGTAAAATAAATTAAGGATATATCGCCTGCATTCAGTTTTCCAGCAATAGTTGAGTTTGTCAATGTATGGGAAAATTGTCAGCGCGTCATTGACCTCAGATCTGTGAAGTGAACTGTTATGCCATAAACCAATGACATCGCGCGTAGTCTGCGCCACTCTCCAATGAAATGGAGGGAATCCCTTCAAAACATAACCTAATTTTAATAGAGAGTTCTAGAGACGTACATCCGATATAGGATTTTCGTCTTCTTTTCGGAGAGACTGGTAAGGTACATGATACTAAACTACAATGCATGTAGAAAGTCGTTTGGTATCGGAAAGATAGTCAACAATGCTGAACAAGCAAACCAAGCTTGAATGTCATATAGAGAGTAATCAATTGATTATCGCATTGCGCTCGAGTGATTTACAAAAGAGTCCCTGTATCGAATGAATTATTTCACGTCACCAGTTCAATCGAGTGATTATTATGTTTATTATATTCCGCTATAAACATCTGATTTACCAGAAATAGGAATAATACCGCCAGTATACTCATGACACATACATTTCGATAGCGCGTATGAATACATAACTCTCTGGTTAAAGTGAAATAATTCACTAGTGAAATTATCGTTTATAATCGCTTGAGAAATCAAGGTAAAATCACACATAGGAAGTAATATATAATTTCATTAAAATGTCACCCATTTCATCATAGCAGAAAGAGTCAGGTAACTACGAATCGGCCTCCTGGTTCGAAAAGGACAAGTATAACCCTTTACCCAACAGAAGGGCCCTGTGCCAATGCATTCTCTTATATATGCGAGTCGACCATAGGTCGCCTCGCATATATAAGAGAATGCATTGGCTTAACACATTACAAATTATAAAATTGTTAAAGAATGTAAGAAAAAATGGTAAAAAGTGTTAAAAAAAGATTTTTTTTTAGGCCAATGCATTCTCTTATATATGCGAGGCGACCTATGGTCGACTCGCATATATAAGAGAATGCATTGGCACAGGGTATAACTATAACTATCACAATGTGGGCAATGAGCCGGTTCCAATGATATCCATATGTGTATGGTTTTATTGAGACAGACCCAAGATAAATTAGGCTGTTGAAGCTTGATTCGGGCGTTTCTGGGCGTTCTGTTGGGTAAAGGGTTAATGCACGCCATACGACAACGAACATCTAAGTTTCTTCTTCATGCAAATAACAGCTGTCTGTCATTTGCAGAATGAGGTTCCCAGTTGAAATTTGTGATGTTCACCCATTGGGCACCTCAATTATTATTTTTTTCTTTTGCAAATTAGGGGATATAGAAACTTCCTAGAAGGGAAATGTAACTAAAAACAATGTTAATTTGATACTATAGATACTTCCCAGAAGATGAGTCCTAAGCAGAATGAGGTCTCCAGAGAGTGAATTTGGTGATGCTAGCCCGTTGTGCGGGATAGCATCACTAAATTCACCCTCTGTGGACCTCATTCTGCAAATGACGACACGCTATTTGCAGACTTGCAACTTCGTTATTTATGTGGCGCTTGTGTCTGTTTATTATCGCGCACTCAATGTCTCTAGTTGCTTCCGGGTCCAAAACGGCAAAAAATGTGAAATCGTTGTAACCTTACCACCCCACTCCAGAGTCAATATATAGAATTTATGCGAATAGTATATTGTATTTACTCATACATTGTCATAATCCTATCCCTGTGTAAACAGTTAACTGATAATGTACACGCGCTCGCTACATGCTGCAAATCTAAATATATAACATACTAAAACAAGAAAACCATAGTCAGAAATGGTAACGCCACCAAGATCATATTATTAGCCATAAATATAAATTATAATATAATTATAATATAAATTAGCCTTCAAATTCCATGTGGGAAATTTGGATACTTCCATATATCAAGTTTTCCCGTTTCTCGTGTTATACATTACATTGTTCAATTAAGCTGTCTCGCTTTTTATTACACTAGCTGGTTGGCCCGACTTCGTCCAGGCTGTTTCCCATCTCCTTTCAGATGAAAGGCGCGATTTGACCTTGAATTGACTATTTTGAAAGTCAAGGTCAAGTCGGGGTCATGATTTGACCCGTTCAAAACACTCCCCAGAGAAAAGTACCCCTAGGTATCAAATTTCGTCGAAATCCGTCCGTTTTACCCGATTTGACCTTGAATTGACCATTTTTAAGGTCAAGGTCAGGTCAGGGTCACGATTTGACCCATCCAAAACACTTTCCGGACAAAACTACCTCTAGGTATCAAATTTCGTTAAAATCCGTCCGTTTTACCCGATTTGACCTTGAATTGACTGTTTTAAAGGTAAAGGTCATGTCGGGGTCACGATTTGACCCCGTTCAAAACACTCCCCGGACAAAAGTAACCCTAAGTATCAAATTTCGTCGAAATTAATCTTTGATTACCACACGATCGCATGCTTTCCAAACGGTGTGGTTATTATCAATATCAGCACATGTGCTAATCTGTGTCGGACTATTTTATTGAGCATTCGGGGTAAGACTACAGCTTTTAAAGCGACCCATTGTTACTTTTACATCGACCTAATCCCCCATAATCCCCCATTGGACCAGTGGTTATTATATTTTCAAGCACAGAGTACACCGGTGGCGTTAATAACTACTTTATTTTGTATTAGCATTCGATCACACAATTAAGCGGAGCGTTTCACATCACAAGAATTACACACCCTCTACATTCACAGAATTAACGCCCGTAATAATCAGTACAAATCGCCATATGGATTACACGAACGTTTCTTATGGTCACCAACCAATAACTGCAGTCTCCACTTCATAAAAACCATCTACGTCACTTCAAACAGATCATGAGCGCGCGCTCGCTGCGTGTTGTTATTTGGAGAATTGTTATTGTTACAATTTAAACATTATGGAAACTTGTTCACGTCATATATAGAGGATCTCAAACGAGTTATGTTACAACATAAGATTTTTTTAAACGAATTTGATAAATTTTATTGCCAACATAACGAGCTGTATATCGCATGAAAAAAACTTGAGCATTTTAACAAATCAAATTCCTTAAAAGAAGCTGCAAAATGCGCACATTTACAGCGTTGTCTGAGACGCTTCACCGTGACAACCCTATACGACAGAATTGCGCGTTTTGGGGCTGGCGATAGAAAGTATAGTCCCTCACTTTGTTTTTGTGTCTATTTTCGTTAGTGCAACGAAGTTGCACAATAATTTAACTTTAATGAACAAAGCTATAGTTGTGTGTTGCTGTCATGCGATGTTAAGTGACATGTAACATGTAACTATAGTGAGAGATAAGGAATTATGTAATGGCTGTTTAATGATATAATAGGGGTTTCATGCTATACTTAGCATATCCGTACCCTAAGAATGAGGTAATAGACGATTATCAAATAATCTAAGCGTTATAAACTTATCATTGGCAGTATGCTTCGCTCTAAGGGTCAATCCACACCGGGCGCGAACGTGCGATTTTTACGGCCGTTTTCTGCGTCCGTAGCGGTTCAAAGTGCGAGATTTTTATATTCACACCGAAAACTACTGGATAGCTTCGTCGCGTGCGATGGTTTGGGAAGATAATCATTTGAGTGCATTATTTCAGGCAGGTCAAAAATACAATATATATGGACATTTTAATAAGAATTTGCTAAACATGTGCATAAAATCACTTCTGTGATCGCCTTGTGGTCAGCGATTCGGTCGCTTGCGGTGTGAATATAAAAATCGCGCGCTTTGAACTGTTACGGACGACAGAAAACAGCCATTATAATCGCGCGCTCGCGTCCGGTGTGGATTGATCTTAAGCTGCACTCCGGTTATATAAACAGCCATTATAATCGCGCGCTCGCGTCCGGTGTGGATTGACCTTAAGCTGCACTCCGGTTATATAAACAGCCATTATAATCGCGCGCTCGCGTCCGGTGTGGATTGACCTTAAGCTGCACTCCGGTTATATAAACAGCCATTATAATCGCGCGCTCGCGTCCGGTGTGGATTGACCTTAAGCTGCACTCCGGTTATATAAACAGCCATTATAATCGCGCGCTCGCGTCCGGTGTGGATTGACCTTAAGCTGCACTCCGGTTATATAAACAGCCATTATAATCGCGCGCTCGCGTCCGGTGTGGATTGACCTTAAGCTGCACTCCGGTTATATAAACAGCCATTATAATCGCGCGCTCGCGTCCGGTGTGGATTGACCTTAAGCTGCACTCCGGTTATATAAACAGCCATTATAATCGCGCGCTCGCGTCCGGTGTGGATTGACCTTAAGCTGCACTCCGGTTATATAAACAGCCATTATAATCGCGCGCTCGCGTCCGGTGTGGATTGACCTTAAGCTGCACTCCGGTTATATAAACAGCCATTATAATCGCGCGCTCGCGTCCGGTGTGGATTGACCTTAAGCTGCACTCCGGTTATATAAACAGCCATTATAATCGCGCGCTCGCGTCCGGTGTGGATTGACCTTAAGCTGCACTCCGGTTATATAAACAGCCATTATAATCGCGCGCTCGCGTCCGGTGTGCATTGATCTTAAGCTGCACTCCGGTTTTTGCTCGTCATGAATGATAATTAGTTTGCTTGACCTAATAAATGTAAGGGCGTCTTTGAAGTAACGAATGTAAAACTGAGGAAAATAACAGATTTACTTCACAATAGGCAAGTTTGTGCGATGGATAAATAAAATATGTAGCTAGTGTTGTCGCTGAAACTGTTGTTTATGGCCGCTGGGGGATTTTGACATCTATTGGACTTGGCAGAGCTTCGCCCAATATAGATGCTCAAACCCCCTTCACGGACATAAACAGTTTAAGCGACGACACTAGCTACATATTCTAGATTTGTTTTAGACTTTACACTGTTCATCAGTGGTGTTTGAAAGCTTTTGGTTGAAAATCTATCTTTTAATATTCTTTTAAAGGCACGGATGGCCTTCGCGGTCGGTATTCTGTTAAAATAGTCACATCCGTTAAAACGGGCATAAACAAAACTAATATTAAAATACATACATATAGAGGATCTCAAACGAGTTACTATTTTATACGGAATTTATCAACCGAGTTCACTAAATTCGATTTAAGCCGAGGTTTACCGAGGCTCAAATAGAATTTAGTGGACGAGGTTGATAAATTACGTCTAAAATAGAACGAGTTTGAGAAACTTTTTATCACATGATCATATAATGGCTAAACTTTTATCGAAAAGAACAATAATTAACTGCAGCCAGCGAACTTTGTCGCAAAGAGTAGCGTGACGTCATTGCAAACGACGATATTACACGTGTCTATTACGCTCGAATATTACATAGGAAAATAGCGCTAATCATGTGATAAATTTTGTTCTTATACCAATCATAAATATCGCGTAAATAGTATGTCATGACTTACATAATCTCATATATATTTTGAAGACCTCTGTCTGTTTGTTTGTTTGTTTGTCTGTATGTTTGTCTGTCATTTATACAAATCTACGATTCTCGACCGATCGGGACGAAACTTGGTACGTGTGTGTAGATTGACCAGGCGGTCGACGTTGTCGTATTGGCGAGCCCGTGCGACGCCAGCTTCGCGCATGCGCAGACGAGATCTCGGAAACGGATGGAGCTATCGACTTGAAATTTGGTATGTGAATGTATCTTGCCCCGGATACGAATTTTATCGGGTCGCCGAGCCCGTGCGACGCCAGCTTCGCGCATGTGCAGACGAGATCTCGGAAACGGGTGGAGCTATCGACTTGAAATTTGCTATGTGAATGTATCTTGCCACGGACACGAATTTTATCGGGTCGCCGAGCCCGTGCGACGCCAGCTTCGCGCATGCGCAGACCAGATCTCGGAAACGGGTGGAGCTATAGACTTGAAATTTGGTTTTTGAATAGCCCGGACAACGTCGCATGCGCAGACGAGATCTCGGAAACGGGTGGAGCTATCGACTTGAAATTTGGTATGTGAATGTATCTTGCCCCGGATACGAATTTTATCGGATCGCCGAGCCCGTGCGACGCCAGCTTCGCGCATGCGCAGACCAGATCTCGGAAACGGGTAGAGCTATCGACTTGAAATTTGGTTTTTGAATAGCCCGGACGTCGGGCTGGGTACCTGGTACGTGTGTGTAGTTTGACCAGGCGGTCGACGTTGTCGTATTGCGACGCCAGCTTCGTGCATGCGCAGACGAGATATCGGAAACGGGTGGATCTATCGACTTGAAATTTGGTATGTGAATGTATCTTGCCCCGGATACGAATTTTATCGGGTCGCCGAGCCCGTGCGACGCCAGCTTCGCACATGCGCAGACCATATCTCGGAAACGGGTGGAGCTATCGACTTGAAATTTGGTTTTTGAATAGCCCGGACAACGTCGGGCTCATCGGCTAGTCTACTATATATTTTGGAAGATCTGTGTGTGTGTGTGTGTGTGTGTGTGTGTGTGTGTGTGTGTGTGTGTGTGTGTGTGTGTGTGTGTGTGTGTGTGTGTGTGTGTGTGTGTGTGTGTGTGTGTGTGTGTGTGTGTGTGTGTGTGTGTGTGTGTGTGTGTGTGTGTGTGTTCGCGATGGTCTCGAAAACTGCCGGACGGATTGAGCCCAAACTTCCTATCTAAGGGTAAAATCCCAGATGAAGTGTCATCGCACCGCTTCTGAGAACGTCAGAGCACCAATTCTCCACTCTCAGTCACAAAAATTACCGTTATTGGCACGGTGAGGTTAATCGCGTTGATAGTTAAAGAGCGTTCGTATCCGCAGTGTCGTCGATAAAGAGCGTATGTGTGTAATGTGATTCTTACGTCTGGGTCTGGGCGTGTGCGTGTAAGACTGTATCCATACATGAGCGTGTTGTGTGACGTACTTAGGGCTTTCCGCCCGAGGTGATCTTCACCTTGAAACGGGTACACACAAACGTACCTCTTTTATGGAGGGGTACGATCACGGGACGGGTACCGTCATTTAAAGGCAGAATTAAAAAGGCATTAACGGATTTCGACGAAATTTTATACCTAGGGATATTTTTATCGGGGGAGTGTTTTCGACGGGTCAAATCGTGACCCCGACCTGACCTTGACCTTCAAAATGGTCAATTCAAGGTCAACATTCATATTAATTCATTGTGCTCGTTGGAGAAATGAACATTCATATTAATTCATTGTGCTCGTTGGAGAAATGAACATTCATATTAATTCATTGTGCTCGTTGGAGAAATGAACATTCATATTAATTCATTGTGTTCGTTGGAGAAATGAACATTCATATTAATTCATTGTGCTCGTTGGAGAAATAAACATTCATATTAATTCATTGTGCTCGTTGGAGAAATGAACATTCATATTAATTCATTGTGCTCGTTGGAGAAATGAACATTCATATTAATTCATTGTGCTCGTTGGAGAAATGAACATTCATATTAATTCATTGTGCTCGTTGGAGAAATGAACATTCATATTAATTCATTGTGCTCGTTGGAGAAATGAACATTCATATTAATTCATTGTGCTCGTTGGAGAAATGAACATTCATATTAATTCATTGTGCTCGTTGGAGAAATGAACATTCATATTAATTCATTGTGCTCGTTGGAGAAATGAACATTCATGTTAATTCATTGTGCTCGTTGGAGAAATGAACATTCATATTAATTCATTGTGCTCGTTGGAGAAATGAACATTCATATTAATTCATTGTGCTCGTTGGAGAAATGAACATTCATATTAATTCATTGTGCTCGTTGGAGAAATGAACATTCATATTAATTCATTGTGCTCGTTGGAGAAATGAACATTCATATTAATTCATTGTGCTCGTTGGAGAAATGAACATTCATATTAATTCATTGTGCTCGTTGGAGAAATGAACATTCATATTAATTCATTGTGCTCGTTGGGGAAATGAACATTCATATTAATTCATTGTGCTCGTTGGAGAAATGAACATTCATATTAATTCATTGTGCTCGTTGGAGAAATGAACATTCATATTAATTCATTGTGCTCGTTGGAGAAATGAACATTCATATTAATTCATTGTGCTCTTTGGAGAAATGAACATTCATATTAATTCATTGTGCTCGTTGGGGAAATGAACATTCATATTAATTCATTGTGCTCGTTGGAGAAATGAACATTCATATTAATTCATTGTGCTCGTTGGAGAAATGAACATTCATATTAATTCATTGTGCTCGTTGGGGAAATGAACATTCATATTAATTCATTGTGCTCGTTGGGGAAATGAACATTCATATTAATTCATTGTGCTCGTTGGAGAAATGAACATTCATATTAATTCATTGTGCTCGTTGGAGAAATGAACATTCATATTAATTCATTGTGCTCTTTGGAGAAATGAACATTCATATTAATTCATTGTGCTCGTTGGGGAAATGAACATTCATATTAATTCATTGTGCTCGTTGGAGAAATGAACATTCATATTAATTCATTGTGCTCGTTGGAGAAATGAACATTCATATTAATTCATTGTGCTCGTTGGGGAAATGAACATTCATATTAATTCATTGTGCTCGTTGGAGAAATGAACATTCATATTAATTCATTGTGCTCGTTGGAGAAATGAACATTCATATTAATTCATTGTGCTCGTTGGAGAAATGAACATTCATATTAATTCATTGTGCTCGTTGGAGAAATGAACATTCATATTAATTCATTGTGCTCGTTGGAGAAATGAACATTCATATTAATTCATTGTGCTCGTTGGAGAAATGAACATTCATATTAATTCATTGTGCTCGTTGGAGAAATGAACATTCATATTAATTCATTGTGCTCGTTGGAGAAATGAACATTCATATTAATTCATTGTGCTCGTTGGAGAAATGAACATTCATATTAATTCATTGTGCTCGTTGGGGAAATGAACATTCATATTAATTCATTGTGCTCGTTGGGGAAATGAACATTCATATTAATTCATTGTGCTCGTTGGGGAAATGAACATTCATATTAATTCATTGTGCTCGTTGGGGAAATGAACATTCATATTAATTCATTGTGCTCGTTGGGGAAATGAACATTCATATTAATTCATTGTGCTCGTTGGGTAAATGAACATTCATATTAATTCATTGTGCTCGTTGGGGAAATGAACATTCATATTAATTCATTGTGCTCGTTGGGGAAATGAACATTCATATTAATTCATTGTGCTCGTTGGGGAAATGAACATTCATATTAAGAAATTGCAGGATTTACATGACCATATTTCATCGGTTCGACAGACCTTATAATCTTAAGCTGTTAATTTGACGCTGACTTCATCTTTTGCTATACCCCCACCGTTTTGTCGATTTCCTAACTGTACTCCTCACAAGCCTGCAAATAGCGTGTCTGTCAGTTGCAGAATGAGGTCTCCAGAGGGTGAATTTAGTGACGCTATTCCGCATAGCGAGCTAGCATCACTAAATTCGCCCGCTGGAGACCTCATTCTGCTTAGGCCCTCAACTGCTATGGTAGATCTAGGATCAGATTGAAGTTCCCCAGTTGAAGTTGGTGATGATCACCCATTGGGCACCTCGGGTATGGATTTTACCTTCTGCAAATTAGGGGATATAGAAACTTCACAGAAGGGAAAACGTAACTAAAAACAATGTTAATTTGATACTATAGATACTTCCCAGAAGATGAGGTCTAAGCAGATTCAGGTCTCCAGAGGGTGAATTTGGTGATGCTATCCCACACAGCGGGATAGCATCACTAAATTCACCCTCTGGGGACCTCATTCTGCAAATGACAAACACGCTATTTGCAGGCTTGACTCCTCAGTATCATTTCGTAATTTGGCAAGGACCCTAATCACTTGTGAACCTGTCAGTCAGAGTTTTGCCTTATAATTCAGCATCTCGTCCTGTTCATGTCTGTATACATCCTAATTGTTCTTAAATTGTTTGTAGTACTTCGGTGACTTCCGGGTCATATTTGTTGAACATATTGAAGCATCTAATCATGTCACCCCCTCTCTCTTATACACTGTATTAAATAGCCGTATTTCCAACGGTAGAATACCGTTAATTTAACTGTATGTAGGGTAATATCTATATTTACGGTAATACTGTTAATGGCGCGTGCACGCGCTATGTATTTTGGGAAGGGTTTTCTGATAGCCGACGCCATTTTCTCGGATTGTGAAGTCGTGTGTTAGTCAATCGTTGGGAAAAAAATTGTTGTTGGGTTGTTCCTAGTTTATATATATTTGACGGTATAATTGTATAATTATATGGTAGTGGAATATACGGTGTATTGTATATTTGACGGTATTATGGTATAATTATACGGTAGTAGAATATACGGTATCTGTCAACTATACGGTAGACTACTGGCAACTGAGCTGCCGGTACTCTACCGTAAACATTACGGTGGGTTATTTACAATGTATGGGGACGGTTGTTTGCGGAGATACTGTACATGTTCGTTTGTTCGCATATTAGAGACCTTTCGCAAAATCACGATTACGATTACGGATATCGACAATATTCAACAAGGACAGGCAAACAATTGAATCTTTATGCACAGGGGTTCTTATGCGAAACTAAATATGCCTCACTCAGTTGAAGTAAGTGCAGATGTGTCAAGGATGTGCCCTCGGCCCTGCTTGGGGGAGCTCTAACATTATCCGTGTAGTGTATAGCACACGGATAAGAACATTGGATCTGAAAGAGACACACATTACTTTTTCCATCAAATATATGTGTAACTGAATATAGTGGGGCATATACCGTCTCATCAATTCACCATTGCAGGTAAATTGTGATGGCGTCCACCTTACAATATATCCTATCCGTAATCGTAATCGTGATTTTGCGAAAGGTCTCTATTGTACCATGGGGACATGGTCGCTGATAATGCGAATCCAGAACAAAATATGGATACAAGGCTATTAACCCTTTAATGACGGAAGCTGCGCTGGGGCAGTTCATTCTCCTATATATGTATCAAATGTATCAAAGTGTAACCACAACTTGACGGCAAACATTGGAAAATTCAACCCTTCTTGATGGGAGCTGCGCTGGTGCAGCATTAAATGTAGTGTACCAGTTCATTCCCTTATATATGCAAGTCTCCCATAGGCAGCCTCGCATATATAATATAAGAGAATGCAATGGCTTACAAAGTCAAGGTAAATATTGTTAGGCCAATTATTCTCTTAAGCGTTTGCCATGATATCGTGTTCTTTGTATGATAAAATAACTGACCCAAAAACACATCTGAATTAGCATAAAGGTTCACCAAACGACCCGTTCAAAGGAAAAGGTTTATTCGGACAAATAATACGCAATGGTAAAAAGGCACTGGGTTTTAATTGGCAATTTATGTAATTTGCCCACTTGAAGGGTGTCATAACCAACGACTGTTATTACCGAAAACTCCAACGATAGAAGTCACCCAGACGGTAACATCTCGAGGACTATACTTGGCACACGCCGCATGCGCTTGGTAACATCTCGAGGACTATACTTGGACTATACTTGGTACACGCCGCATGCGCTTACTGGCGATGAACACTTATCTTCGCGCGATATCAATGTAAGGGGCATAATGTTATAACCCACCCAGATTCAATATCAATAGAATGGGCATAGTGTTATAAACCACTCACTTTCACGTTTATCGTCTGGTAAATTACATTTGTAGAGGTGTTATAGTCTTGGCCCCAGGAGTGAATACAGGAGAAGTCGGCCCCGAGCGAAGTCGGCCCTAGAGAAGTCGGCCCCATATATAACAGAAACAATGTTTAATTTTCAGTTGGGTACCAGCTTTATGCAATCTCACACATAACCTGTTTGTGAACACCTTTTTATATATGACAATACTAGCGGAGAATAATTGTAGGCATTGGACATATAATATGTCCTGCAGACTGCTTTTGTAAATGTAAAGCTGGGTACCCAAATGTTAATGTTATAAAAGCAGGGTACCCAAATGTTAATGTTATAAAATCAGGGTACCCAAATGTTAATGTTATAAAAGCAGGGTACCCAAATGTTAATTTTATATAAGCAGGGTACCCAAATGTTAATGTTATAAAATCAGGGTACCCAAATGTTAATGTTATAAAATCAGGGTACCCAAATGTTAATGTTATAAAAGCAGGGTACCCAAATGTAAATTTTATAAAAGCAGGGTACCCAAATGTAAATTTTATAAAAGCAGGGTACCCAAATGTTAATTTTATAAAAGCTGGGTACCCAAATGTTAATTTTATAAAAGCAGGGTACCCAAATGTTAATTTTATAACAGCAGGGTACATAAATGTTAATTTTATAAAAGCAGGGTACCCAAATGTTAATTTTTATAAAAGCAGGGTACCCAACTGAAAATTTAAAAAATCTGGATGCCCAACTGAACGAAAGGGGCTGACAGTGACAACTTCATCGTTACTGTCTGCTCATAATTGACGTTTACTGTGTTATGATTAAGATAACATTGCGGACTTCACAATTAGCCTACATAAACCTTCGCCGATTTAAAGTGATATGAAACACTCCGGTATAGGGTGATCAAATATAAATGGAGAATACTCTTGTTCAAAGCCGTTCAAAGTAGTAATTTTTACAAATATTAGCGAGTTTGCGATACCCGTCGGACGGGTACGGGTACCGGTAGATCCAGGTAGATTGGTGAAAATCGTCACGGTCATTTGCGTACTTTGAATGCAGCACATAAAGCGATAGGGATTTGGAACGGGTAGATGTATCCCATTGACTGGTAGTCTTTCGCTAAAGTTTTCGCACTCAAAAGTACATTAGTTCTACGAAATAACAGTCAGCTATGCATTAATCTATTTATTGCACGATTTCATTGCCAAATCTCATTGATACATTTGTCATTTAAGCCATGTTTTATGTTCAAAGTATCGAGGCGGCTTCTAACACTAAGATAACTATGGAACGCCGATTTGTTTACTGACAACTGTCTTCACTCAAGTAATGACATGTTATGATTAAGAGAGTGAGTTGGCGGTGCTATACGCAGTCTCGACACAGTGACGTAATTATGGGGGGGGGGTCTCCGCGTTGAGAAGGTGTGTCCACCTTCAAATTCCCAACTATACACCCCCTTAAACCACACCATGCAAACAGAGGTTTGTGCGTACTTCAAATTGTGCACGCCGTTGGGCTCTGATCCCCCACCCCCCAACTGATCCTTCACTGTCGTGAATATTATTGTGGACTGTTCTAAATGGATCAGTAGTCTTGTTGCAGAAGTCCTGTGATGGGGGGGGGGTCCACCTTGCCGACCATGCAGTACGAGAACAGTTTTGTAGATATGAACCTGGAAATTGCAAAATCATAACATCTAGTGGTCTAACACCAGGCAAATTCACGCCCTGGTTTGTTTTTCACAAATTAATGATCAGTATTGACGAGCCACTGAATGTGGTTAGACCAGGGCATACCGGGTCGACCATGGTTCGGTCTGGTGTGAGAACGTTTTGAAATCTGAACATGAAAATTGATAAATTATTGACTTTCCTCAAGCTTTACATTTGTTGGATATTTCCAACTTAACTGCTGGCCATATATAGCCCGAATGTTTTTCTACCAAAAGTAGGAATATTTGCAAATGTTGGTCTAAAACTATAAAAAAAATCCCCACTAATACATTTTTGGAAAATCAAACTGAATGACAGAATAATTTCAACGTATGTTTTGGTGTGTTAGGTATATGCAATATCCAACTGTTGACAAACGTTGGTGTGATACACCCCACCCTCTCGCCACGTCCCCTATCGACCCTTTGTGCGTGGGCATAAGTACACCGTGAACGTGTTACACGATTGAATACAACCGTTCAGTTATTGTACCTTATGTGGTGGTGACTGATTTCTCATTTTAATATAGATATTTGACTTTTGAACGGACATGGCGCATTTGAACCCCAAGACTGTTGTAGTTGCCGATAGTGACACCAAATACTGATATACACACCTCATACTCGGCACAATCTTACCGCCATCAGAGCGACTTTTAGCTGTTTAGTTCTTTGTTTCGCATAGACGTGAAGCAAACGCTCTTTATTCGAACCATATAATGAATAGTGTACCATTAAACACCCTTTATATTTAACAAGTTTGATTTTTATACGCCCGTTTGAAAAAACGGCCGCATTATAGTATTGGTCTGTCCTTCCGGGCGTCCGTCCGTTAACCTGGTTTCCGGATGATAAATTTAGTTAGAGTGAACCAAATTCAATAAAATTTGGTATGTGGGTTTATTAGCCGAAAAGTAAGTTCAAGTTCGAATTTGGGTTCCGCCCGCCAATTTTCACCGGAGTTATGCCCCTTATTTGACGTTTTTTGACTTAGAAAATCCCTGAAATTTGTTGTCCGGATGATAACTTTACTAGAGCTTATCGGATTCAATGATAATTTGGTATATTACTTTCTCCCACCAAAACACAGGTCAAGTTCAAATTTGAGTTCCGTCCGCCAATTTTTACCAGAGTTATGCCCTTTTTTTACCAGTTTCCGCCGACCCAAGAGAGGGGGTATTTTGCACGCCCAGTGTAGCTCTTGTTCTACCTACACCCGGGTTTAAACCCAGACAAATATCCAAGTTCTTGTGATGAATATTCCCTTGCCCGACCCTTCGAAAGATTCCAACCCATTACCAGTTATATGACTAAATATTCCCCAACTAATATAAGGGGCAATTTCGGTCTTATATCTGACTAAAAGTGCATGCATGTAGGACATTCTTGGACCCTGGGTCTAAACCAACACATTTTACACCGAATAATGGTTGGATTATTAAATTAGCGTAATTGTATATTTGTGCTATCATAACATATTTTCTCAGTCAGAAAATTCCATCTGTTCTAGACGACACTCGAATGGTCTGGGAAATTACTTATGAAAGCTAATTATTGAAAATGTTACCAAAATGAGTCAAAGAAAGACGCCAACCCCTTCCACTTTCGCCTCGTCCCTGGTTAATGCAATCCATTATCCACGCAGATGTCCATCATATAACCATAACAGCAAGTATAACGTCGGCCAAGAAAGCGAATGCGGATAACAATTTCTCTATATCATATATATTGTGCTGCAATTGTCTCACCATACACTACCCGTCGATATGCTTAATTCTACCCGTAAAACAGTTTGCGATTTCAAAACGTGTACCGGTACGGGTAGCTACCAGTACCCGTACCGGTACCCGTACCCGTTTGAAATCGCAAACTCGCTATTATGTCCAAATTAACAAATTAACTTCTCCAGATACCCCAGGAGTGAGTGCGCGAAGCTCATAATTTTTCACAAAATAAAATAAATATTTCACAAACAAAGCAACGGCACATCTTTAAAATATGTGATCCGTGAAAACTCTAGAGCACTAAATTAGTGCAGGTATTTGTTTGGGTTTTTTTTCTGGAAAAGACAGGGGGCGGAAAAAAACTGCAGACACAGGGTGGAAAAAACTGTTTTCTTCGGTTTGGGTACTCCCCCCCCCCCCCCCCAAAAAAACAGCAAAAACTGCAGTTTTTTTCCACTGACCATTTGCCCCCCCCCCCCCCCCCCCCCCACAAAAATCAAATCTACCCTAGCCAGACAACAACTCGGTTTGACCGGAAACCGAAAAAAACACCGGAGCATACAATTCACGAGAAGGTGCTTGGTAACTTAGTTTAGATTATTATGACTAAAATGGTCATTGTCTACCAGTAGAACGCAGATTTGTACCTCGTGATGTCATGACATGTACAAACATGTATATTGGTGATCGCAACGCTTTGTATGCACTTTAAAAAATGACAACTAGTCATTACCTCGACTTTGAAAAAGATGCAAATGAGATGAGTGAGATACCAGCATATAACTGTTTTCTGATACCATTGGAGGAGAAATTGTTTAATACATGGGATAGTTCTGCAGTAAAAATTTGCCAAGTAAGCGATCGCAGGGTAGAATTCTGCATTCGACTGCTGGTAGACACTGACATAGTCGGCATTATTAAGAGGGTTAATGGGGTCAATATCACATGTAAACCAAGACAGTGGTTATCCAAAATGGTTTTAGGTGGATTGTACTACTCATGTATATATGATTTGGATATTAAGGTTAATCCATATTCTATAAAATTGTCGTGAGTCTGAAAATACATATTTGGAAAAAAATTACATGCAAATTTTTTCCGTCAACCCCCCCCCCCCCCCCCCTCTAAATGAATAAGGAAAAAAATAAATGTAAATTTTTTACGCCTATGTACCCCCCCCCCCACCCCCGGTACGTTGTGTCCACCCCCCCCCCCCCCTGGAAAAGATAGTGTTTATCCTACCAACATGAATTTGACGCATACAATAAATCAATGAGCGTACCAGAGAACAGCATGGCACATGGAGAGTTGGTGTTTGGTGTACATGGCACATGGAGAGTTGGTGGTGTACATGGCACATGGAGAGTTGGTGTTTGGTGTACATGGCACATGGAGAGTTGGTGGTGTACATGGCACATGGATAGTTGGTGTTTGGTGTACATGGCACATGGAGAGTTGGTGTTTGGTGTACATGGCACATGGAGCGTTGGTGGTGTACATGGCACATGGAGAGTTGGTGTTTGGTGTACATGGCACATGGATAGTTGGTGGTGTACATGGCACATGGAGAGTTGGTGGTGTACATGGCACATGGAGAGTTGGTGGTGTACATGGCACATGGATAGTTGGTGTTTGGTGTACATGGCACATGGAGAGTTGGTGTTTGGTGTACATGGCACATGGAGAGTTGGTGGTGTACATGGCACATGGAGAGTTGGTGTTTGGTGTACATGGCACATGGAGAGTTGGTGTTTGGTGTACATGGCACATGGAGAGTTGGTGTTTGGTGTACATGGCACATGGAGAGTTGGTGTTTGGTGTACATGGCACATGGAGAGTTGGTGTTTGGTGTACATGGCACATGGATAGTTGGTGGTGTACATGGCACATGGAGAGTTGGTGTTTGGTGTACATGGCACATGGATAGTTGGTGGTGTACATGGCACATGGAGAGTTGGTGTTTGGTGTACATGGCACATGGATAGTTGGTGGTGTACATGGCACATGGAGAGTTGGTGGTGTACATGGCACATGGAGAGTTGGTGGTGTACATGGCACATGGAGAGTTGGTGTTTGGTGTACATGGCACATGGAGAGTTGGTGGTGTACATGGCACATGGAGAGTTGGTGTTTGGTGTACATGGCCCATGGGGAGTTGGTGTTTGGTGTACATGGCCCATGGAGAGTTGGTGTTTGGTGTACATGGCCCATGGGGAGTTGGTGTTTGGTGTACATGGCCGATGGAGAGTTGGTGTTTGGTGTACATGGCCCATGGGGATGATATCACGCCAACAAACAATGTATCCCGATACCTCAGCATGATATCACGCCAACAAACGATACAAACGATACCTCAGCATGATATCATACCAACAAACAATGTTTCCCGATACCTCAACAGATTAAAAATTAT
The DNA here is from genome assembly GCA_032622095.1 of Siphonodentalium dalli. Taxonomy (NCBI): domain Eukaryota; kingdom Metazoa; phylum Mollusca; class Scaphopoda; order Gadilida; family Siphonodentaliidae; genus Siphonodentalium; species Siphonodentalium dalli. Next base: position 1,954,393 of record CP136068.1, read on the forward strand.
AAAATTGTTAAAGAATGTAAGAAAAAATGGTAAAAAGTGTTAAAAAAAGATTTTTTTTAGGCCAATGCATTCTCTTATATATGCGAGGCGACCTATGGTCGACTCGCATATATAAGAGAATGCATTGGCACAGGGCATAACTGTAACCATCACAATGTGGTCAATGGGCCGGTTCCAATGATATCCATATTTGTATGGTTCTATTCAGACAGACCGAAGATATTTTAGGCTGTTGAAGCTTTATTTGGCCGGTTTTGGCCGTTTTGTTGGGTAAAGGGTTAAGGACAGAAGCTCCCCTTGATCAGCTGACTGATATATATAATATATGCAAAATGTTTAACCATAAATTACCATTCACCCCTGACCTCTTCTATTTTTAGACATTCCATAAAAGTGGGCTACTTACAGCGCGTGCCAAAGAGACTAGGTTACCCGAAAAAACTATGTTACATGTTCGGACCTCGGTCACATGGATGGCGGAGAAACACCGGATCCAGATAGATACTCATATGACGTCATCATTAGGGATCGAGGATGGAAACATGACGCTTCAGACTAATCTGCACGACAGTGTTATGTCTCCTCGCTACGATGATATGGTCACTGCCATCACGTACATAATGTAAATTTTTGTTGCATTTTTCCTATTAAACACTTTGGTCACTTACAGTTCATTTTGCATTATAATGAGAAACTAAACTGACCATATTAAATTGGAACAATTTCTACGCCAAAAATTCAGACAAGTCTGACTTGAGTGTGCCTGTCATTTGCAGAATGCGGTCCCCATAGGGTGAATTTAGAACGTTATCTCGCATAGCGGTCTAGCATCACTAAATTTACCCTCTGTGAACCTCATTATCCATGGCCTCATCTGATATGGGAGATATAGACTCATATTGAAATTCCCAAATGGTGAATATTGTAATGTACACCCATTGGGAACCTCGATTATGCAATGTGTCGTCTGTCAATTTGGGGATACAGACAAAACTAAACTAAAAAAACAAATAGAATCTATGTGAAGAAGTTTCTGTAGAAATTTTATAATAAAGACTCTTTCCAGAGAATATGAGGCCTAAGTAGAATGAGGTCCCCAGAGGGTTAATTTAGTGATGCTAGCTCGCTATGCGGGATTGAATCAAGCTTGTTGTGTATACCTTTTGCTAAATCTCCTTAAACAACTTCAACTTGTAATAACAATGTTCGTATGTTGAGTAAGCTTGAAGTCAGACAAGAACACGTGATTAGAAATGACACGTGGCGACAACCATTTTTATGGATTTTCTTATTCCAAAAATAGACACTATTACGTTAGTCCGAGAGCTGATATGGATACATTTGCACCCCCTGGACTTAAGACTTAACGTTACCCCACTCATTTTGTTCCTTATTATGTCCTTCAACTTTTAAGCGTCATATTTTCAACTTCCGGTGGCCATTTTTGTGGCCATTTTCGATTGGGACTTCCAATTTTGCACTATGTCTTAGCTTCACGAAAATATATACATTTGTATACAAACTGACTCAGGGCCGAGTGTTCTTGTCTGGATTACTGTCGCGAGGAAGATCACAGGATTTACAGATGAATTGCTGAAATTCGGACGCGAATTATGCAGGGAACAATTAAATATGACGTCATACTGTCATGATCGGTGATGTCAACATGTCACTTCAGACTAATGAGGCTGCTTAGATGGTGTCATTGATTGTCACAAGGTTCCTATCATAGTCCAGCTTTTCAAAACCGTCACATTTCTTGACAGCTATTCAAATCTCGCTGGATCACGTGATATCACGTATGTTTACAGTTGCGACAAAATGGGGGTGACCAGCGCTTTCGTAATATTGGCAACATTTGGCAAGGCCAGACATTAGTTAAGGCTTTGAGTTTTTACGATGTATACACTTTTATTTGGTCAATAAAGCCCTCGGGGGGGGGGGGTAAAGAACTTTATAATTATACTGGTACGTGTAAAGAAGGCAAAAGACACAGACGAGCGCGGGAATGTGTGTTTTTGTATTTAGCTTGCTAGAAATGAAAATAACTAATCACGTTCTATGTGACAATATGAAAAGCTAGCTACGAATGTGATCTTCAGTGAGAATCTGGCTAGCCTTGTGACATTTTTAAAAAGCTGGCTACCGATGTGATCGATCCCTCGTGGCAATGACCCCATCAGCACGAGAAGGGGGTTTGAACTCAATCATGAAATATTTTTTAAATTTTTGTTTTCAGACAAAAAATCGAATATTCCTATTATTCATCAATTATATTGGACTGAAGTGGCTATCAGTTATAAAATTTCTAACGATAATGGGTATTGGGTTGGAAATTGTCCAACTGTTTGGGGTATACCACCCAGTTGGAAAAGTTCATCTAACAGCACTATGGTTGGAAATGTTCCACGCACGAAATTTCGATCTGGTTCAAGTTGGATGCACATGCAAATTAGTTGGACATCCCAATTTATACCCTCTAGTGGCATCTGGGATACGAGCCAAGGGCCATGGCGTCGCGACACCCCGATGTAGACCCTCTAGCCGCCTCTGGGGTACGAGTCATGGGGCCATGGCGTCTCAACACCCCGATGGCGTTAGAACATTGTAGTTCGTGCTTGTGTGACTTTTGTGAACATTAAGGGACTCAAGAGATTTGATAATGTGCAATAATATAAATTTTATTATAGTCAGTAAAACAACTCATCAACAAGTTAAAATAAATATAGATGGACTTTGTTCTAATGTTCTTATTAATAGCTCTCCAGTAACAATATTCCGCATGTCGAAACCATGTAAATAGTACAGGTTACATGTCGAAACCATGTAAATAGTACAGGTTACATGTCGAAACCATGTAAATGTAAATAGTACAAGTTACATGTCGAAACCATGTAAATAGTACAGGTTACAGTGGCATTGCCTATCAATGTCCAATTAGTCTATTAAGACAGTTTAATTCAAACTTGGCATTAAACATCGGAGACGGTCGAAGAATTTGAACTTATCGTGGTATCGGCGATCTTTGTTGACGAATAATTTTGTTAACATAACAATGGGGCTCAAAACGCGAAATTACGTTATGGAGAGCTATTAATAATTAATATAGTAACACCGTTTGATCACTTTCTCCATGTTCTTCTTGGTGGTGATTATTAGTGGACTGAAGATCTTTGAATGGTTTCAATGTGCGATTTTTGTTTCCACAATTTCCCACTGCGAGTGCGTCAATTTAATAAAACTTTAATATTTCTAACATCATTCCGGACTGTGTCCGCTCGTTACTATGGATACGAACATCATCACACAAACGGACTGTGTCCGTTCCTTACATAATTTGCACACGAACATCATCACACAAACGGACAAAGTTGCATTGTTTCATTCCATCCATATACGAAAACATTATTCATCAAAATTGCATGTCTCTTTTTATATAAAACTATGATAATTAAACAATTATAAACATAATAATTACTTTGTTATCATCCTGGCCCTCCATCTATTCGTTATATCAGCAATGCTTAAATGTATGTGGTTTATATTTTGACTTGTAAGGTATCTCCCTCTCCCTTCTCTCTCTCTCTCTCGCTCTATCTCTTGCTCGGTCTCTCTCTCTCTCTCTCTCTCTTCCATTGTCTCACTCTCTTTCTTTCTCTATATATTGCCCCCTCTCTCCCTCTTCCATTGTCTCGCCCTCTATCTGTCTCTCTATTTCTTTTTCTCTATATCTCTCTCTCTTCTATGATATCGCTCCTTTTCTTTCTCACTCTCTTTCTCTCTCTCTTTCTCTCGCTCTATCTCTCTTCTATTGTCTCGTTCTCATTCTTTTCCATTCGCGCTGTCTTTTTCTCTCTCTCTCTCTCTCTCTCTCTCTCTCTCTCTCTCTTCTATAATTCGCACTCTCTCATTCTCTCACTATATCTATCTCTTGCTCGCTCACTATCTCTCTCTTCCATTGTCTCGCTCTCTTTCTTTCTCTCTCTATATCTTGCCCCCTCTCTCCCTATTCCATTGTCTCGCCCTCTTTCTTTCTCTCTATTTCTCGTTCTCTCTAGCTCTCTCTTCTATGGTATCGATTTCTTTCTCTCTCACTCCCTATCTCTCTCTCTTTCTCTCTCTCTATCTCTCTCGCTCTATCTCTCTTCTATTGTCTCGTTCTCTTTCTCTTCCATTCGCGCGCTGTCTCTATCTCTCTCTCTTCTAATATTTGCGCTCTCTCTCATTCTCTCTCTCCTGCTGTCTCGGTCTATTTCTCACTCTCTTTCTCTCTCCCCTTCTCCCTTTCTCGCCCCTGTTATTGTCTCGATCTCTTTCGCTCTTTCTCTGTCCCTCTTATCTCATATTTATATATATACTTACTTCACAACTAAAAATAGGCCCTATACTGTACAACTTATATACATGTAAATATATATTTGCGGTAGAATTGAAAATCAGTGGATTATAACCACAGGCAGCTTCTATTTATGTTACATGAAGGTATAGAGAATACCTACAATTTTATTTCTGAATACCGAAACATATCATTCGTGACAGAAATATCGATCGTTCACGAGCGGCTACAAGCCATTCGTGAAATTCGATATTTCGTTTCAGACACGAATGATATTTTTCAGGTATTCACTGTAGGTATTCTTTTTATTATATGCGGCTTATTTGGGCTCAAAGATGCTAGTTAAGTCTTAGTGCACGCAATTATCACTCGATCGACCGTGACAGCGCGTTTTAGTTTCAAAGCCAACAGTGAGATAACGGAACCTGTAGTGTGCAATAACAAGTTCACTGTAGCTCCGAAGAGATACATTGTAGACGACGATTACTGGGCAAGCATATAATGAAATAAAGTTCCAATATTTAACGATATTTTACGATAGTTTCACTCAAAGTGCATGTTCAGATTGATATATTTCAATGAGATGTAATTATAAGTAATACTCTCTAGCTAGCTGTATCATAATAATTACACAGCTTTAAGAACTGTACTGTGTTTGGTTTTCAACACGATGTCTTTATACTATAAATAGTCTTTATATACAACCAGATTCTCAAATATAAAATACCAGCGAATAAGCAGAACATAAGCTATACTGGTATAATATTTCCATATAATCAGTTAATAAAAATCATGCAGAATGAAAAGAGGTGATAAAATAATTTATATTTTCAAAATAACTTCTCAAAGATAGGAAAATTAAATAGGAAAAGAGCATCCAAGACATTATTTACAACTATATATATATTTTTTAAGGTAGGCCTATGTGCCCACGGACTCAGTGGAATAAATCATTTTTTCTTGTACTATCCTTCAAGTTGGTGAACATAAAATGTGAGTTACCCCTCCGTGCTTGCCTTGAGGGCTGATTGAAATGCTATACGATGAGGAGTCATTTAAGCATACCGATGCTGATAAATAAATTAAGAAATTGCCAATAAATAAATAAACAAAGGTTAAATAGAGAGTAATCAATTGGTTTCGATGATTACGTGACATAATTCACGAGGAGAGCCGGGCCTGGTAAAACCCGAGTGAACGGAGCGAACGAGGGTTTTACCAATAGGACCGGCTACCCGAGTGAATTATGTCACGTAATCATCGAAACCAATTGATTATTATGTTTATTACACACTTTCAACCACTAAAATGTGCTAATTCTAAAGAGAAGATGTGACAAAATAAGCCCAGATCAGCTGATTCTCCCATTTTGAACCCCAACGTACAATTGCGCGTGCAGTTACGCGGATGGACACATAATTTAAATAATTGTGACGTAACGATACCGATTGACCTCATAATTTGATGCGATTCATTTTTTAAAGTTTCGGAAATTTTCTGTAAAAATTGTGTTTATTCTGACCAAACAAGCATGGCACTTTGAACGGGATATTGTGAAGATTCTGATGGTGTGTGTAAATCATGTTGGTTCATACAAAAAATGTTTGGAAATCGTGCTAAAAGTAGAAAGATAAGTTTCGAAGTGACGATATTTTAATCATCGACGTAAACAAATTCTCGAAGAGCAACACGTGGAAATTCAGCTCGGAACTGGATAAATGTATTGTTCACATGGAATTGTTCATAGTTCATTTGACTGGAATATATATGACATCGTCCGAATCATCGGAGTTGATAATAGGTAAGATTCTTCTTCATTTTACCAGTTTATTAACTGCTTCTGCATCATCGTTAGCAGTTTGTTTCTGTTCAACTTCAACCATGTTTGAGCCACAGAAAGTGAAAATAGTTCCGGCTTAGAGCGGAACTGTCCAAAATCGCGTGCTCTCACCTGTGACGTAATTCACAGGTATGACATTATCACTTTTAACTCACCAAGAAATCCTTATAAATCACGTCTAAGTGTGTAATAAACAAACATATTTCTTTCAAAAAGGTGGTAAGTGTTTTCTCCTGGTTTGAGCCTAATTGACAGTATAAGCTATCTACACAGTACCGAGGTTACTCTCCATTGTATATCCATAACTCCGCCCACAATGCTTTGAAGCCACTGACAATCGGAGCCAAAAACACTATCCAACACAAACACCTTGTAAAAAGTTATACGTTATAAAATGCGGATAATTAGTTATCAGACATCGCTCTTTGACCGATCCGACGCCGAAATGTTTAAACTGAAAACTGTATTAAAGAGAAGCTGGTATGTCGCCCAAAATGTAATTAATGGGGCCTTCACCCTGAAAACTGAGATGTCCAGAGGACGACGTAACCATCGTGGGAAATGTGGGAGATAGAAAAGAACATATGAACATTAGATACCGAATTAACCAAGTTTAGCTCTGACTAGCTTATCTTTAAGATTCTGATTTTTCTTAAATGCGATTATCACTTTTTTGTTGAGTGGTTCAGCCAGTTCTCCTCGCAACTTCCGCCGTGCAAAAGTAAACATTCGGAGCTGGTACATTTTCGGTTTAAAATATACGTAAATCAAATATATTAGTGTACTTCTACGTGGAAACGTCTTATTCTAACACCACGGTCGGACAGGAAACAGAGGCCTGAAGAATCGCGATGCGGAAAAGTGATTTTTGAGGTATGAAATCAAACGAACATTCAAATTCATTGTGATTACCGTTACACCAACGGCGCTTCGCCAATCAGACCCGTCACGGTTTATCACTTACAACCTGAGTATACCAATCATTGATCACACGGTCGAACATAGCCAATTTAATGAGGGTGCCGAGGGTGTAACCCAAAGCGCATTATCAACACCAAGCTGTTAATTCTGACTGAGATATACATCGTGAGTGATCGACAGTTGATAGTTTGAGGGTACCAAGGTTATATCAGGCAACTCGAACTTATATTCAGTTCAGTGCAGTATGGACGAAACAGCTAATCTGATCATGGAGGCTCATGCTACCCTTTCACAGAACGATAATGGCAGCAACGAGATTCCGGTTGATACGTGTATGCCCCAGAATTCAATGTCACAACAACAGCAGCAGCAACAACAACAACAACTACAACAATATGATATGGACCATCCGCCTACATTACTGGACATTGCTAAATTATTAGGAAATATGAATGGTCGGCTGGTATCACTTGAAGATAGTTTCAACACCAGAATGGGCAGTATTGAAAATAAACTTCAATCTATGTCAACCAGGGTTGTGGCTGTTGAAGGCGAAATGTCCAACGTTAAAAACAAAATTCTCAATAATGAAACAAAACTAGACGTCATGTCCAACGAGATTGGCGCAATGAAAATGGTTGACCAGAAGTGCGACGAGAAAATGTCATCAATCGCTACGCGCCATGATGCCCAAATTCGTGACTTACTGATAAAGCAAGCCGAGGCTGATAGGCTTCTACGGAAACTTTCGGTCGCCAACTCAGAGCTTGAGGGCACAGTGACGGATCTTAGATGCCACTCAATGAAATATAACCTTATATTTCGCGGAATCCACGAAGCACGCGGCGAAAACACCGAAGCTGTATTACGGGGTTTCCTGGGGGATGAAATGGGTATACGAAACTCCCGGAACATTTACTTTTCAAATATCCATCGCCTTGGCAGGAAACCAGCTGGTGGACACAGGCCGATTATCGCGAGGTTTGCATACTTTCCTGATAAAACCCGTATTCTACGAGCATCATATATGCTGAAATCCTCGCCGTTCTCTATAAGTGAACAGTTCCCGGAAAATATCAACGAGGAGAGGAAAAAGTTGATCCCAGTTATGAAAGAATTAAACAATGCTGGGAAAAAAGTGAAGCTGGTGAAGAATAAGCTGTATGTGGAAAACGAGCTGTACGTACCCAGCAAGTCTGATTCCGTGTTTCCTTCAGATGAAAGAGCTGAAGGTATGCCACATGATGTCGGTACCCCAAAGCCACGGGACCCACCGAAACCCGAGAAGCGACGGCGCTTGAATTCCAGCCCGCGCTAGGACATTCCAGGAGAGCAATGTCTGGGCTCTTGCGCGAGTGCACCGAAAGGTCAGGGGAATAACTCTATATTTCACCGTGTTCAAAATAGGTGCACGGATGAGCTATCTGTCCTGACTTTAAATGTGTGTGGTTTGGCCAAACGATTAGACTGTCCTGAATTTGTTGAATTGTGTATTTTATATGATGTATTATGCTTTATGGAGACATTGACGGATGATTGTGAAAATTTATCTTTACCTGGCTACACCTTTTCTTTTAAGAATCGCACGAAAGTAAGCCGTAGAAAATCCGGCGGTATAACCATTGCGTACAGGAATAATTTGGCGGATAAAATATCAGTAGTGCATTCGAGTTGCAAATTTGTTCATTGGGTAAATATTTCCAAAGATATATTTGATGGGAAGTCTGATGTTTTAGTTGGTGCTGTCTATATCCCACCAGAAAAGTCCAGATACTCCAGTAAAGAAGCGTTTAATGAACTAGATTGTGAAGTTATTAGTCGTAAATTGGATTATGATAATTTAATTCTTACAGGGGATTTTAATGCACGTACATCCAATACTCAAGATTTTTATGATTTTTCGGAGAATGATTTCCATCAAGTACCTGATCTGATTCAACCTGATTTAAGAACCCTAGCTGATAATGGAATGTCAATATATCGATCGAGTAAGGATAAAATAACCAATACATTTGGGAGATTGCTAATTAGTATATGCAGAAATAATGAGATATATATGTTAAACGGTAGAACTGATAGTGACATGGATATTGGTAAGTTGACATGCAAGGAATCATCTGTAGTTGATTACACCATTTGTTCCCCAGAATGTTTGAATTTGGTAAGAGGCTTTGAAATACAAGACCACTCGTTGCTTTATTCTGATGCTCACTGTAGTTTGTCCCTGCGACTTTGGAAAGGGAAACTGGCCCCATTGCTTGAAGTTAAAGATCCAACATGTAATAACTTAACGAACCAATCTAAACCGAAATCGTGGGTCCCTGAGAAAACCGCCGAATTTGTTGGAAATATCGAGGAGGTTGACATTAAACAAATAAATGAACAATTGGAAGCTATGCGAAACAACAGTTCCACATGTAACAGTATATCGGAATTAGTCACATCACTTTCTGGCGTAATGATAGATGCAGCGAAAAAGACTTTTGGTTCCAAGTATGTGAGGAAAATTCAGCGACCTGAAACAACAACACAGCGAACTAGTTGCAGAGCGTGGTTTACAGACGAATGTCGAAACGTAAGGAAAGCTTATAAAAAAAGCCAAACGCATATATGCTAAAACACCAAACGAGAATACAAAACTAGGTCTGCGACAAGCTGAACGTGAATATAAAAGAGTCATAAATAGGGCGAAACGTGAATATGAAAGTAATTTGCAAATTCAGATGGAAAGTATACGAAACACTGATACAAGGACATTTTGGAAAACTATTACGGGTAATAGGGGCCATAGTGATACATCTCTTGGCATTGATATACTTGTAGAACACTTCAGAAAGCTTAACTCCCAGTTCACCTAGTACAAACGCTATCGCATGCCAAATGGGGTGGGATGCTGAAAAATCGCAAGCCAATTTGCGCGCGATTTAGTTTGCCGTGTCCCGCGTGACTCAGCATCGCATGCGAATATCTTATACTATGTTTCGATTGTAAAATTCAAAGAAATGTAACTCTAATATACCCGTTATTTAGTAAAAAATCATACCAAAAGAATGACACCACAAAGAGACACGTTTCAAAAACACTATAGGAAAAAGCACTTTTAGGAGGCGGACGGCACTGTCTAACCTGTTGGGAAACACAAAATTCAAACTGTTATTGAAGCGCCGCAGGCGCGTTAAGCAACGTCACCCCTTTTTCAAATTGATATCGAGGCAGTCAGGTCGCGCCAGCGACCGCTGCCGCGGGGGCCTGATGGCTCATAAAAACAACTCTATATATAAGCGCCCGCGGCTACCACTTTATAGCATCAAGGGTAGACTGAGCAAATCGAGACGGGATGCTGGTCCCGCCAAACTCTCCAGACGGCATCGACATATCAAAACGCATGCGATTCTCGCCTATCGTATCTGTATTTGGACGAGATAGTAAGACCATAGCCTGCCCAGTTACCTGATGCACTGTCTAACCTGTTGGGAAACACAAAATTCAAACTGTTATTGAAGCGCCGCAGGCGCGTTAAGCAACGTCACCCCTTTTTCAAATTGATATCGAGGCAGTCAGGTCGCGCCAGCGACCGCTGCCGCGGGGGCCTGATGGCTCATAAAAACAACTCTATATATAAGCGCCCGCGGCTACCACTTTATAGCATCAAGGGTAGACTGAGCAAATCGAGACGGGATGCTGGTCCCGCCAAACTCTCCAGACGGCATCGACATATCAAAACGCATGCGATTCTCGCCTATCGTATCTGTATTTGGACGAGATAGTAAGACCATAGCCTGCCCAGTTACCTGATGCACTGTCTAACCTGTTGGGAAACACAAAATTCAAACTGTTATTGAAGCGCCGCAGGCGCGTTAAGCAACGTCACCCCTTTTTCAAATTGATATCGAGGCAGTCAGGTCGCGCCAGCGACCGCTGCCGCGGGGGCCTGATGGCTCATAAAAACAACTCTATATATAAGCGCCCGCGGCTACCACTTTATAGCATCAAGGGTAGACTGAGCAAATCGAGACGGGATGCTGGTCCCGCCAAACTCTCCAGACGGCATCGACATATCAAAACGCATGCGATTCTCGCCTATCGTATCTGTATTTGGACGAGATAGTAAGACCATAGCCTGCCCAGTTACCTGATGGTTCAACACTTGTTACCGAAAACAAAGTCGATCTGGATGCCTCAGGTACACGCATGTTAAACATTCCCATAACTAACGAAGAAATATTATATTGCATTGGTAAACTTCAAAATAATAAAGCGTCTTCGCAAGATGGAATAATCAATGAATATATTAAGGCATCAGTGCCCAAGTTATTACCAGTCTATACGCATCTCTTTAATATCATTTTCGACTCAGGATTAATACCTGACTCATGGCGCACGGGCTCAATTATACCGATTTATAAAAATAAAGGGAAGAAAGACGACCCCTCGAATTATAGGGGTATAACCATATCAAGTTGTCTTGGGAAATTATTCACATCAATATTGAACAGACGGCTAACTAATTTTTCTGATTCTTGCGGAGTTATACATGAAAATCAAAGTGGCTTTAGGAAAGGTTACTCAACCGTGGATAATGTGTTTGTGATACAGACGCTTATGGATCTTTGTAAATTTAAGAAAAAGAAATTGTTTTGTGCCTTCATTGATTTTGAAAAGGCCTTTGATACTGTCCGTAGAGATTATTTATGGTATAAATTAGCATTAAATAATATAGGTGGCAAGATGTACAACATCATTGTTGACATGTACAAGGATATTAAATCTAGGGTAGTATGTAATGGAGAAATATCAGACCCCTTCCCCTCTATGATTGGTTTGAAACAGGGTGACAATTTATCCCCTTTTCTTTTTTGTCTCTATGTTAACGACCTTACAGATTTTCTCGCCAGCACGGATATAGTGGGAGTGGAGTCGATATCGCGCGAATGCGAGGATAGACTAGACAGATATATGAAATTATTCATAATTTTATATGCAGACGACACGGTGTTATTCTCCGATTCCGCCGATGATCTACAGCGTCAGTTGAGTTACTTTGAGGACTATTGTTCGACTTGGGCCCTTAGAGTCAACGTGGCAAAAACTAAAATAATTTGCTTTTCCAAGGGTAGGTTACCCAGACATTTACTGTTTAGGCTCAACGGTAAGGAAATCGAAGTGGTGAAAACATTTTCTTACCTGGGTATTTTGTTTAGCCGATCTGGTTCATTCACGATAACCAAGAAAGACTTATCAATGAAAGCTAAGAAAGCCATGTATGAAATTATAAAAATCGCGCGTACGCATAAGCTAACAATATCAACACAGTTAAAACTCTTTGACACCTTAGTCGCACCAATCCTATTTTACGGGTGTGAGGTTTGGGGTGTGGGTGACAATTCTATCATTGAGGGAATACATCTGAAATTTTGCAAAATGGTCTTGGGATTAAAAACATCAACACCTTCTTATATGGTATACGGGGAGCTTGGGAGGTATCCAATGCATATTGATATCAACTTAAAAATAATGAAATTCTGGACTAAGCTTGTCACAAATTCAGAAAACCAGTTGAGTGGAAAAATTTATAAACTTGCCTTATCCATGGCCGATGAAACATCATTTGCGTCCCCATGGTTTAAATCGATAAAAACAAATTCTAAATGAAGCAGGCATGTCTTTTATTTGGAGCATCCAGAATCGCGGAATCGACGAGAAACGATTAATAAAGGATTTGAAAAATAAAATGAGGGATCAGTTCGTTCAGAACTGGCATTCATCGATGACATCATCTTGTAAAGGCAATACTTATAAATCTTTCAAACACGGTTTCTGTGAAGAATCATATATTTTTCACGGATCAGATACTAATATAGTTACTCTAGCTCGATTTAGAACAGCCAATCACGTTTTACCAATCGAAATTGGGCGCTGGAATAAAACACCGTTATCGGAGAGAACGTGCACTTTATGTGAAACAAATATTGTATGTGACGAGTATCACTTTATACTTGAGTGTCCCTCTCTATCCCAAGAACGGAAACTATACATAAAACATGCATATTGGAAGTATCCCAAGCGTCGCAAACTGTCCATTCTTCTCTCAAACAGAAAGCCAAGTATTATACGCAACCTTTGCAGATTCATACACATTATACATAAAAGAGCGAGTTGCTCTCCTGGTTCATCTGAACCTTAAAGTTATCACAACCATCGTCATTGCGACCTTGTTTGTTTGTTTATGTATTGCTATATGTATTACCATGTATGTTCTTAATACCATGTACTATGGTGAAAGAATTAAATGATACTGATCGCCTTCTCCTTGTATATTCGCGCAATTTCTGTGTTGCGGCGACTATATACAAGAGGAAGCCACATCAAGCTGTTGTGCGGAGCTGGCTGATACACATTCATTCCATAAGGAGTTGTATATATATATATATATTCAATAAAATATTTAGGGATTATATAGATTCCATGAAATATTTAGGGATCATATAAATTCCATGAAATATTTAGGGATTATATAGATTCCACGAAATAGACGAAATATTGGGAATGTTCACCAATTAAATGCGAAATCCTGTATGGAATCTTTAAGTTTTAGCAGCTTCTAATAACTATAGGATTGTCAATTATCGTTTCAAGGATTCTGTAGAATTTTGTGACCCCTTTCCAGGGCATCTGTCAGAATCCCTAAAAAAATCATGCAATCTATAAATTCCCAAATCTATCATGAATTAAATTATAAAGATTCCCTGACTATACGGATTCCCTGCAACATATATAGCTTTTCAAGTATATAAAATCAACAAATAAAAACTATATTACTATCCTTGCGACACAAGTCGTTCGAGCGTTATAGTGACCTAAATATTGACATGTTATACAGTAACTACCATTAAACAGATATTGCTTCCACGTACATGGGATGCTGCAACAACACAAATTTATATTTTTTCCGTTTTTTGTGCCATCCAACAGGAACAGACTCGTCGGACTTTATTTTAATCATATATATATAGCTTTCATTTGGCTTGTTTTCAGTGAATGTCAATGAGATATTATTAAATTTGTGTGGCCATTATAGTCCGATGACTGTCTCTTTAATAAGAGACAGTCATCGGAGCAGCTATCTGGGGTAAAACGAGAGAATTTATAGCGACATTTACATATTGAGTCCAGAAAATTAGGTTTGGACCGAGCCTTTGGCAAGGTCCAGACCTAATTTATTGAACGAGTGTTGTAAATTTCACTATAAACTTGGAACAAATTTGTAGATTATATTTATTACATGATCCACAACTTCGCTAAAACATACTTAAATCAACAAATTGGACGTGAAACGAACCGGCTTCTGTAAGTCCTGCGATCACGCTTCACGTAACCACGCGTTATTTGCCTTTGTAAAGATATAGTCCAAGATAAATAATGACACTTTGACGTATTAATGACGACTCTTCAGTCATTAGAGTTTGTTGGAAAAATATTTGAAGCCATATTATTTTTTTGAGACGTAGCGTACTGAAAGTAAACAGACGACAAACCGGAAGTTAAAAGTCACCTGTAATTATTTCTTGTTTTGCAACGAACTTTGCAAATTACAATTTATATAATGAGTTTATTGAATGGAATAAGGGTATGATCATGTAATAAATAGATACAATTTATCAGTTATATAGGTAACCTTTATATGTAAGTGGGTGTCTGACACATCTGACAAGATCAGCGAAAATCAGCTTATACCAAATTAATGATGCGAAATATTATAAAGACCACGGTCCCAATTTATCGCAGACAAATTGTTACACGTGCTCATGACATAAATTTTGAAGCAGGATCCTGGAACGGTTTAATAGAATTTTGACAAGCTTTTAGAACGTACACCAAAAACATCAGATTTCATTTATGCCAAACAATTTAGACAAATTTGAAAAATTTACTCCCAATGAGTTAAAAAGATGCCAAAATGTTTCGATAGTATCATAATCAGTTGCAGATTGCTGACTCTATGCCATGCTAAGTGTATGTCACATTTTGCTCCCCCTGTTCATATACTATATACTATACATAAAACAAAAACATACATGGGGTAATACGAGACAACGTTCAATCTATATATATATTTAGTCTGGTGACTCACGGAACCTTGGCGGAGGTTATAACGGCGTTAGTTTTTAAAGAATTTGATTTCTGATTCTGTTTTTTTTAATTTTTGGTGGTCAAATTGAGCAAGCAGTTCAATCTAAAAATAATTAATTGGAAACAAAATTTAAGTCACAATGTTTAAAACGATCAAAATGTGCGCGAAGCGCTCACATGGGCCGTTGCTGAATAAAGGCCTTTGGTTATGGTAAACATGTGCGCGAAATGCAAAGCCCACACGTCGCTAAATAAAGGTTCCCTTTGTGGGCCTGTTTCAGCAAGAATATAAGTAAAAAAATATATCAGGAATTCAATTACTGAGTTATATTGAAATATGGACAAATTTCTGAAGTAGTCACAAATTGGCATACAACGTATCTTGGAAACAGTTTGATAGTAAAATATTTAAACAGCAATGTATACATAAACAACAAAATCATCACAATAATCACCTCGTCGCCAATATCATCACTACCGATGTCACATCATCGGAATCATCATTATCATGACCCCCATCATCGGAATCATCATTAGCATTACCCCCATCAGCGGCATCATCATTATCATGACCCCCATCATCGGAATCATCATTATCATGACCCCCATCATCGGCATCATCATTATCATGACCCCCATCAGCGGCATCATCATTATCATGACCCCCATCATCGGAATCATCATTATCATGACCCCCATCATCGGCATCACCATTATCATGACCCCCATCATCGGCATCATCATTATCATGACCCCCATCATCGGCATCATCATTATCATGACCCCCATCATCGGCATCATCATCATCATGACCCCCATCATCGGCATCATCATTATCATGACCCCCATCATCGGCATCATCATCATCATGACCCCCATCATCGGCATCATCATTATCATGACCACCATCATTGCCATCACCATCGGCATTATCACCACCGCTTTTATGATAATCAGGTTCGTAAGTGGTCGATGCATGAGCATTTACAATGAAATGCTCATGCTTGGCAGCACCAAGTTCATCGTCATCTTATCATCGCCGTTGCTAAGGCAATATCATCGTCAACATCAAGATCGACATCATCAACAACAACAACAAAACATTTTCAACAACGGCAACTTCAACAACAACACCACAGGCAACAAAAACAACAACAAAAACAACGTCAGAGGTAACAACAACAACAACATCATAGGTAACAACAACACCACAGGCAACAAAAACAACGATAACGTCAGAGGTAACAACAGCAACAACGACAACAACATATGAATCAACCGGGTCCGAAGTTGTTCAGATTTGTGCTGAATGTACTTCACGTGTTCATGTGCGTGGTTGGGTGAGAACAAATAGCGACCATCACATAATTGTGCTGAAATATCCATCACATGTTCAATTGTGATTTAGTGAAAGTGAATCAAAATGGCCCAGTGATAAGCCGATATCAATCATCCAGCGATTCACAACCATTGGTCAAACAGTACCACAGTATGTGTTCCGCAGTTTCGTCTGCTTTCATCCACTTCACGTGCATCTATGTCTGCTTGATTGACACTGTTGTCAAACAATACCACATTACATTACATGGTCTGCCACATCGCCCTGTATTCACAATGTTGCATAATAACAGCTGTTGAAATTATTATAGACTTATAGTCAAATACCATCACGCCACATGTTCTGCCACAGCGCCCTCTGTTGCGAGTGAAGCCACATGTGGTTGCTTCAGGGATGTTCAACTTTTTGTACCACATACAATCTTTTGTTCACACAACATTACTGTCATCATACATCATCACGTGACATTTTGGTTGTAATTTCAGAAAAGTTGTCCGTTGTTCTGAGACAGATTGTTATTGTCATTGTTTTGTTTGTCGAGCACAATCCGCAGCCATTGGCCAAATAGTACCACGTGATATTTTCCATAGAATCCCCTCCTTTCGTTCACATTACAACCATCTTCACGCTCATCTCGGTTTTCTCAAGAGACGTTGTAGTCAAACAATGCCACAGAAGGCGCTCATTGTAAACAACCTGCGTTCCAGGTGAAGCTACATATGGTTGGTTTAGGGTAGCATATTGACAGCTGGAGAGATAATGATAACACCATCCGCCTCTGTTGAGACAGCTGTCGTCACTCGTATTCACGTGATTCTTTTGGTCGTAGGTTGAGAACGGTTGTCCGCCATGCTGTGCCAAGCTGTTGCAAATACCACCCGTATCAAAATTGCCGAGGTTTAGCCGATACCAATCATTGCATGGGCCGAGGGAGAATCCAGTGAATGTTCTAACCTGCCATTTGCGTGGATTGCCGAACTTCATTAAACGAATCCTCATTATTTGTATAGAGCCTGGTGCAGCGAGATGGTAAACATTCTCCAAACCCAGCCAATACTCCCCGTTGGGATCCCCAAATCCTGATCGGTATTCAAGCCACGTTCTATTGAAGTTAACACTGCCGTCATATCGCTTCTGGAACACCGTCCATCCACCCTCAGTCATGTCGCACCACGCATCGACCAGGGTGTAACCATCCGGGTATATACCATAGACTCCATCCGTGATGTAGCCGGCATCATAATGTCCCTTGCAGTCTGTGGATATACATGTATATTAACAAGAATACTATTGTTATACAGAATATTGTCACTGTACACACCCACGTGACTAGTTGTATGTACACAGGCCTGGGTTTAGTGTGCCTGCCATTTAGCATCACTAAATTCACCCTCTGGGGACCTCATAACTAATAACATCGTGAAAAGATTGCCGTAAATTGTAAGATCTGAGACCGATTTCCAAAATTCACGGTAAATAAAAATGTGACAAAATCAGACACATAAATTATTATCATATAATAAATAATGTATGTCTTGTCGTTGACTATGCCAAAATAGTGGTCCTCGTTGAGGAATATTCCATGCATTATATATATAATACACAGTGGGGAGTCACATGGTTTTGAGGTTGGTGAGTATCACGCACTCAAAATGTGCAAACGCACAAAAACATAATATATGAGGAATTGACACAAAACATAGCATTTTGACTGTTACTAGCATATGCTAGTTTATTTTTAAAACAAGTTGATAATTATTTGTTCGGAAATACTCAGTAGTTTACTGTAAGACTCTGACCAAAGTTTCCAGTCGGAGGTTCGCGGAATACACAAGACCATACTACTTGGAGAATCCTTCGACTGACAACTTTGGTCAGAATGTTAGTGAAAACAACTGTGAGTTTGGACACAAATTAGGTATCAGCTTGTTTGAAAAATAGTATAGCATATGCTCGTAGCTGCCAACATGCCAACATGTAAAATATAAATATCCTAGTTTATTACCCTTTTCCTCGTTTCTGGTCGCGTTTGCGATCGCCTCTGTCATTTTTAATGCGTGATTCCCCACCGTGAAACCACGTGATTCCCCACCGTGAAACCACGTGATTCCCCACTGTGAAACCACGTGATTCCCCACCGTGAAACCACGTGATTCCCCACCGTGATATATGTTTGCTGTTTGCGGATGTCTGTCTGTCCGCTATAGAATTTAACTGGGGTTAACTTTTACGAGGATGATGATGGTGCAGCTAAAAACATTGTAAAGTAACGCTATCGGAATCAGGGACAGAAAAATGGAGAGGGGCAACAAATATCTGACAATAGTTTTGTCGCCGATTTCCACCAAACTTATATACATTTATGGAAGACGTATTCGATATTTATTGCTTCAATTTTCATTTCTATCAAAGTCATGAATCCAATGGCGTGGGCGTAAATGCCACCCTCTGTTCGGGGGATTGTGGAGAGGATGGCAACAAATTTGATAAAATATTTTACCGCCAATTAATACCAAAATTACATATAGATATAAAGTCTGAATTGAATTACGCGCAGTTCTTTACTCGGTTCGAAATCATCGCAATAAACAAATGAAAATCATTCGACAAGTAGATAATGTCATGAATCTCTACTCCAGCTACGCCCGTAGAGAGCCTCACGCATATAGAAGGATCTATTACTGAATGTCGTCTGCTCGTGTCTGTGGGGGGCACCATACGGGTGTTCAGTAGATCATGTCATGAATCTCTACTCCGGCTACGCCCGTAGAGAGCCTCACACATATAGAAGGATCTATTACTTGATGTCGTCTGCTCGTGTCTGTGCTACGCCCATATAAATCATACTCCACCAGTACACCATGAATCTCTACTCCAGCTACGCCCATATAAATCATACTCCACCAGTACACCATGAATCTCTACTCCAGCTACGCCCATATAAATCATACTCCACCAGTACACCATGAATCTCTACTCCAGCTACGCCCATATAAATCATACTCCACCAGTACACCATGAATCTCTACTCCAGCTACGCCCATATAAATCATACTCCACCAGTACACCATGAATCTCTACTCCAGCTACGCCCATATAAATCATACTCCACCAGTACACCATGAATCTCTACTCCAGCTACGCCCATATAAATCATACTCCACCAGTACACCATGAATCTCTACTCCAGCTACGCCCATATAAATCATACTCCACCAGTACACCGTGAATCTCTACTCCAGCTACGCCCATATAAATCATACTCCACCAGTACACCATGAATCTCTACTCCAGCTACGCCCATATAAATCATACTCCACCAGTACACCATGAATCTCTACTCCAGCTACGCCCGTATAAATCATACTCCACCAGTACACCGTGAATCTCTACTCCAGCTACGCCCATATAAATCATACTCCAACAGTACACCATGAATCTCTACTCCAGCTACGCCCATATAAATCATACCCCACCAGTACACCATGAATCTCTACTCCAGCTACGCCCATATAAATCATACTCCACCAGTACACCATGAATCTCTACTCCAGCTACGCCCGTATAAATCATACTCCACCAGTACACCGTGAATCTCTACTCCAGCTACGCCCATATAAATCATACTCCACCAGTACACCATGAATCTCTACTCCAGCTACGCCCATATAAATCATACTCCACCAGTACACCATGAATCTCTACTCCAGCTACGCCCATATAAATCATACTCCACCAGTACACCATGAATCTCTACTCCAGCTACGCCCGTATAAATCATACTCCACCAGTACACCATGAATCTCTACTCCAGCTACGCCCATATAAATCATACTCCACCAGTTCAAAACCTGTGACCATACATTTTTATGTTCTGGCCCGTTCTGATAGGGAACATTATAACATTAAACAAACAAAGCAGGTAATATATTTCTTAGTTAATATCAGTTAATTAATAATGCATTTCATAGGATGTGATAGCCCCAGTAATACAATACTTAGGTGACTTTTGCGAGCAAACATTGAATTAATTACTCGGAGAAAATTCCATAACTGTGAGCGACGCAAATCTAAATCGGCTCACAAACGTTGCCCAAATCATGTAATTTCGAGCTGGGACATTCCCATACTGTGAAATACATTGTTCAGAAATAGTAACTATGAAATATATTACCTGCATCGTTTTTTCGATGTTATAAAGTTCCCGTCAAAACATCAAACAGTTCCCATGTTTTGAACTGGCAACAGAGTAGAGATTCATGGTATAATCAGTTGGACAATGCGAGCTACGGTTTATAATCCATTAATAAGAATGACGTCATGTGATACAAACAGAGTAGAGATTCATTAATCAGAATGACGTCATGTGATGCAAACAGAGTGGAGGTTCATGGTATAATCAGTTGGGCAATGTGAGCTACTGTTTATAATCCATTAATAAGAATGACGTTATGTGATGCCCATTTGGGTATATAATTCATGAGAATACGAGTATTCTGTATTACCATCAAATTTCCACAGCTCGAATGACTTTAATATATGACCCTGCTAGTATTTAATATTTATTTAATGCTGTCAACTATGCTAAATATAAAGTACCTCTATGGCCTAAGGCTGGAGATTGTGTCGTCGTCATTGGGCATGTGGGCATGGTGGTGGTCGGAATGGTATTTAATGTAGTTAATTCAGTCGTTGTAGTTGTTTTAGTTGTTGTTGCTGTTGTTGCAGTTGTAGTTGTTGTTGTAGTTGTTGTTGTTGTAGTAGTAGTTGTTGTTGTAGTAGTAGTAGTTGTTATTGTAGTTGTTGTTGTAGTTGTTGTTGGTGTTGTTGTAGTTGTAGTTGTAGTTGTAGTTGTTGTAGTTGTAGTTGTAGTTGTTGTTGTTGTTGTAGTAGTAGTTGTTGTTGTTGTTGTGGTTCTAGTTGTTGTTGTTGTTGTAGTACTAGTATTTGTTATTGTTGTTGTTGTTGTTGTAGCTGTTGTTGTTGTTGTAGTATTAGTAGTAGTAGTAGTAGTAGTAGTAGTAGTAGTAGTAGTAGTAGTTGTAGTAGTAGTAGTTGTTGTTGTTGTTGTTGTAGTTGTTGTTGTTGTTGTTGTAGTTGTTGTTGTTGTTGTTGTATTAGTAATTGTTGTTGTTGTAGTTGTAGTTGTTGTTGTTGTTGTAGTTGTTGTGATTGTTGTTGCTGCTGTAGTTGTTGTAGTTGTTGTAGTTGTTGTTATAAATGTTGTAGTTGTTGTTGATGTTGTTGTTGTTGTAGTTGTTGTACTTGTTGTTGTAGTTATGGTAGTTGTTGTTGTAGTTGCTGTATTTGTTGTTGTGGTTGTTGTAGTTGTTGTAATTGTTGTTGTGGTTGTTATTATTGTTGATGTAGTTGTTGTTGTTGTAGTTGTTGTCATTGTAGTAGTAGTAGTAGTAGTAGTTGTTGTTGTTGTTGTTGTTGTGGTGGTGGTGGTGGTGGTGGTGGTTGCGGTTGTTGTTGTTGTAGTAGTTGTTGTTGTTGTTGTTTTTGTTGTCATCGATGGCTCGCTCGTTTGTGCGACAGAGTGTGGTTGTGTCTCGGTTGTGTCAGATGTCGCAGTTGTGCCGGTACTCGACGTATCGGAATTTCGCTGCAGGAGACATGGGAAGAATACAGAGAATTTTGGGAGCACACATGCATTTGAGGATGTCCCCATATAACATTTGGATAGCTGGAGATACAGGTAAGAATCCAGATATTTGGGGGTCCCCTGCATTTGATACCCCGTCCCTTATTTCAAAAGAGCCTGAGTTCCAATACTAGAGGGCATGACCAGAAATTACATAAGAAAATAGTTAGAAAGGACACGAGAACATTCTACTTTACAAATAGCCTTATCCACATTGGAATTCACTATCAGATTTCTTAGTTTCTGCTGGAATTATAGAATTGTTCAAAACATATATCATATTCGATAAAACGCATGGCCGCCAGCAACCACCATTCTATTGACTGCTTGGCATAAAACTAACGCATCCCCAAGCTACAGTGTCAATGACATGTAAGTATATATAGAGGATCTCCAACGAGGTATGTTGGGATATAAGATTTAGTGAACGGGTATGAAAAATCTGATACGAAAAATATTGATGAGACTAAGGTGCTTAATTAGTGATCCAAACAGTATAGAAGATATTATTATCAACAAAGAGTATTTGCATTAGTATTTTTGTTTTTTTGTGTGTGGGTATTTTAAGATAAAAAAGGTATTTTGTGACCAAACTTCCTTGGAGGTGCTCGGCCTTTAAACCATTTGCGCCTCCCAGTAAAGTCACGTGTTCGATCGTTCACGGAACTACCTTGGGTCCTCTTTGAACGAATCCCTGTCGACATTCGTCGTCTCGTCCGCATGTGACCCGAGTATAATTAATTATTAACTAACTGCTTTTCTATCGCTATTCAAAGTCGTTCAAACATAAAGTTGCAGAGAATGATACTATCAGGGATAGCAATTTACAGTTGCTAAAATAATTTGGCAAACAAGAAATTATGGCATTGAAATCCATGTAAAAAAGGACGACCGTGCGTTGACTTATATGAACGTCAAGATTTAATTAACTATACATATTTCTTATATAATAACCAATTACGTACACGAAGTTGGTTGCTTGTGTTAGGGGGTGGGGTCTACCTCAGAATTATCATATTGTACTCACATCTTTCAGCCCTTCGTGGCTCCACGGGGCCATTTTTTCGACTGACCCATATGCCCAATCTCAATTTGGATATAATATTAGTTGTACTCTCCTTACAACCCTTGGACTTGGTTGGAAATTGGGGTTCTTGTGGGTGAGAACTTGGGTTTACCCCCCTCATAATTTGAGTTGTTTGTTTGTTTCAAATCACAACCCAAATCATTAGAATATAAGTAAGGAAGAACATTCAATTTCCAAGACATGTTTTTGTTTGTAGCCTACCTGTACAAATCCTATAGCCTATAGGCCCTATATTAGTATATAGTGATTTTATAGGTTGAGATTTGATCAGTTTGATTACAATTGCATGGAGCTACATTCATACCAGCGCGGACTCGGAGCCATGCACTGTGAAACAACATCAACTCAATCAAATATAATGCCAACCGTGCCAACATTATGCCTGCTTTGTGTGCTAAATGTCGTTGTCAAAACGTCAATAACTTTCGCGGGGAAATGCGCGTGCCAATATGACGTCGCTTTGGATACAACATATGACGTAACCTAACAGTTTACGTGAAAGTGCTTTAAATTTACTAATTTAATAAACTAAACAAAAGTTTATTTAGTGATATGACAAACATTTTAGACATTTACGAGTCGAGTCATGTTGTTTTCGCGATGTGGCTAACGAAAATGTGCAGCTTACGTAATTTCCGTCATTTTCCGAATGGCATAGCAACCCGAGTCAGATCGGCAACATTTATGATTTAAGTAATGATTATTGTTTAAAGTATAAACCATGTAATGTATTCACTCAATAAATACTGCTATGTTAGCTAAGTGAAAAGTAACATATTGTAGTTTTAATTTAATTGCAATGACGTTTCAAGATGGCGGCCCCTCAAATTCAAGATGGCGGCGCCCCTAATTCAAGATGGCGGCGCCCATGTTCGAAAGCGTACTTAGTATAAGGACGACCAGTGCATGTGTTGCTACGCAACACATGCGCGGCTGGGCTGCGCCCAGCTGGTTGTCCTTAAAAAATATTTTCATTTGTCAAATTATTTGGCAAAAGTAAATTTTGGTCCAGCGCGGACCCTGGTCACCTATAGTCCCAATCAACAAAATCATTAACTAGATTAAAGAAAGAACAAATTTTCAATTTGTTTTTCATCACAACCCAAAGGTTGTTTTACGGTTCGTAAGCGACGCAAGTATAGTTGTGACGTCACCAATTTCTATACTCCATCAACCTGAAAAAATCGTTTTTACATCCGGGCGATTCGGACCTATGGGCCCCAGTGGCGGCCGCTATTGTAAAATGAATTTACAAATTAACAAAACGATTTTATTTTCTTCTTCGATCAGCCTCCCCACAACAACACTATTAAATTTGAAAAACAAAATCAACCTTATTCAAAATTAAATTATTAATGTGGATTTAGTTGACCTAGGTGCATAGCATTCGGCAAACCTCGTCAGATTCCGTTCCGTTTCAGTTAGGTTAACATTGCAAATGATGACGTAATTTTGTCAGAAAATGGCGTCGACCAGACCAGTGGAATTAGTTATTGGCGCTTGCCATTCGAACTTCAGTTGTGGTTCTCGTACTGAATTTTATGGGTATAAGCCACTCTATTGGGCATACATTGTGTATGAAGCCTCCATTCCAGACTTCTGAAGTTGAACAGTGAAAATGAAACTCAGTCAGTCGGAAAAGAAACTGATTAATGATGAGTCTGTGACTGAAAAAATATGAAAATGAATCTGTGACTGAAAAAATATGAAAATGAAGGTCACTGGTCACTGGTCTGTGGTCCCCACTCACGGTGATTTGACTTGTTCTGTTAAATGTTAAGTCTTTTTTCACCTGGACTGGTTGGTGTTGCAAGTGGCAATTTGTGCCTTCTACTTCACCAAATTTAATAGCTGTCACTGCATGTCAGGTCAAGGAAATCAGAAAATAGACATTTAAAAGCTGACTCACTGATTTACTCATTTAGTGATTTAGTTATCACCGACTTCAGGCTCAGCCTCAATCACTGTGACTCGGGTCAAAATATAATTCTGCGCATCTACAGACTACACACAAAAGTGACAAACACGTGAAGCCTAGTGTGCTGTGGATTAAGTGAGTCCATAAAATTGGTCTCGGCACACTGCAGAGACAGCAGAGTGACTGAGTGTAGTGAGAGGATATGTTTGAACAGTTTCCAACTTTCCATCTACGGTATGAATTATTTTTCCTGTGATGGACAGATCAAGTTAAACGTGATTAACTGTAAATAATGCCATTAAGTTAACGGTGATTTGTTTTACCATTCTCACGTATTAAATATATCATGATTCTAACACTGTGTTCTCAGTTTAAACTTTAAGCATTAAAGGTACTCAATCCGATCTTGCGGTCCCATATCAACAAGATACAACAACATGTCTTCAAAATACGCTTTAGTTATCAGAATAGATTTATGGCGACGGTATCAATTGTCAATTGGTATCAAATTTCCCAAAACTTGTTATTTATCAACAAAAAAAGGCCGTATTATCACTTAAGACTTAAGTATCAACACATTTTGCCGTATTACCACTTGACATTAGAGTTATCCACCTCCATCCGCAATTTTGTACGAGATCTTCCATTTGATCGTGTGTTTCTGGGCCACATATTATTACATATCTCGAGTAATAACAAAAATCGATATTTTATCACTCTGAGCTTTGATGGGTGTGTTCCTTGACTAGAATCAAATATTTGTTAGCTTCGAAGCCCTGCGAAGCCAAAGAATTAGGAATTTAGGAGCGTATGATCGGATTGACTACCTTTAAACAAGAGCTCGGTCAGCAGGGCTAGCAACTATAATGGCTATATGTGGTAGTGTTCGGTCCGAATATTCGAATATTCGAATATTCGCTCGTAAAAATAAATATTCGAATATTCGAATAATTATTTGACTATTCGAATATTCGATAATAATCTCCGGGTAATTGTTTCCTGGTTTGTTATTAGTCTGAGGGTCTGTTAAAAGTATAGTCTATTTTCCACTGACCATAAACGAATTAATATGATGTAACTGTAACGTTCTGATTTGATTGGCGTCATGACGTCGAAATAATTTTATTGGCTAGGTGTAAACCAGACCGTGCTTGCATGTGGTCATAGGAAGCGGACATATAAGGCATCGTTTTGTTTTGTTTGCGCGTCACTTTACCCCGAAGTCGCCAAATTAGCTAAGTTCTATCTCGGTATACCGGCCACCAGTGTATCGTCTGAACGCGCGTTCTCTACTGAAAAACGGAACCGGTTGAAGCAGACTGTCCGAATGTTACACTTCTTGAACAAGAACATTTAAGCCATGCATGGAACATTGACTACTTGAACTTCATAAACAGATAAACTCTTGCTATTAAGCCAAAATACTTTTTTCTCTCTCTCTCTCTATTTTGCGCATAGCATGTGCATGGATAAATATGCTATTCATTAAATAATAACTTGGTTCCAAAATATGTTATCTATATAATTTTATAATTTATCTAAATATTCGAATACTATTCGAATATTCGCTCGTTATTCGAACCGAATATTCGAATACCGAAATCCGTCGAATACCGAACACTAATATGTGGAAACATTATTAGATGTAGCCTTATGTACGTTCTATTGTCGACCTGACACATTGGAATCATCGGTTAATATATACATAATAAGTCCGATGCCAAGCTGGTGGAACTGCCATGACCTTATACATGACTCATGAGGCAATCCCAGATGGTCATATAATTTGTTAATCTGGTAGCATTTTCTTAGATTATGCCATGAATCTCTATTCTAGCTAGTACATATGCCCGTCAAGATTATATATTTCACTAGTACGAACCATGGGAACTTTTTGCTGTTGCGAAAGGGAAGTTTGTAACAATGAAAACAAAACAGTACAGGTAATAAATTATAAAATATCTGTTCCTTAATAAGTTAATAATGTATTTCAATGTACGTGATTACGTGAAGGTCCAAACTTAAAAGTGCATGATTTAAGTTACTTTGTGATTGATTTTGTTTTCCGTCCCTTACACTCATGCATGAAATTTATCGCGGGCAATTAATTAAATGTTAATATACTCTCAGATGCCTAACAATATTGTCAGTATGTGCTGCATGATTATTAAAAATTTCCATGATCATTAAATTATTTGGCATAGATACATACAGTATATAGAGTTAAATTGCTATCACTATTATTAATTTCAGCCTCAAATCCCACTATCACTATTATTGGCCGTCACAATGATTAGGCACATGAGAGTATCAGCACACAAGTCACAAACAAGCATGCAATCTCGAGCTTTACCACCCCCTTCTGTGAAGTAGATTACTGAGGAACAAGTATTAACAATTAAGTGAAATATATTCCCTGCTTGTTTGTTCATGTTATAAAGTTCGCTGTCAGAACATAAAAAGCAATTTGTGTAATATGATCTCTAGTAATCTGTACGGACATAGCTAGTGTAGATATTCATGACATGATCTAGTATTTGTTTGTGGTACGATAGTCTATTATTGATAGGGGAATATTGTTTTATGGAAGCCGCCGCCAGCCATATTATTTCTAACGCCAGCCACATTTAAAAATCTCCGCCGCCGGAATTGTAAAATGGCTGAGCCATGTGCATGGGCTTATATGTCAAGCACAACTGTACTGTGAATCGCAAAGAACTAAACCGCATTGTCTAATATTGGCATACTCGCATGGTTGTTATATTATCAGAACACCTGGCCCCTTAATGTGGAATAGACTATCCCAGTGCATGCTTTCATATAACTGAATGGGCGCATCCATTCGGTATTGAAAGGGTTAAAATATAAATTGTTTATATCGACAACACCCAGTCTCAGACATCACTGGCATTTGTCAATATATACACATAAGAATAGAAAATAGTTTGAAATAGTATATATCATTACTATCCGGTTCATCATTCAATGATGCATGCATATATCGCAAGATGGCAGTGATGATAGCAGTCTGAAGTCGACAGAAGTCCCAATGTAACTACTTATACCGATTAGATGGGAAACTACATAGTACATCCATGCCAGTCCTTCGTGAATTTCGCCGTAATGGAAAAGCCCAACATCAAAAGATTGCGTGTGGTCTGGAATTCTACGGGTTCACCACAAACGCTAAAAAAAACGGCATCTATAACCGATAACAGGGGATTAGGAACATTTCGGAAACGGAAATACGCTGAATGATAACATCTCAGCCGGCTGAGCCGCCATATTTCGTCAGCCACGAACGTCGTGACTGAGCCGGCTTAGCTAGCTAACCAGCCACGAAAATCGGTTGAGCCAGCCATGAAAACTATTTGTCGTGGCTTCGGGGTCTACTCGGAACACTGCTCCGTAACCATTTCCTGTGGGGCGGGTTGGCTCGTTTCACTACTCCGTTCTGCGCCGATCAAATTGTACCGTACCACATTCAGATTTGATGCACGCTGAAGCGGCCGATGAACGGTGATCTATAGACAACAACGCGCGGGTTTGCTCGTTTCGCTACTCGTTCTGCGCCGATTACATTTGACCGTGCTACATTCAGATTTGATGCACGCTGAAGCGGCCGATGTCGGTGAATCGAAAACGAAAGTTAGCCGCTCTCGGCCAATCAGAATGCTTGATTTTAGTGACAAATACTCAATTGAATTACAATAGTATATAGACAAGCATTTCCTGCTATGCGGAATATAATTATTTTGTGAAAAGTCACCGAAGCACCGTCAGATCAGGTATGGGGCACCAAAATTAACAAACGTGTTTGTCACAACTTTACTCCATTCTCATAATGTATATATAGGCACTCCCATGACACATGCATTTTTCAGTTTATAAATGGACGTGTTTCGGGTTGTCCATACTTACTGACGTAATCATATTATGTTATAATTGTGTAGGTCTTGTTATGGAACCCCGAAACATCTTCAAATTATATTACACTCGTGTTCCTATAAGTGCAATGTTATTGCTGTTCCATATTTACAAATCCGTATGGAACGTACGTTCCATACGTATCTCGTTGACGTAAAATGACGTACATGACGTTCGCCTCAACCATGAAACTGCATGGAACCATTTAAATAAAAGAATCACCACACATGTCAAACACGCTCTGTATAAGCCTAAATAAACCTTCTAATCCTGTATTTTTAATGCACGGATTGTAGGACGAGAAGCGTGTTGTAATAAACACAGAACGACACGATGTGTAAATGGGTTTGTCGATACGGCACTCGTGCTGTCGCGGAAGGATATAACTCGATGCGCAAGCGCCGCTCGTTCAATCCTTCCGCGACAGCACTCGTGCCGTATCGACAAACCCATTTACACATCGTGTCGTTCTGTTTATATATTGTGCATGTTGTAACTTTAATGAATCAATATGCCATGTCGTCTGGTTTAATTAACACGCCCGCGCGTGTATACTGTGGCCCAAATTATAAAATTCCATGGTGCCATGTAGGTGTTATGGTTTTTCCAGTTTATTAAAAGTTTATTTAAAAGTCGAACTGCGCGATCAGGACACCTAGTACAAACGCTATCGCATGCCAAATGGGGTGGGATGCTGAAAAATCGCAAGCCAATTTGCGCGCGATTTAGTTTGCCGTGTCCCGCGTGACTCAGCATCGCATGCGAATATCTTATACTATGTTTCGATTGTAAAATTCAAAGAAATGTAACTCTAACATACCCGTTATTTAGTAAAAAATCATACCAAAAGAATGACACCACAAAGAGACACGTTTCAAAAACACTATAGGAAAAATCACTTTTAGGGTGGGTGGGCTTGGGGGAGGCGGACGGCACTGTCTAAGACCTGTTATTGAAGCAACGTCACCCCTTTTTCAAATTGATATCGAGGCAGTCAGGTCGCGCCAGCGACCGCTGCCGCGGGGGCCTGATGGCTCATAAAAACAACTCTATATATAAGCGCCCGCGGCTACCACTTTATAGCATCAAGGGTAGACTGAGCAAATCGAGACGGGATGCTGGTCCCGCCAAACTCTCCAGACGGCATCGACATATCAAAACGCATGCGATTCTCGCCTATCGTATCCGTATTTGGACGAGATTGTAAGACCATAGCCTGATCAGGATCGAGGCCGGTCACCGGTTTATTAGTTTAAAAGTAGAACTGCGCGATCGGGAGGCCGGTCACCCGTAAACGTTGTAGTTGGGAATTTCAATTTCGTTTATTGTCCTTTACATTATTATGTCAATAATGTTGATTTTTGGTTTGTGACAAGCTATGTCAATTACCAATAAAAGAAAGTTAAAAGATAATTTGTAAGTCTTATATTCAACTTTTATAGATAGCTTTCGTTCTGCAGCCCACTGATGGTTGTGATGGTATTAAAGTTGCAGTATGTAGTAATTATGACCGCATTAATTGCTTTCGATCTTTAGGTATGAACAATGGCTGGACCATGCACTCTTGGCGGGAACACAATACCTCCGATATTTTATCCGCATTTAGAAGCTTTCTGGTGTGGTGAATGAGAAACCTGCAGTAATAAGCCGTAGTTGTTTGTAATAATTCGAAGGATTAGTTGTTTTAACGGAATTGTGAGGGGGTGAATTCATGTAACCAAGATATTTTATATTATTAACGCCACCTGTGTACATAATGTGGTCCAAATTATAAAATTCCCTGGGCCCCATGTAGGATTGGGTCGCTTTAAAAGCTGTAGTGCTACCCGGAATGCGGTTATTTTGGGACGCGTTAAAGTTTTACTGCGACCCGAGTCCGGTTAAAGCTGTAGTTGAAATGTCCAAGTTCGTGAAAGTTGACTATGCCGATGATTTGAGAAGCCTTATTATTTTAGGATATTGTAGAAAGGCTAATCTAGCCGTGTCAAATTGAGCTATAGCGATGGGATATCTCGCAGGACAACACATTTCGGGTTTTCGTGGCGTGTGTATTCGCTGGATGTCTTAAAGTTGCAGTAAGTAACCAGTATGACCGCGTTAATTGCTTTAGACGTTTATGTATGAACAATGGATGGGCCAAAATACACAAAAAGGGGGATAGAAAAGATCCTAACAACTACAGAGCTATTGCATTGAGCAATTCATTAGGAAAGCTGTTCAATAAGGTGATAAAGTGAAAATCGAATAAAAATCAGTTCGGTTTCATGAAGCACAAAAGTACAATTGATAGTGCATTTATACTCAAAACCATAATAAACCGATATAAAAGAGATGGAAAGCCTTTGTATACTGCATTCATAGATTTTTTTAAAGCATTTGATTCTGTTAATAGATCAATATTATTTGAAAAACTGAAGCACATAGGTATAAGTGGGAATAACTTTAAAATGTTGAAATTGATATATTTGAAAAGTTCATATATGGTAGACACAAAAGCAGGGTACGGCCCTGCGAACGTTTCGACGATTGGAGTCCGCCAAGGATCTATAATATCACCCACTGATAAGTCATCTACTTTTTGCGGACGATTTGGTTTTGCTCTCTGACACAAAAGATGGTCTCCAAAAATGTCTAAATAAACTAGACGCATATACGCGCGTTAATTGTCTAAATGTCAATACTGAGAAAACAAAATGTATTGTATTCCCAAAAGGATACACTCTAAATGTGCCAAATTTGCACATAAATGGGGCTATAGTATAGATGTCGTAAAAGAGTATAACTACCTATAGGTATAAAATTTTGTGCCAATGGATCATTTAAGAAAGCACAGGCTGAAATGCAACTTAAAGGTATGAAGGCAGTATTCTCGTTGAGAAAGTATCTCCGAGAACATTCTCTGTTCTCTGTTGATTTGTGGGTTAAACTCTTTGACAAACTTATCAAGCCAATTATTCTTTACGAATGTGAGATATGAGCTTCAGATATAAATTTGAACATATTAAACACGATACCATGTGAAATTACTCACATAAAGTTTTGTAAGTCTGTACTCGGAGTTAGCAAACATGCGTCAAACCATGCAGTTAGGGCCGAGTTCGGGAGATACACGATAGTGATCGATGCTCTATCCAGAGCTATCAAATACACAAAGCGAATTTCTGAGTCAGATCCACATTAACTCATCTATACCACAGCTATGTCCAGCGATGAATTTGTCATCCCTGAACATGAATCTGAGACTCGGCATTCAAAAATTAATTGAAATTGTTCCCAATGCCTCAATTCACAAACAGATAAATGACATTACAATCAAATTGAAAGAAAGCCACATAGAGAATTATAAAACTGATATTTTCAACGATGACAAATGTTCGGGCGCGAAGGACGTACCGTGTAGTCAAACAATATTATACACAAGAACCTTATCTTAATATTGTCCAGAATATCGACACAAAAATTATGTTTTGTAAACTAAGAATTAGTAATCATAACTTGGAAATTGAAAAGCGTCGCCATAAACAGCCAAAAGTGTCACTTGAAGAGAGAATTTGTAGGAAATGTAACATGGGGTGGAGAATGAAGAACACTTCCTTATGCGATGCAACACATATGATAAGATGCGTAAACACTTCTTTTGTGAGATATAGGGATGATGAGTGATAAATTTATTGGATTGAATGATGGCCAAAATTCAAATACATATATAGAGAGAGATTGTTTATTCCTCAACGCACGGGAGACGTAGTGTACATTAAGAATAATATGGCGTTACGTATATGTTATCAGAACAGACACGAATGCATCGTGTGAAATTAG
Organism: Siphonodentalium dalli; assembly: GCA_032622095.1. Classification (NCBI taxonomy): domain Eukaryota; kingdom Metazoa; phylum Mollusca; class Scaphopoda; order Gadilida; family Siphonodentaliidae; genus Siphonodentalium; species Siphonodentalium dalli. The sequence goes on from CP136068.1 coordinate 1,987,357, forward strand.
AAGCAATTACTGTACTATATATACGTGTATATATAACTACAATACTGTCCCATATACACATGTATATATAAGAACTTGTACGGCGATTGCAATCACAGAGGTCATATATCTGCAAATTATAATTGTGGGATGTTCAATCAACTTCAATGTCTATAATGGCATATATAGAGGATCTCACATGAGTTTCTATTTTATACGGAATTTATCAACCGAGTTCACTAAATTCGATTTGAGCCGAGGTTTACCGAGGCTCAAATAGAATTTAGTGGACGAGGTTGATAAATTACGTATACAATAGGACGAGTGTGAGATACTTTTTATCACATGATCAAATAAACGCGAAGCAATGCGAAATATCCATCGAAAACAACGATAATAAACTGCAGCGATCGCAAGTCATTTGAAGAACGGTGTGACGTCATCGCACACGCTGATATTAAACGTGTCTCTTATCGATAATTATGAAACTGCTTTTATGGGCAAATTATGTGATTAAAATAATTTAGACATCGACATATGGTGGCATTCCATATAATATATATACAGAGATGCGATGTTATCATTTCATTGCGATAGTCGTATACTTTAGTATACTGTAGACAGTAATAATATAATTGTATTGTTTAAATACATGTGTTATATGATATTGTTTCCCGACAAATTTGGTATATTAAAGATCAGCAGTATACATGATGCATGTATCTATATAGGAATCGCCACTCGCAAACAATCATGTGTGACATTATACAATTATCGCATTGTTTCGATGTTGACACGAGGAATTGTCAACCCGAGGAAGTCAATATTCACCAAGGCCGAAGTCCGAGGTGAATGTTGTTGACATCCAAGTGCTGACAATTCCTCGTGTCAACCAAGAAACAATGCGATAACTATTATTATATGAAACGCGCTTTGATTGGACAAGACGTTGTGACGTTGAACGTCGCTGGGAAAACTGATCTATTTTCAGGTCTGATAATAAGTTATGTTAACCCCTGAAGTATCTGACGTCACTCAGAACTGTTATTAACCTGTTGTTTCATTAATGAGGTGAACATCGTTAGATATCTCAAGTTTTTCGTTACATTTTAACATAGGAATTTGGGAAAGAAACTTATGATCATATAATAAAATGTACGTATGAACGAGAAGCAATCTGTGAATAAACTATTTTCATTGGGAATATTTGAGGGATCAAGTCCGCCCAGCGACTGGTATCCAAATGCATACATTAGAAATTCATAGCATGACAATTGATCCATTGTGACAAAGATTGGGATACCGTGGACATTAATTATTCGATACCAGAAGCAGTTCTTCAGTTGAACTATGTGTGGTGATAAACAATGGATAAACATGTGTTCAACCTGGTTATGGTACAAATGGCCACAGTGTTTGCAGGTATAGTATTGTTATCATATGTCGTGCGGTTGAGAATGTTAGCCATTTGTACCGCTTTCTGTAGATAATTAGGATTGTGCCAACAGAGCTTCCATCCCATCCAGGTAGACATAATTATGGCAAGGTTTTACTATGCTGAAAAAATCAAGGGAGTCCACTCGTTCAGGTTGATTTGGTTATTCTGTTTAACAATTGCTTTCCAGTGTGATTGAATAGGGAAGAATCCTGTTTCAGCGAATGCTGTGAGATACTCATATAGGTTGTATGTTATAAGGATAGGAGAAGAATAGGGGTCTCGTTAGCCTCACATCTAAAAATAGAATCTTTGGGGTCTAAAAATTGTTTGAGGGTAAAATTGTTTGAGGGTAAAATTGGTTGTACTAAAATATTCCCAAAATATCAAAAACCCAAAATATTTTTTCAAAACCCAAAACTTCCAAAATTTCAAAAACTTCCAAAATTTCAAAAACTTTCAAATATTTCAAAAATTTCAAAAACTTCCAAAATTTCCAGAATTTCCAAAACTTCCAAAATTTCCAAAACTTCCAAAATTTCCAAAATTTCCAAAATTTCCAAAACTTACAAAATTTCCAAAACTCCCAAAATTTCCAAAATTTCCAAAATTTCCAAAATTTCCAAAACTTCCAAAATTTCCAAAACTCCAAAAATTTCCAAAACTTCCAAAATTTCCAAAATTTCAAAAACTTCCAAAATTTCAATATAATGAAGATGACGAGCAACCAATTTTCGACTGGCCTGAGGCATTACGTTATGGAATGAATAACGACAGCGGATCAGAATGCATACATATAGTACGTCACTTGGACATATTATCAGTTTATCACGTGATCACTAAATGTGGCAATCGGGTATCCACCGATGCCTGCAATATATTATTTATAATAATTGGACTCATTGATCTCACGTAAATAATACTCTTAGTTGTTCCAATAAAATAGTTATCAAATTCGATCACCAATAGATTTGACTGTGGAATGTAATGACCTTTAACTTATTTTATCGATCTAAAGGGACACTCATTATGAATGAATGTTAACAATACGAGCGCACGAATGAAGAGCGTTGAACATATACGAAATTACTACACGAATGAATTGAACCTTGAAATTTATATTTCACATCTTACCAACAACAGCTACAGATATAATCATAGTATTATACTGTCTTGCATGTACACACACTATGACATCATTAAAGGCGGACAATCCACTCACGGTGTGACAACAGATACGGACATAGGCATAGTGTTATACAGTCTTCTATGCACCCACGCTATGACACCATTAACGTACATTGGATGTTAGGTCTATGACTCTTGAGTATGCACCAATCAATGAGCAAATGAGCAAGAAAATGAGCAAATGAGCAAGAAAATGAGCAAATGAGCAATAAAAATGAGCAAATGAGCAAATAAATGAGCAAATGAGCAAGAAAATGAGCAAATGAGCAAAAAAATGAGCAAATGAGCAAGAAAATGAGCAAATGAGCATAAAAATGAGCAAATGAGCAAGAAAATGAGCAAATGAGCAATAAAAATGAGCAAATGAGCAAATAAATGAGCAAATGAGCAATAAAAATGAGCAAATGAGCAAAAAAATGAGCAAATGAGCAAGAAAATGAGCAAATGAGCAATAAAAATGAGCAAATGAGCAAATAAATGAGCAAATGAGCAATAAAAATGAGCAAATGAGCAAAAAAATGAGCAAATGAGCAAGAAAATGAGCAAATGAGCAAATAAATGAGCAAATGAGCAATAAAAATGAGCAAATGAGCAAAAAAATGAGCAAATGAGCAAGAAAATGAGCAAATGAGCAATAAAAAATGAGCAAATGAGCAAATAAATGAGCAAATGAGCAATAAAAATGAGCAAATGAGCAAAAAAATGAGCAAATGAGCAAGAAAATGAGCAAATGAGCAATAAAAATGAGCAAATGAGCAAATAAATGAGCAAATGAGCAATACAAATGAGCAAATGAGCAAAAAAATGAGCAAATGAGCAAGAAAATGAGCAAATGAGCAATAAAAATGAGCAAATGAGCAAATAAATGAGCAAATGAGCAATAAAAATGAGCAAATGAGCAAAAAAATGAGCAAATGAGCAAGAAAATGAGCAAATGAGCAATAAAAATGAGCAAATGAGCAAATAAATGAGCAAATGAGCAAAAAAATGAGCAATAAAATGAGCAAATGAGCAATAAAAATGAGCAAATGAGCAAAAAAATGGGCATACCTGTATGCAGGCCTATCAGTGGATGAATAGTCTGCCGGAGAAGTACTGTGTAGACAGGTCTTGTCGTTAAGAGAGTCAGACGAGAAGTGAAGGCTCGGCTATTAAAACATAGTAATGCGATAGCGAACATCAAACGAGTCTGCGCACGCATATCTGTCAAAGGATACAATGACATTCATTGGTCAATTTATCCCCGGTGTCAGCTCAGTACCCAATCGGGACGAAGCCGAAGGTCAACTCATTTTTTTTGCTCATTATAGTACGTCACTTGGACATTTTATCAGTTTATCACGTGATCACTAAATGTGGCAATCGGGTATCCACCGATGCCTGCAATTTATTATTTATAATAATTGGACTCATTGATCTCACGTAAATAATACTCTTAGTTGTTCCAATAAAATAGTTATCAAATTCGATCACCAATAGATTTGACTGTGGAATATAATGACCTTTAACTTATTTATCGATCTATGTTAGAATATGGTCTTAACAAAAAACTTGACCATAACAAAAATTACCTTACATTTATGCATGAATCTAATTAGACCATACGTAAATATTGTCAGCTTATCGTCTGATGAGCAAATCCGATGTTTATCAAAAATAGTACAACTTCCAGTTGGTAATTACTCTTACGAATGAAGAGCGTTGAACATATACGAAATTACTACACGAATGAACTGAAATTTATATTTTCACATCTTACCAACAACAGATACAGACATAGTCATAGTGTTATACTATCTTACATGTACCCATGCTATGACATCATTCGAAGGGGCAATACACTCAAGGAGTTAAAGTGACACGAAACAAGGGACGTGATGTAATATTGGTGTTTGAATCTTAAAGGAACACAATACACTCTAAAGGGACACTCATTATGAATGAATGTTAACAATACAAGCGCACGAATGAAGAGCGTTGAACATATACAAAATTACTACACGAATGAATTGAACCTTGAAATTTATATTTCACATCTTACCAACAACAGCTACAGGCATTATCATAGGGTTATACTGTCTTGCATATACACACGCTATGACATCATTAAAGGCGGACAATCCACTCACGGTGTGACAACAGATACAGACATAGGCATAGTGTTATACAGTCTTCTATGTACCAATGCTATGACATAATTAAAGGGGGATAATACACGCACGGTGTGGAATGTTAAAGTGACACGCGGTAAGGGACGTGATGTAATATTGGTGAAACCCCACTCCCCACTTATAGATATATAACGAAGACGAGAATAACATGTTGATGAAGTTTATTGAAATTTAATCATTGTCTGAATCTTCGACCGTTAGATTTACTTCTAAGAGTTTCTTGAATTTTCTCATCGCTTCATCTGCAGCCCATTCATTATTATATCCGTGTTTGGTCAGTTTGACCATTTTCTTCATGATCATGGTATGTATGCGTGATGTTTTCAATCGATACTGGTATTCTATTAATCGTCTATAACTTTTGAGAAACAGAGCAAACTCTGTGTCGATGGTATCCTCTTTTCCCGACATGCTCTCATCTCCTGAAATGCTCTCTTCTTCTTTCACATCATTGGTGACGCGTTTCATCATACTTTTGAATGTGTCCATCTCGTTGACACATCGCTCAGCTTTCTTAAGACCGAATACCGTTCTACTACCGACGCCATTACCATCTTCTGAATCTGATAGCGTTCCACGTTCATCTTCATCTGAATCTAGAACCGCTTCGTCAGATTCATCGGTATCTTCTCCGAAGAGAGTTGGTTTTGTCTCGGACATAACTCCGTGTTTAAGCTGTTTATGTCTTTGTAGATTGTAGTTCGTCGATAAAATAATGCCACATAAATCACACCAGTGCATTATCGCGAATTATTGGAAGAACCATCACTCTTATAAGTAGCGATAAAAAGAGAGAATAAGGTGTGGTATACAACCGTCGCTCTAAGAGTACGTTCGTCCCGGTGCTAGGGTATAGATATTTGACCGCCGGTGATTCAATTAATGCCAATTTATCAGTATGGTACTCTATGTATTCATTCATGATTTGGCTAATCGTATGACACTGATCTTTTCATTTTCTTCTTATTATTAGACAAACCTCCATCAGACACTCTCTTGTTGGTTTGTTTGGACGCTTTACGTGTGTTTGTCAACTTATTTGCTGCAACTTCAGCCTTAGCCATTTCAATCGCTTGAGCGATGGGTGTCACCACGTTAATAAGTGGTTTTAGAACGTCTTCTTCACTATCACTAGTTTTAGTTTTGTCAATAAAGTATCGACCCTGATTATCTGGCATTAACTTCCCATCAACCATATCTCTGAAATGTTTTCTCCACATTTCAATATCTGCTGGAATATACGGGATCGACATGTTTCTTCAAAATGTACAAGTCACTCTTTTTTCTGCATTTTATTTTAGAAAGTTTATCGCCTCTTATAAAAATCGATTATTGGCCATGAATGCCAAATGCACCATGATAGTTATCGATGTCAATAATGCGTTTCGTTGAGATCTTGATTGAGTATGCACCAATCAATGAGCAAATAAATGAGCAAGCAGGATGTTATGTCGCTTGGTGGCGGAGGTAGCATCACCAAATTACCCTCGGGGGACCTCATTCTGCCATCTAAAAATAGAATCTTTGGGTCTAAAATTGGTTGTACTAAAATATTCCCAAAAACCCAAAACTTCAAAAATTTCAAAAAACTTCAAAAATTTCAAAAAATTTCAAAAACTTCAAAAATTTCAAAAATTTCAAAAACTTCAAAAATTTCAAAAAACTTCAAAAATTTCAAAAACTTCAAAAATAAGACCCCGGAGGCGGCGGCGGCGGCGCCGGTATTTACCACCGCCGGCGGCGGCGCAACAACAACAAGGCGGCGGCGGCATTGCTGTATTTTACTGCGGCGGCGGTGCCACCGCCGCCGCCGGGGTCCGCCGCCGGCGGACCCCGTAGTAAAATACCGTAATGCCGCCGCCGCCTTGTTGTTGCGCCGCCGCCGGCGGTGGTAAATACCGGCGCCGCCGCCGCCGCCTCCGGGGTCTTATTTTTGAAGTTTTTGAAATTTTTGAAGTTTTTTGAAATTTTTGAAGTTTTTGAAATTTTTGAAATTTTTGAAGTTTTTGAAATTTTTTGAAATTTTTGAAGTTTTTTGAAATTTTTGAAGTTTTGGGTTTTTGGGAATATTTTAGTACAACCAATTTTAGACCCAAAGATTCTATTTTTAGATGGCAGAATGAGGTCCCCCGAGGGTAATTTGGTGATGCTACCTCCGCCACCAAGCGACATAACATCCTGCTTGCTCATTTATTTGCTCATTGATTGGTGCATACTCAATCAAGATCTCAACGAAACGCATTATTGACATCGATAACTATCATGGTGCATTTGGCATTCATGGCCAATAATCGATTTTTATAAGAGGCGATAAACTTTCTAAAATAAAATGCAGAAAAAAGAGTGACTTGTACATTTTGAAGAAACATGTCGATCCCGTATATTCCAGCAGATATTGAAATGTGGAGAAAACATTTCAGAGATATGGTTGATGGGAAGTTAATGCCAGATAATCAGGGTCGATACTTTATTGACAAAACTAAAACTAGTGATAGTGAAGAAGACGTTCTAAAACCACTTATTAACGTGGTGACACCCATCGCTCAAGCGATTGAAATGGCTAAGGCTGAAGTTGCAGCAAATAAGTTGACAAACACACGTAAAGCGTCCAAACAAACCAACAAGAGAGTGTCTGATGGAGGTTTGTCTAATAATAAGAAGAAAATGAAAAGATCAGTGTCATACGATTAGCCAAATCATGAATGAATACATAGAGTACCATACTGATAAATTGGCATTAATTGAATCACCGGCGGTCAAATATCTATACCCTAGCACCGGGACGAACGTACTCTTAGAGCGACGGTTGTATACCACACCTTATTCTCTCTTTTTATCGCTACTTATAAGAGTGATGGTTCTTCCAATAATTCGCGATAATGCACTGGTGTGATTTATGTGGCATTATTTTATCGACGAACTACAATCTACAAAGACATAAACAGCTTAAACACGGAGTTATGTCCGAGACAAAACCAACTCTCTTCGGAGAAGATACCGATGAATCTGACGAAGCGGTTCTAGATTCAGATGAAGATGAACGTGGAACGCTATCAGATTCAGAAGATGGTAATGGCGTCGGTAGTAGAACGGTATTCGGTCTTAAGAAAGCTGAGCGATGTGTCAACGAGATGGACACATTCAAAAGTATGATGAAACGCGTCACCAATGATGTGAAAGAAGAAGAGAGCATTTCAGGAGATGAGAGCATGTCGGGAAAAGAGGATACCATCGACACAGAGTTTGCTCTGTTTCTCAAAAGTTATAGACGATTAATAGAATACCAGTATCGATTGAAAACATCACGCATACATACCATGATCATGAAGAAAATGGTCAAACTGACCAAACACGGATATAATAATGAATGGGCTGCAGATGAAGCGATGAGAAAATTCAAGAAACTCTTAGAAGTAAATCTAACGGTCGAAGATTCAGACAATGATTAAATTTCAATAAACTTCATCAACATGTTATTCTCGTCTTCGTTATATATCTATAAGTGGGGAGTGGGGTTTCACCAATATTACATCACGTCCCTTACCGCGTGTCACTTTAACATTCCACACCGTGCGTGTATTATCCCCCTTTAATTATGTCATAGCATTGGTACATAGAAGACTGTATAACACTATGCCTATGTCTGTATCTGTTGTCACACCGTGAGTGGATTGTCCGCCTTTAATGATGTCATAGCGTGTGTATATGCAAGACAGTATAACCCTATGATAATGCCTGTAGCTGTTGTTGGTAAGATGTGAAATATAAATTTCAAGGTTCAATTCATTCGTGTAGTAATTTTGTATATGTTCAACGCTCTTCATTCGTGCGCTTGTATTGTTAACATTCATTCATAATGAGTGTCCCTTTAGAGTGTCTTGTGTTCCTTTAAGATTCAAACACCAATATTACATCACGTCCCTTGTTTCGTGTCACTTTAACTCCTTGAGTGTATTGCCCCTTCGAATGATGTCATAGCATGGGTACATGTAAGATAGTATAACACTATGACTATGTCTGTATCTGTTGTTGGTAAGATGTGAAAATATAAATTTCAGTTCATTCGTGTAGTAATTTCGTATATGTTCAACGCTCTTCATTCGTAAGAGTAATTACCAACTGGAAGTTGTACTATTTTTGATAAACATCGGATTTGCTCATCAGACGATAAGCTGACAATATTTACGTATGGTCTAATTAGATTCATGCATAAATGTAAGGTAATTTTTGTTATGGTCAAGTTTTTTGTTAAGACCATATTCTAACATAGATCGATAAATAAGTTAAAGGTCATTATATTCCACAGTCAAATCTATTGGTGATCGAATTTGATAACTATTTTATTGGAACAACTAAGAGTATTATTTACGTGAGATCAATGAGTCCAATTATTATAAATAATAAATTGCAGGCATCGGTGGATACCCGATTGCCACATTTAGTGATCACGTGATAAACTGATAAAATGTCCAAGTGACGTACTATAATGAGCAAAAAAAATGAGTTGACCTTCGGCTTCGTCCCGATTGGGTACTGAGCTGACACCGGGGATAAATTGACCAATGAATGTCATTGTATCCTTTGACAGATATGCGTGCGCAGACTCGTTTGATGTTCGCTATCGCATTACTATGTTTTAATAGCCGAGCCTTCACTTCTCGTCTGACTCTCTTAACGACAAGACCTGTCTACACAGTACTTCTCCGGCAGACTATTCATCCACTGATAGGCCTGCATACAGGTATGCCCATTTTTTTGCTCATTTGCTCATTTTTATTGCTCATTTGCTCATTTTATTGCTCATTTTTTTGCTCATTTGCTCATTTATTTGCTCATTTGCTCATTTTTATTGCTCATTTGCTCATTTTCTTGCTCATTTGCTCATTTTTTTGCTCATTTGCTCATTTTTATTGCTCATTTGCTCATTTATTTGCTCATTTGCTCATTTTTATTGCTCATTTGCTCATTTTCTTGCTCATTTGCTCATTTTTTTGCTCATTTGCTCATTTGTATTGCTCATTTGCTCATTTATTTGCTCATTTGCTCATTTTTATTGCTCATTTGCTCATTTTCTTGCTCATTTGCTCATTTTTTTGCTCATTTGCTCATTTTTATTGCTCATTTGCTCATTTATTTGCTCATTTGCTCATTTTTTATTGCTCATTTGCTCATTTTCTTGCTCATTTGCTCATTTTTTTGCTCATTTGCTCATTTTTATTGCTCATTTGCTCATTTATTTGCTCATTTGCTCATTTTCTTGCTCATTTGCTCATTTTTTTGCTCATTTGCTCATTTTTATTGCTCATTTGCTCATTTATTTGCTCATTTGCTCATTTTTATTGCTCATTTGCTCATTTTCTTGCTCATTTGCTCATTTTTTTGCTCATTTGCTCATTTTTATTGCTCATTTGCTCATTTATTTGCTCATTTGCTCATTTTTATTGCTCATTTGCTCATTTTCTTGCTCATTTGCTCATTTTTATGCTCATTTGCTCATTTTCTTGCTCATTTGCTCATTTTTTTGCTCATTTGCTCATTTTCTTGCTCATTTGCTCATTTATTTGCTCATTTGCTCATTTTTATTGCTCATTTGCTCATTTTCTTGCTCATTTGCTCATTTTCTTGCTCATTTGCTCATTGATTGGTGCATACTCAAGAGTCATAGACCTAACATCCAATGTACGTTAATGGTGTCATAGCGTGGGTGCATAGAAGACTGTATAACACTATGCCTATGTCCGTATCTGTTGTCACACCGTGAGTGGATTGTCCGCCTTTAATGATGTCATAGTGTGTGTACATGCAAGACAGTATAATACTATGATTATATCTGTAGCTGTTGTTGGTAAGATGTGAAATATAAATTTCAAGGTTCAATTCATTCGTGTAGTAATTTCGTATATGTTCAACGCTCTTCATTCGTGCGCTCGTATTGTTAACATTCATTCATAATGAGTGTCCCTTTAGATCGATAAAATAAGTTAAAGGTCATTACATTCCACAGTCAAATCTATTGGTGATCGAATTTGATAACTATTTTATTGGAACAACTAAGAGTATTATTTACGTGAGATCAATGAGTCCAATTATTATAAATAATATATTGCAGGCATCGGTGGATACCCGATTGCCACATTTAGTGATCACGTGATAAACTGATAATATGTCCAAGTGACGTACTATATGTATGCATTCTGATCCGCTGTCGTTATTCATTCCATAACGTAATGCCTCAGGCCAGTCGAAAATTGGTTGCTCGTCATCTTCATTATATTGAAATTTTGGAAGTTTTTGAAATTTTGGAAATTTTGGAAGTTTTGGAAATTTTTGGAGTTTTGGAAATTTTGGAAGTTTTGGAAATTTTGGAAATTTTGGAAATTTTGGAAATTTTGGGAGTTTTGGAAATTTTGTAAGTTTTGGAAATTTTGGAAATTTTGGAAATTTTGGAAGTTTTGGAAATTTTGGAAGTTTTGGAAATTCTGGAAATTTTGGAAGTTTTTGAAATTTTTGAAATATTTGAAAGTTTTTGAAATTTTGGAAGTTTTTGAAATTTTGGAAGTTTTGGGTTTTGAAAAAATATTTTGGGTTTTTGATATTTTGGGAATATTTTAGTACAACCAATTTTACCCTCAAACAATTTTACCCTCAAACAATTTTTAGACCCCAAAGATTCTATTTTTAGATGTGAGGCTAACGAGACCCCTATTCTTCTGATAGGAATAATGTCTCCTGTGAAGCCTATTGGAGGGCGTTTAAATATTATTTCGGCCAATTTGGCCGTTTACTTCATGGCTGTTTTTCATCTGACGTGTGTGTCGGGATAAATCGTGTGTGTCGGGATAAATGATGCGGAGGATTTATGTAAATGTTAGCCCAAACTACATTTCCAAGTAACGATGGTTTTGTTGTTTATTTTGAGGAATAATACCGCGTCAGATGAATTCAGCCCAAATATGTTAACAGTTGTCGTGTCAAACATTCGCAGTAGGTTAGCGTTATTTAGTATTTGTGGATGTCCTTTAACATGGGGAAAATAGACTACTGTGCTTGAACGAGCATGTGAATTTGTCGTTTTTAATGTATAGCAACTTGATAATCAATAACAGAGGCATTCTCTGTCAAATAAGGTCGCTCTATTTACGATACCAATTGGGGAACTTTGTAAATTAAATTACGCGTAAACCAGCGTAAACGTATACCTGCTGCAAATAGAGAAGGTGTCGGAATCGGCGTACTCGCCCCAGGGCTAACTCGCCCCAATCGACGTGTGCCAACTCGGAATAAAAGGCCAGCTCGGAATAAAAGATGTATACGGAGTGTTATATGGCGTTTGGTCCGTTGTTTCTCAATGAATATTATTGAAATTTGGTGTATATGTCCGAGCTGGGACATGGAATACAACGACGTTTGAATTGTTTTTAAATTTACAAATTTGTTGATTTTATTCTTCTTTTTTTTCGTTCTGAAACACACTATAAAGTGTACATAATATAATAACGAACACGAGACATACATAATTTATAAACAGTTTCTGTTAACAAAAGATATCAAATTCAATACATGACAAAGATGACTCAGTGGAGTTTATAAAGTGAACATAAAAACATTGAGGTAAGAATCTTTTTAAGGAATGCAACTTTATTTAATGATAATAAACAGATAAATTAAAATAACAAACATGAGACATACATGATTTATAAACTGTTAACAAAAGATATCAAACTCAATACATGACAAAGATGACTCAGTGAAGTTTATAAAGTGAACATAAAAATATTAAGGTAAGAATCTTTTTAAGCATTACTAAACCGTTTAGCACAGTCCACTTCACTCATCCGATCATCACCAAACTTCATATTTATCTTGATATTGATCTATCAGATGAGAGCTATCAAATATTTTTTTAATTTTATAGGAACAAATGGTCGCCAGCGGCCATATTGCATTTACGTTATATGTTATCGCGTCATGTCGATATCTAGTATTACTTAGACATTTCACCTTTCCAGATTCATAATTGCTCTAGTGACTGTAACAGATGGAATTATTCCCCTCTTCGGATAGAGTGTCACTGAAACTTTATTTTGTCAGACTGTCTGTATAGACACTGATTAGATATGGCAATAATCTGTAATAAGATGTAGCACTATTTTATTTTATATTTACATACATTGCTGTTTTTATACAACAATTATAATCCTCCCTAGATCATCATGTGGTCGACCATACATCGCGCGAGGACCTGGTTGAATTAAGGGGGTTTTATGGATAACTTCTGTCCTCAAGCTAGATTATACTTATGACATTTTATGGCATGTTTCTAACGTGGAGGGTTAGATATGCTTGATACACCACCACTCTTCAATTCACACCAAGTTCTCAGCTGTCATATTCGGATATTAGAACCCATAGCCATGATATATGGTTTATTTTGTGTATACTAGTAATATTGTTATTTTTCAGTACCTTTATATACCAGTACTGTGTATAACAATGCATATAAATTAATCCATGTATACATGTATATTGATTCAACGGATTCAGTGGTTTTGTCCATCAGTCTATCAAATTTGCGGGGAAAACATGGCCACAAGCAGTACACCCTGCTAAATTTCGAATTTGAATCAACTGGCGCACCCTGCAGCCAGCTTTTATTGGAGAACTGTTTCTCATGTGGATATTTTGGGTAACCGCTAGATGTGAGCCATATTTTGTTCTCAAACTGTCCTTGTGGAGACATCACTGCCAGTGGTGATCTTGAATTTTACTATTTTTATGGCTAAATAATTTGGTTGATCCTACAGACGACACCCCTTGTCCGATCGTCACCAGATTCCACAATGATCTTCTGGATAACCAGGGTGAGAGTAATGTAATTTTCCCTAATTTCGTTAAAAAACATTACCACAGGCAGCAATTTGGTATCTTACTGTTTGATCCTCTTTTGCATGACTGAATTGTTTCGCAACTGTACAGACATATCCCTCACCTGATAGTCACCAAACTTCATATTGATCTTCGGGCTGACAACTAGATGGGAGCTATCGAATGGTTTGAATTTTTTTGGAAAACATTGTCGCCAGCAGTCATCTTCTATTTTGGTTTTTATATACATGTATATCTCTTCATTCGGATAGCCAGTATTACGTAGGTACTTCAACTTTCCGCATTCCTGTCATCATTTGAAATATAAAAATTTACCTGATACATGCACCCTTCAAAATTTGTTTCGTCGTATCTATTTTAATGGCCCGTATGGTAATATTGATACAGATATATTTGTCAAACATTTCTTTGTACAATATACAGGTATTTAGTTTGTAACTAAATCTAGAAATATATAATAGTAGCTGGTGGACCCGACTTCGTCCGGGATGTTCCCCTCTGATTTTCGGAGAATTGCGCGATTTAACCTTGAATTGACCATTTTAAAGGTGAACGTCATGTCGGGTCACGATTTGACCCGTCCAAAACACTCCCCGGACAAAAGTCACGACAAAAGTACCCGTCGATATCCGCCCGGCTTTACCCGATTTGACCTTGAATTGACAATTTTGAATGTCAAGATCAGGTCAGGGTCATGATTTGACCCACCCGAAACACTCCTGGGACAAAAGTAACAGTAGGTATTAAATTTCGTTGAAATACTTCCGTTTTACCAGATTTGACCTTGAATTGATCTTTTTGAATGTCAAAGTTAGGTCGGGATCAAGATTTGACCCGTCCAAAATACTCCCTGGAAATAATTTTCCCTAGGTATCAAATTTCGTCAAATCTGTCCGGCAGTTTTCCCGGCCATACATGTAGCTAACAGACAAACAGACAGACAAATGTCCAATATATATATTAAACTAGCTGATGTACTCGACTTCGTTCGGGCTATTTAGGGATTTTTTTGTGATCACCTCCATCTGGACAGTACCCAGTATATACAGCGTCTGGCCAAACTATTGTTCAATTGGTCCAGAAACATGCCTATATCAGCACGTTCGAGAACATGGTCCCACGTGAAATTGGACCCGTCCATATTGCTCCCGGGATCGAAGTAGTCCTACACACAAATTTTTAGTCGGATCGGTCAAGGTCCAGAAACATGCCTATGAGCGAGGTCAAGTTGACACGTTAAATACCAAATCCGAGTCGGATCAGTCGAGCAGTGTTAGAGTCTATAGCACATACACACATGCATTCATGCATACACACATGCATACAGACAGGTGTTCCAAAATGTATAATCGATAGCTACAACAATTCTATGGTAGATAGTTCACGGCCGACCTGATGCATGCATCTTAGTTTTCTTGTATAACCGTGTAGATTGAATATGAAAATGCGGAGAGCGACACGGTGGTTGCATGGTAAATTTATTAAAGTGCCCATGAATAAAAGCTTTTTCTTTTCAATTTCAAGTCTGAGCGGGTTGACTCCGAGCAGGGACAATACGATTTCTGTGCTCGTCCTTGTCGGTAGCCCTTGAATTGTTTTGATGCACAGCCGTATAGTGCTTTCGGGAGAACAACGTGTTTAAATATGGTCAGCTGTGAGATCGGCGAAAGGCGTTTCGTGGTAAATGACCTGCATGCACCGAAAAATGTTTTCCGCATTATCTCACATGACCAATCAATGTTCGTTTTACGATCTGATTTGCGGCTTTGTGGTATTCCGAGGTGCACTACACTCTCCACTTCTACTAAGTTATTCTCACCAAGGTTCCACATTGTGTTGATACATTTATTCTTGTGAGTTCGTCTGTGATCAAAGACTACTACTTGGCTTTTTGTAACCGAATACTCAAATTTCCAGGTGATGCTGTAGTTGTGGCATATGGTGAGGAGCTTCTTTAAGCCTCCATCGGAAAATGACAATAAGCATACATCATCGACAGTTGTGGGACATGCACATGATACAGAGTCTACGTGAAGACTTTCTGGTGCTTCAGAGAGCGTATTAAGGAGATCGTCGATGTTGAGCAAGTACAGGAAAGGTGACATGATTCCCCCTTGCCTGGTTCCTTGATCTACATAGAATTGATCAGAGTGAATATTATAGCACCTTACTACACTCTTGATGTCAGTATACATGCTAGCAATAACTCTCAGTATACGTCCACTGATACCTTTTCCATGTAACTTATATATTAAACCATCGTGCCACACACGATCAAACGCCTTTTGTGAATCTAGAAAGGCGGCGTATACCGTAGAGTTATTGCTGTATCCGAATTCAACACTTTCCTGTAAACGAAAAGAAGTAACACTACACCCGATACCCTTCGGGAAGCCATTTTGAAGGTAGTTTGGAAATTTTGAGAATAGTTTTGATTGTAACAACCTTTCCAGAATAACTGATTCAAAGAGCTTATAAATAACTGGTAACAAAGTAACTGCCCTGTAACTAACTGGGTTGTCAATAGGCTTTGGATCGCCTTTATAAACTGGGACTATTACTCCGACCTTCATATGCATGTGTATAAACTTATGGTCTAACATTGAAGAGAATAGTTTCCCGAGTATATAATAAAGCTTGGTCGGACCGTGTATTAGGTGTTCGTTAACTACCCGTGTGAGACCACCGGCCTTGTGTTTCTTAAGTTTTTGGATGGAAGCACGAACTTCACCGTCCGAAACAGGATAGGAAAAATCAACATATGTTTCCCCTACATGTTCATTGGGGACCCGAAGTTTCTGACAGTATCTTCCACATGAGCTTCGAAAATGGGATCCCGATGAATACCCATTTTAAAAAGATTTCCGAAGTATACTTTCCAACCATTGACATTGTTCAAAGAAAGGTCAAATTCTACTGATATAATAATGAAATAGTTATTACAGTACATATATGTATTATGTTGAATCATTGTTGACATTGTTATATATATTTGTTATTTTGACATCGGTCTCGTGTGGACGTTTTATGTCATTAATTTAAACTATCTTAAATTAAACTTAAACTATGCACTCTTGGCGAGAACACAATACATGTACCTCCGATTTTGTCCGCATTTAGAAGCTTTCTGGTGTGGTGAATGAGAAACCTGCAGTAATAAGCCGTATTTTTTTGTTATAATTTGCAGGATTAGTTGTTTTAACGGAATTCTGAGGTGTATTCATGTAACCAATATAGTTTATATTATAATTGATATTTATGGGTAATAATATGATCTTGCTGGCGTTACCATTTCTGACTATGGATTTCTTGTAATTTATATGTATGGGTAATAATATGATCTTGAGGTCGTTACCATTTCTGATTATGGTTTTCTTGATAGTGAATGTTGAGGCGTACATTTTACCCTCCTCATCATTAAACCCCGCTGCGTTTGGTGGCGCATATATATACCTAACATACACTGTAAAATTTAATAACGTTATAACTACGGTAATGCACCGTCAACTTAGTTGCCAGTACAATCCCTGTCGAAATAACAGTATACCGTTGATACATTGTACTGTTGAAGTAAACGGTAGGATACTGTTGAAATAACAGTATACCGTTGATACATTGTACTGTTGGAATACACGGTAGGATACTGTTGAAATAACAGTACACCGTCGATACATTGTACTGTTGGAATCACACATGCAATCTTTCTAAAATTTATTTATGGTACAAAGTAGTAATATAGCTGACTAGAAGATCCAACAAAAATAATTACTTTGATTCGTTTATTAGTAGAGAAATTAGCGAAAATGTGAAAAGTGATCCGTTATAACTAATACTTATAGAGTGAATGACTGCAGTGCAAACCAATTTTACTAGGTGACCTATTTTCGCGGTCGCTATTAAAACATCGCAAGTGGTTAAATAGGGCTTGTTTACATTTTCTTTAGCCCGTTCGGTAGACCGTTAGTGCTATTTAAACGGCTTGGAACCTGTCCCAAGCTGTTGAAACATATTAAAAAGTAGGCCTACTAAATTATAAAACAAATCTCCCGCGAATGACGGAGACAGACACTGAGACATCAATTAATGGCGAATTTACCCGAGATGCATTGCGAATCTCACAAGGGAGGTGATCCTATCCATACCTCGTGTTTGTGCAACGGTACTTGGCCGTCAAAACTAGCAACGGTATAATACCGTAGGCAAAACAACGGTATCATATTGTTAAACCAACAGTGACAAAATACAGTGTAATTACCTTCTTGACTACGGCATATCGTATGACATCATCCTCCTTGGGCCCCCGTCTGGTGATTCCAGACACGATGGTGCTGTCTTCTGGTTTGACATGGATACACTGTCTCATATCTTTATCGAAGAATACGCTTCCGCAATCGTCATCTCCTAGGCAACCGGACACGCATTCAATCATGCTTCTGCTTTCGAACACAGACACTTCGGTGTTGTTAAAATTAATTCCATTTTTCTTCACAAAGATTGTCTTGGTGTGTAAATTACGATGGCTCGCGATGTCATCAAGCTGAAGTGAAGGTCTCAAAACGCCAACAACACAAATCCAGAAAACTGATAATTTCAATAAGTGGGACTCCATCATGTTGTTTGTATGTCCATGTACACGTATTGTGATTAAGTAATTGGTTTGAATTTAATTCAGCGACAGTCAGTCAAAACAGATAGCATAAAGTGGACTTCAATATCCAATGAACTGTCCATGAATTTAACATTTCTTATATCTATAAGCGAATATTACGTAGTTATTATACAGTTAACACCGATCAAATAATTTGCACATTGTGAAAGTTATGTCTGTAACATTTGGTTTTCGATTAGAAAGTTTCATAAGGGGTGGAGCTTTGTCGAATAACATTACGTTGGTGCACGAATTAGCATTGTTTTGTCCGTGTCTGCAGAATCATAAGGGGCGGAGCTTCGTCGAATAACATACGTTGCAGCATGAATGTCTTGTCCGTGTCTGTAGAATATTTTTTAAATCAGAAACAAACAGTAGCCGCCGTTGTTCTCAGAGCGTTTTAGATCAGACGGACGGTTGTATCAATATTGTTCACTGGGATATTTCCTCAATAGAAGTGTGGGGTATACAGGGAAATATGATCAATATGATGACGTCAATTGTAACCAAAGAAACGGATGTTTGTACATATCGTCGATATACTTGTGGTTCTCAGTGACGCAAAAAGCGTAATGTTGCAACGAACCTGGTGGTGTGTTCAATCAGGGAAAGAACCAGTCTATAATGTGCGAAATTCGGAGCAGCCGGTAAGAACTGGCATAGGTAGAAATATAGAATAACCAGCAATTTTGGCCAACATGGGAGGGGTACTGTACTCCAAATCTATGCTTAGCCATTTTCTGTGGTATAGGTCACATGAAGCATATTTTATTTTCGAGAGAAATGTTATGTGTAATCAAATGTCCGTACTTCATTCAGCTTCTTCGTACAATTTGTCAAGAGTTATGCCACTTGGTTTGCACACACAAAACGCTTAAAATTACCCAAATTGACCATGTTCAACACGAAAACATACCATGACAGAGAGAATATCAGTAAGTAAGCTTCTTCCACCTAATAGAGCTATGTCAGAACTGAAAATAGTTGAAATATAAGAAAAAAAGGTATCGCATCACTATAAAAACAATTCTTGCAAGCCCAGATCACAGAATTCAGGGGAGATATATCGGGCTATTTTTCTAAACCAAATATACAGAGTTGGCCTTCACTGAATACGAAAATCGTGTTACGTATCCAAATTTTTCACTTGTTTTGTGAACTTTCCCAGTTTAGTAAAATTATTAAACTTTTAAACCAGTAATGTCCCTCAGGCCACACTGGTCGCCTCGCATATATAAGAGAATGCATTGGCCTAAAAAAAATCTTTTTTTAACACTTTTTAACATTTTTTCTTACATTCTTTAACAATTTTATAATTTTTAATGTGTTAAGCCAATGCATTCTCTTATATATGCGAGGCGACCTATGGTCGACTCGCATATATAAGAGAATGCATTGGCACAGGGCCCTTCTGTTGGGTAAAGGGTTAATGTAGCTACTATAATGTGTAGTGAATGAACTTTGCAATCATTGTCATTGTTGTTGAGGTCCAGTATCTATTTGTGCTCACGGATTGTTGCTTGTTGAATATACCTGCTCCTTGTCAAAAAACTGCGAAAACAAAACGTAATTAACGGGTGTCGCAGCCATTGTTCCCAAAACGTTTTAGATCGGACGGAAATCATACCCCGGTATCTGATTAAGCTGAGGTGTATATTTACTTCCTCATTTGAGTTGTAATAATCTGAGGTGTATATCTACTTCCTCATTTGAGTTGTATCACGCTGAGGCGTATATTTACTTCCTCATTTGAATTGTATTGATATTCTTCATTGGAATATTCCCAAAGAGAAAGATAATGGTGGTTAAAACAATTCCTATAGATACAAATAAGAATGTATGTTCTCAGAAGAAGGGCATCCACAGAAAGTCCGTATATTAGTGTTCAATCAAGACGCGGCTATTTTATGTTCTGTCTACCTTTAAAACGGATTCTCAGAATGATGCACAAACCCCTATTGCCTCAATGGATGAAGAAATATTTGAATAAGATAGAACGGTACATTTGAATGAGCTAAGTCGTACTTCCTCCTTTGAATTATGCTGATATTGTTCACTGTAATATTCCTCCTTTGAGTTATGTTGATATTGTTCATTGTATAAATTCCGCCAGAAAAAGATAATGGTAAAATAAATAATACCTAAACTGAGCGAGAATGTATATTATCAGAAATGGTGTGCATATATAGAAAGTCCACATCGATCTGTCTGTATATCGTTATTATTACCGTAGATTTGTGGCATCATTCATAACAAAAGATTAAGACGTCGCGTTGGTATAGTTTCTCCACGATAGCATGAATTGAGGATTTTCAGAATAGGTTTTACAAAACCAATAGCCATAATGGATGAAGAAATAGTTTAAAGTCTGTCCGCGTCTGGTCGTCTGGTCGAATGTAATTGTAATGCGTGTATTGTTGTACTTACTTTATGTACCGATATAATAACCAAGTAAGGTCCCTATCTATGGGCGGTAACACTATGATGAATAATAACCAAGTAAGGTCCCTATCTATGGGCGGTAACACGATGATGAATAATAACCAAGTAAGGTCCCTATCTATGGGCGGTAACACTATGATGAATAATAACCAAGTAAGGTCCCTATCTATGGGCGGTAACACTATGATGAATAATAACCAAGTAAGGTCCCTATCATTGGGCGGTAACTCTATGATGAATAATAACCAAGTAAGGTCCCTATCTATGGGCGGTAACACTATGATGAATAATAACCAAGTAAGGTCCCTATCTATGGGCGGTAACACTATGATGAATAATAACCAAGTAAGGTCCCTATCTATGGGCGGTAACACTATGATGAATAATAACCAAGTAAGGTCCCTATCTATGGGCGGTAACACTATGATGAATAATAACCAAGTAAGGTCCCTATCATTGGGCGGTAACTCTATGATGAATAATAACCAAGTAAGGTCCCTATCTATGGGCGGTATAGTAACTCTATGATGAATAATAACCAAGTAAGGTCCCTATCTATGGGCGGTAACACTATGATGAATAATAACCAAGTAAGGTCCCTATCTATGGGCGGTAACACTATGATGAATAATAACCAAGTAAGGTCCCTATCTATGGGCGGTAACACTATGATGAATAATAACCAAGTAAGGTCCCTATCATTGGGCGGTAACTCTATGATGAATAATAACCAAGTAAGGTCCCTATCTATGGGCGGTAACACTATGATGAATAATAACCAAGTAAGGTCCCTATCTATGGGCGGTAACACTATGATGAATAATAACCAAGTAAGGTCCCTATCTATGGGCGGTAACACTATGATGAATAATAACCAAGTAAGGTCCCTATCTATGGGCGGTAACACTATGATGAATAATAACCAAGTAAGGTCCCTATCATTGGGCGGTAACTCTATGATGAATAATAACCAAGTAAGGTCCCTATCTATGGGCGGTATAGTAACTCTATGATGAATAATAACCAAGTAAGGTCCCTATCTATGGGCGGTAACACTATGATGAATAATAACCAAGTAAGGTCCCTATCTATGGGCGGTAACACTATGATGAATAATAACCAAGTAAGGTCCCTATCTATGGGCGGTAACACTATGATGAATAATAACCAAGTAAGGTCCCTATCAATGGGCGGTATAGTAAATCTATGATGAATAATAACCAAGTAAGGTTGCTATTCATTCCGGGTATGCTGTTTCCGTTATCCACCTGTAAACGATTCTCAGAATAACCATATGTAAAACCCCTGTATGGATCCCCACAGAGACCCAAGCAGACGACAGTCACCAGAGCGTCTGGGGGTTCCACCAAGGAGTGTTATATAAACCCTGTGCCAATGCATACTCTTATGTATCCACCGCTCACTGCGTCTATTGACTATATAAAGCCTGCCTAATAAACGTTACATTTATTAGATCAACGTATCTTTATTAGGTTAGTACTACTTTTATGACGTAATTTGATATGCAAATTGCGCATGTAACTAGGGACGTCAATCGGCATTAATGACGTCATTGTGATTTCAGAACGTTTTTATCGTGTATAATTCATTAAAATAATTAGTAAAATGATATATGTTTTAGCTCTAAAGCATCTGTAAATCATCAGAACAAGGTCTGCTTATAATAAATGTAAAAATGCCAACGAACTATTTCGCTCTAAGCTGCACTCCGGTTTTCCCACGTCATGAATGCTAATTGGTTTGCTTGACCTAATAAATGTAAGGGCGTCATCGAAGTAACGAATGTAAACCTGAGGAAAATGACAGATTTACCGCACAAAATGCATGCAGAGCCTCGCCCAATAGATGCTCAAATCCCCCTCACGGACATAAACATTTTAAGCGACGACACTAGCTAAATATTCTATATGTATTGGCCTAACAAATTTAAGAATAAATTATAAAAATGATGAAATTGTTAAAGAATGTAAGAAAAAATTATTAAAAAAATGATAAAAATTGTTGAAGAATGTTAAAAAAAAAAATGATAAAAATTGATAACAAATGTAAGAAAAAATTATAAAATGAACAATTATAAAAAATAATATAAAATTTGTTAGGCCAATGCATTCTCTTATATATGCGAGGCGACCTATGGTCGACTCGCATATATAAGAGTATGAATTGGCACAGGGTTAAAATAACACTCCATTATGGTTGTTCTTCATTCTAGGGATTCTGTCTCCGTTATCCACCAAATAACAACAAAAAAGGACGACGTACATATGCATTGAAACGAGAACAAAGCGATACAATGAAAGCGCGATATTTAAAGCGATACACAGAAAGCACGATATCTAAAGCGGCACAAAGAAATCGCGATGTTTTAAACACACAACAAAAACTCAGAAAAGGAACGACTAAATTATCCATTCAGTAAATTAAGACAAGGAATCAAATTGCGAACCCGGAAGAAGTTATAAAATACGACATTAGACAAAGTCCCTTGAGAGTTTATAACATTTGAACTGCGTCAAACAGTGTGGCGGAATTGGTCGTTAATCGATTTATATTTGCATAGCCCTAAACTGTAAAACTGTAGAAACTAAACTGTAGAAACTCTAGTTATTTGTTTCCTTAACCCTTTACCCAACAGAACGACCCTGTGCCAATGCATTATCGTATATATGCGAGTCGACCATAGGTCGCCTCGCATAATATAAGAGAATGCATTGGCTTAACACATTAAAAATTATAAAATTGTTAAAGAATGTAAGAAAAAATGGTAAAAAGATTTTTTTTAGGCCAATGCATTCTCTTATATATGCGAGGCGACCTATGGTCGACTCGCATATATAACAGAATGCATTGGCACAGGGCATAACTGTAACTATCACAATGTGGTCAAGGAGCCGGTTCCAATGATATTCATATTTGTATGGTTCTATTGAGACAGACCGAAGATATTTTAGGCTGTTGAAGCTTTATTTGGCCGGTTTTTGGCCGGTTTGTTGGGTAAAGGGTTAACTGCTGCCGTTTGCTAAAGTCTGGTACAGATTGTATACTGCATTCGAGCAGATATATTCATGCCGCCATCTATATAATTATCCTTATGTATACTAAGGCTGAATATGTCATTGTCGCATGGTTTCTGGCAAAAAGACAACCAGGATCTCTTAAACTGTCAAAAAGACACACAGGATGTCAAAGTCTCACCAAACAACGGGAATTTTGTTTAGTCGTCTGCTATTAATATTGGCCCAACTATCAAGGATGCGGAATTGCGCTGTATACGTCAGACTCAAAGCCGAATTAAATTTCGTTGATATTTCACTCAGATCACAAACAAATAATTATCATAATATTAATAGCAGACGACTAAACAAAATTCCCGTTGTTTGGCGAGACCTTGAGATCCTGGTGTCTTTTTGACAGTTTACGAGATCCTGTGTGTCTTTTTGACAGTTTAAGAGATCATGGGTGTCTTTTTGACAGAAATCATGCGACAATGACCTATTCAGCCATACTAAGGGGCAGCAGTAAGACTACCAACCATGGCCATGCTGTTCCTGTACAATATATAATTTTATACCACGATCGCCTATCTTACTATAAAATAAAGCCACCTGTTAGTTTAAACATATTTATTTGTCTAATTTATGTAACACATTATATATGACACAAACATTGTTTATACAGACAATGGGATTGGATGACAAGTCCTGACTCACTTATGGGTACCCCCTCTCCCACCTGTTGATTAAACGTGCTTACTGTTGATTAAACTTCGCATAGTGGATTAAACTTTCTCCATACAATTTGAACGGAAAAGTGTTTATCCATCGCATTGTAAAGATCGTGGCATAAACTTCGCAGAGTGGATTAAACTTTCTCCATACAATTTGAACGGAAAAGTGTTTATCCATCGCATTGTAATCGTGGCATAAACAAAATATACGCATAGTGTTTCTGAATAACAAATTGAATCCACTTGTGGGATTGGCGATTTACACCACTCGCTGAAGCTCGTGGTGTAAATCGCCAATCCCACTCGTGGATTAAATTTGTTAATCAGAAACACTATGCATATATTCTATATTTATACACATTTCAAATACATTGTATTGTGGTTATTGTACGAATAAAAAATCAATTTATTTAATCACGATGTTTTAAACACACCAAAAACAAAAGTCAGAAAAGGAACGACTGAATTATCCATTAATTCAGTTAAATTAAGACAAGGATTCAAATTGCGAACCTGGAAGAAGTTATAAAATACAAAGTCCCTTGAGAGTTTAAAACATCTGCGTCAAACATTGTGGCTGAATTGGGCATTAACCCATTTATAAAGTACTCGATATCATTGTTCTCAGGTGTGATATTTGTTTACCTGTAAGTACACCTGTGCGAATTACAGGGTTGGTTTGTTGTGTGTGTGCGTTAAAGGGACTCAAAGCTTCGTACTAAACCAAATAAAGGTCTGCAAAATCACCATTATCAAGAACATGAAAATATATGTTTGGGGGCATAATAGTAAACATCAAAGGCTGGCTATTGGCACCTATCATGGCATCATCCTGGCATTACTCTAAGACCGTCCAAGAAAGTTCCAAAGTTACGCTTCCAAGAAAGGTCCATATGGTTCCAAGACTCCAAGTTTGGCACCGCTTACTGGGAGAATGTTCTAAATATATTTTGGGAGGGGGTACAATGGCACCGATACTGCGAGTACCCAAAGACCACCCACGAGAGGTGGGTTTGGCCTCATAATGGTAAGTCCCTATTGGCGTCTATTGGCATCGATCCTGCGAGTGCTCAAAGACCGTCCAAGACCATTCAAAGTTACGGTTCCGAAGTTACGTGGACTCTAAAATGATATATCGGCAAAGGCACCGATCCTGCGAGTGCTCAAAGAACGTCCAAGAACATTCAAATTTACGGTTCCGAAGCTATGAATGGGGGGGGGGGTTAGAATGGCACCGATCATGGAAGTGCTCAAAGACCATCCAAGTACATTCAAATTTACGGTTTTGAAGCTATGAGGACTTTAAAATGATAAACCTGCAATGGCACCGACACTTGAAGTGCTCAAAGACCGTCCAAGAACATTCAAATTTACGGTTTTGAAGCTATGAGGACTTTAAAATGATAAACCTGCAATGGCACCGACACTTGAAGTGCTCAAAGACCGTCCAAGAACATTCAAATTTACGGTTCCGACGTTATGAGGACTCAAAATTATAAATCGCCAATGGCACCGATACTGGGAGTACTGAAAGACATATTCTGCGACTCAAACACCGTCCGTCAACGGTTCACAATTTACATAATGGTTCAGTTGAAGTACTATAGGTGTGTATAATGGTTCAGCTGATATGCTATATGTTTATTGCATAATGATTCACTCACAAGCTCCCTACGGGTGTCAAACGTAAGTATACATTAAAGGCACGGACGGAGTTCGTTGCAGAAATATTTATATTTGTTCAAATCGCCATCAACAGAAGGAACACCATAATATATATAGTTCCGCTCATTGGCCAGAAATAATCAACGCATAAATATTATATATACGCTGGTGTACTTAAACAAGAGACTGCGCATGTTACAGAAGTTGTGCTTCTGTTTACATAACGCAGCGCAATTCTATAGGTTAATCACACAAAATTGATATAAACGCTCTTTATTATTTCCATATCAGGATAACAGTAACAAATAACCCTCTTTACGTTTACCATATCCGGACCTAAGCAAAAGCCCGTACACCCCTACCAGAGTACAAATTATTAGGGTAATTAAGAACAGGCCAATTTACCCAGTCATTCGAATAGGTATCAACATATTGTGATTGAAAGGTAAACAGCGCGTCTCTGACAGTTACGCCTGAATATTAAAGGGAGACAATGCACTCGCGATGAACGTTGGTGAGCCTCGTCCTGAATTATGTTTCTAACGGGTTGTATTAATTCATATTACATTAAAGTGAGACAATGCACTCAGTTTGTGAATGTTAGAGGGACGAGAGGCACTCACGTAGGTGAATATTAAAGGGAGGTGATGCAATCTCGGTGTACGTTCGTAATAGGTGTATAGTGTACGTACGTCATGTGTGTATTACGTTATCTACTGTCAGATTATGTATATCACGTGATGACCTCGATGAACGATGGGATAGCTTCAGCCCTGAATATTAAAGTGAAACTAATATTATCCATCATGACCCGGGGTGTGGGATGGAAAAGTCTCACCCGAGGGGCCAGATATTTGGGCCGGACACGAGGCTTGTCGAGTGTCCGGTCCAAATATCTGGCCCCGAGGGTGAGATTTTTCCATTCCCAAACCCCAGGTCATGATGGATCAGTTTTCTCCCACACCAGGAGCTTCGTTGTGATGTTTTCGTTTTATAGCCGTTCCACACAAGTTAAACCGTACATCTGGGATAAAATCTAATGCGATATTCGTGATCAGCGGGTATGACATCGGTATATACCAAAGCGTTTCACCCGGGCGAGCAGGATTAACGAGTTTGAGTCAGTCATGAAATCGACATCCTGAAATCAACATACTACGTCGCGAGAACGAAATGTTGCACCTGCAGAATTTCGATAAAGGCGCATTGATATGAAATATTTGCCACTAGGTCAAACGTGTTTTGCTATGGGAATAAATCCCACCATAGGGGATAAGGGAAATATTTCTGTTTTCATGATTGAAGAAGTATTATTTTAATAATTAAACAGATTTATAGGAACAATAATATGTTTTCTAAATTGTAACTATTTCTTTCGCATGTTGCGGCGTGAAGCGTCATCTTTGTTTTGATATTACACTTGAAAAGTTCATTCACTGTCTGATTCAATTTGAAGAATTCGCCTTCTCTTCGTTTGAGAATGGTCACACGTATATGTTTATTGTGCATTTGTTCAACTCCGCGCCAGCGAATAAACTTTTGTTGGAGGTTTCTTGTGTGCAAATAGTTGAATGTGTGTTTCCAATCATCCGTGGAACTGGATAAATGTTCGAAGGAGCAGGAAGAGGAAATGTTGGCACCAAACTGTTGCTTTTAGAGTCTTTATTTGAGTCTTATTGCTGGATAATATACCAGATCAGATATCGCTCTTTTCTGTGTTGTGTTAAGCTGCCTGTAGTTATTCAGGGATCTGTGCTTTTATGCCTGTCACGTAGACTTGCAGGGAATCAGGGATATTGTTGTCGGACATTTTCTGGACGAGTGTTTTTCTGACACTGGAATTACTGATATTTCGTTCATCCGTTTTCACACTAGGTAAGTCAGCTTTTATTGCCATTTTGTTCATTATTCCCTCGATTTTGTTTTTTCCTACTGGACCTTTCAAGAACCATCTATCCTTTTCAGCGGGGAGTTGATTATTTGTAACCACTGCCACGTAGAACGGGTCATCATTTTGACTGTAGTTTGTTGGTCTCATTGATTCAAAGAAAAGATACATTTCTATGGGGCACCGATCCTTGTTTGCTGGTGTTTCATACATCCTAGGAGGACAAATCCGGGTATCATTTATGTCGTCACTCCGACTCGTCACCCGTCCTGATTTTTGTTGTTCTTTCTCGATATCCAGATATCGTAAATTTGCCTCAGTATCCATTTTAAGGGAAATGTCACCCCAACATATACGCCGGTATTCTTCGGAGCCCCCTCGGATACCAAAATGCAATGTGTTCTGAAACCACATCATATTCAGAATAGAGGTTGGAGAAGATTTTCCCAGCTGCCCACTTGAATACAACATGTCTATATCAACGAACATGACATTTGGAACTTATTCCCTATTCCTTATTCCTTATTTTCAAAAATGTCGCTTTCGACCGATTTGACGGCATGGGTCGGTGGGTGGCCGGCCCCAAATACCACCTAGAAACACCCCAACCCCCACCATCACCCCCGGGGGTGCCACCCGAGGGGGTGAAAATGGGGTATGGACCATTTTCGAGAACGGTAAGGATTTCGACCGATTTGACGGCATGGGTGGGTGGCCGGCCCCAAATACCACCTAGAAACACCCCAACCCCCCAAACACGTAACGCTTTCACTAATCACTTTCTAAACACAAGCACAACATTCTTGCTTTCTGATAAGGTGTTCTTATAAGCTAGAATATTTCTCTTAATTCTAGAAAACAATTCTAGACAGCAGAATATGTGATAAATGTGAATAACGTTTTCTAAACGTGTTCTAAGAATATTATTTCTTAAAATAAAAACATAAATCTCAAATGAAGAAATATTTTCTTGATAGAAAATCGTTTCGGTATAAGTGTCTATTCGTTCCCGCCCATACGCAGTAGACGTACATGGACATCCCCGGAATAAAGATGGGTGTTGAAACCACACAAAGTGTACTATTTCCCATACACAATCAGATGACCATGTGGTCCCTTTGTCCTCAAGAAGACGAACACCGGCGATCGCCCATACGAGCGTGATGTGTATCATACGGAATACATCATATATGGAGTTTGGCAATGCATAAGAGGACGAACACCGACGATCGACCATACGAGAGTGACGTGTATGAGAAGGAATTCAGTTATATCTGGAGTTTGGCAATGCATAAGAGGCCGAACACCGACGATCGACCATACGAGAGTGACGTGCATGAGAAGGAATTCAGTTATATATGGAGTTTAGCAACGCATAAGAGGACGGACACCGACGATCGACCACGCGAGCGTGACGTGTATTATTAGGAATTCAGTCATAAATGGAGTCTGACAATGCAAAAGAGGACGAACACCAGCGATCCTCCATACGAGAGTGACGTGTATGAGAAACAATTCAGTTATATAAAGAGTTTGGCGACGCAACAGAGGACGAACACCGACGATTGACCATACGAGCGTGACGTGTATCATAAGGAATTCAGCATATATGGAGTGTGACAACACATAATAGGACGAACACCGGCGATCGACCATACGAGAGTGACGTGTATGAGAAGGAATTCAGTCATATATGGAGCCTGACAATGCAAAAGAGGACGAACACCAGCGATCCTCCATACGAGAGTGACGTGTATGAGAAGTAATTCAGTTATATAAAGAGTCTGGCAACGCAACAGTGGACGAACACCGACCATCGACCATACGAGCGTGACGTGTATCATAAGGAATTCATCATATATGGAGTGTGACAATGCATAAGAGGACGAACACCGGCGATCGATCATACGAGCGTGACGTGTATCATAAGGAATTCAGCATATATGGGAACTGGCAATGCATAAGAGGACGAACACCGGCGATCGACCATACGAGCGTGACGTGTATTATAAGGAATTCAGTCATATATGGAGTCTGGCAATGCATAAGAGGAAGAACACCTTTCCTTTCTGACAATGCATACGAGGACGAACACCGGCGATCGACCATACGAGAGTGACGGGTAACATAATACATTCATCACATATGGAGTCTGATAATGCATAAGAGGTCGAACACCGGCGATCGACCATACGAGAATGACGTATATGAGAAGGAATTCAGTTATATATAGAGTCTGACAATGCATAAGAGGACGAACACGGGCAATCGACCATACGAGCGTGACGTGTATCATAAGAAATTCATTCAGTCATATAAGGAGTCTGACAATTCATGAGGACGAGCACCGGCGATCGGCCATACGAGAGTGACATGTATGAGAAGGAAATCAGTCATATATGGAGTTTGGCAATGCATAAGAGGACGAACACCGGTGATAGACCATACGAGAGTGACGTGTATGAGAAGGAATTAATTCATATATGGAGTCTGGCAATGCATAAGACGACGAACAGCGGCGATCGACCATATGCTATATATGACACATTTAGCGATTCAAGAAAAACTGTAAAATATTTTTTCAGACTAATTAAATTAAAAGCCCTATGGTTGTATGGCCGATTGCGGTTGTTCTCGAAAATGGTCCATACCCCATTTTCACCCCCTCGGTGGGACCCCTGGGGGTGATGGGTGGGGGTTGGGGTGTTTCTAAGTGGCATTTGGGGCCGGCCACCCACCCATGCCGTAAAATCGGTCGAAATCCTTACCGTTCTCGAAAATGGTCCATACCCCATTTTCACCCCCTCGGGGTGGCACCCCCCGGGGGTGATGGGTGGGGGTGTTTCTATGTGGTATTTGGGGCCGGCCACAAACCCATGCCGTCAAATCGGTCGAAATCCTTAACGTTCTCGAAAATGGTCCTTACCCCATTTTCACCCCCTCGGGGTGGCACCCCCCGGGGGTGATGGGTGGGGGTGTTTCTATGTGGTATTTGGGGCCGGCCACACACCCATGCCGTCAAATCGGTCGAAATCCTTACCGTTCTCGAAAATGGTCCATACCCCATTTTCACCCCCTCGGGGTGGCACCCCCGGGGGTGATGGTGGGGGTTGGGGGTTTCTAGGTGGTATTTGGGACCGGCCACCCACCCATACCGTCAAATCGGTCGAAAGCGACATTTTTGAAAATAAGGAATAAGGAATAGGGAATAAGGAATAGGGAATAAGGAATAAGATGATCTGCTTTTTTTGGTTTTGAACCCTTTTTTTGATTTTGAACCCTTTCCTTGCGATCTCAGATCTCTCTGCTTCATACGGAGGGCTTCTCTGGTATCGAAAAAGGCATAATTTGTGAACCTGTGGCGTTTCAATTGACGATCGAAGCTTCCGATCATTCCACGCAAGTAGCTTGGCTCATATTCCGTGCCGTCAGCTTTTCGGACATTTATTACGAACTATGCGAGATATTTGTTCAATTCTACCTGGGGAATATCCTGAATTTTGCGATGTTCATCGTGTCTTTCAATCAAAAACTGATACAGTAATTTCAGATGAGAAGATGTCTTCCTCGGCGTGTTTTTATTTTCATTCGCTTCTACGAATTCTTCTTTGTTTATTGATTCGAAACGAGAATTGTTTTGGTTTGTCGCCATTGTTTTGTTGAAAATGCAGACGGCTCATATAAAAATAGTTCCGGCTATTAATTATATAGGTGAAGTAGTCACGTGGGTAGTGTGAGATAGCAGGTCACGTGTTATGTGAGACAGGGAAATCTCACCCAGCTATCTCACACGGGCTGCCTGTGCTAAAGTGTGTAGGGGGTGGGAGAAAATGCGCTCGCGATGTTAAAGACGGCACTCTCAGTGTGTGAATATTAAAGGGACACGATGTACTCAGTGTGAATATTAAGGTGATGTGATACAATCTCGGCGCGTGCATGTTAAAGTGACACGAGGCAATCTCGGTGTGTGATTATTAAAGGGAGACAAAGCACTCTAAAGGGACGCACGACACTCGCAGTGGGTGTAAGTTAAAAGGACCTTGGACGGTCTTTGGGCACTCACAGGATCGGTGCCAATAGACGCCAATAGGGACTTACCATTATGAGGCCAAACCCACCTCTCGTGGACGGTCTTTGTGTACTCGCAGTATCGGTGCCATTGTACCCCCTCCAAAATATATTTAGAACATTCTCCCAGTAAGCGGTGCCAAACTTGGAACCATATGGACCTTTCTTGGAACCGTAACTTTGGAACTTTGGAACCTTCTTGGACGGTCTTAGAGTAATGCCAGGATGATGCCATGATAGGTGCCAATAGCCAGCCCTTTGATGTTTACCAGTATGCCCCCAAACCGATGCGTAATCATCAAATACACTAATAGTAAACGAGAATACTTATTTTCACAACGAGTGAAATTGTGGTTTTAACCACAAGCCTTTTGGCGGGTGATTAAAATCACAATACCACGACTGCTGAAAATTGTTTACTCTTAGTCTCTGATGCTTTATTGATAACTCCATCGTGCTGTTATGCACAAAGTATAGTTATTTAGCATATTTACAGCGTATGTACAAAAAGGGGGGTCCTTTGTTTATGTAATCATCATCATCATCATCATCATCATCATCATCATCATCATCATCATCATCACCACCATCACCATCATCGCCGTCAGCGTCGTCGTCATCGTCATCCATCAGTATCGTCATCGTTATCGTCGTTGTCATCATCGCCTTAACTTCGTCATCACCGACATCACCATCATCGATCATCATCATCATCATCATCATCATGTACATCGCCCTGCATCCACATCAGCTACTATGAGTGTATTTTAATTATGCCATAATTATTATTTTTGATTTGTTCAACTACCCCGCTGTTTACTTTGATTGTATATCCACACCGAGAGACACAAACACGACGATATAGTGACTATACGGAATGTTCGTCACGCGTAGTTATGCATACATTTACGTCATGACTTCAGCCTGTTTCTGAGCGATCGGTCACTTGGAATTAAATGAATGACATAGGAACTATTTTGTAACTACGATATAGTTATACTATGGGTATAAACGTTTATACACAGCTTTGGGCAAGGCACCATAGCTAGCTTTATGCAAAGACTCCAAACCATAATTTGTCGTATTTTGAGTTAAACAACAGTAGGGGTAAGGTCAAGACTGTCGTAATTAAGGCCGGTACGCTGAGGGCCAATCGCTGAGGCGAAGATAAAGGTCAGTGGGGTTCAGCCAATCAGAAAGGGAGTTACAAAAATAGTCTTCACTGGATGACTAAATGAAATATTCCTAATTCGATCTTTTGCGTAGAGAATCTAAAGAGGGAAGTCGTGTTTATCCTACGGGAACAAAAATTATTTAACTTAACATTTATTCAACACGTTAGACTTCCCTTATTTTCGGAAACACATAATTTTCTTTTCCCACCCACCCCCCCCCCCCCCCCTTTTATTTCTGGAGTGAGGGTCTTTCTCAACTATTTTCTCAGCCCTATTCTCCAGGTCTCACATTTCGTAGTTTCAGCTGTTGGTTACCCACTATCTTCAACTTCATTTCTCTATGTTGGGCCTGTTAAAGCCCTCACCTTTGTTTCTCAATATTACCCGTATAATATAGGTATTTCATTTATAATTTTATACGAATTTGTTTTAATTATTAATGTTATATACATTAATATAAATTAAATATACGGCTCTCAGTGCTCATGCCTGAGAGTCCATTTGAAAACGATACACTGTGTTACGGGTAATCTGTTCAACAAACCAAGCGGAGCCATAAAGAAGTAGGTACCGCAATAAGTTAAACCCTTAAGAAAAAAAGGGCAATACGGGTAGTACGTAGACAATATACAGAAAACACATTGATGCGGTACCTTCCTGTGGGGTCTCTAAGGTGACACTCCACAGTTTCGAATGATCAGTAGGGGTGATTTTATAGATATAAAGTGCTAGTGGTTTCTGGCACCATTCATGTGGTATGTATATTGAGACAAGGTGGGATATGAATTTGTGTAATTTTAGAAGGTGTTCTAGACTGATGAAAAAATTAAGTGCAAGTGACCTTGACCCCACCCATAGACAGCAGTAGCGTTTTCTGCGAAACAGTGGCTCTAGATACTGGGTCAATTTTTTAGCACCCAAAATTTGTCATCTGCATTAAAAATTGATTTTCTGGAAAATTTAACGGCGAAAGTTTGAAATTTTTTCACATTGATGTTGGAAGCCAGAGGCCTTTAATTTAAATCAACATAGGTGACCATGCTTGTCAAATCTGGTATTCGTGCCTCTTGGGTATGAATATGCAATATTTTGGTCTTTTTTTGAATAAAAATCACATTTTCGATCAAAAGATCAAGGGCCATAACTCTTGATAGCCCATATATTATGGAAATTATGTATCAAATTCTGAATGCCTATTCTGTACTAATTTCAGGCATATATATATTGTCTATATGGCTTGGGATCATAATCCAGATAAATCTCAATGAATCTATGGGCCCCCTATTTCTGGGCCGATACCTGTTGAAACTGTGGAGTGTCACCTTAAATACCAGCAA
Source organism: Siphonodentalium dalli (assembly GCA_032622095.1). Lineage (NCBI taxonomy): Eukaryota > Metazoa > Mollusca > Scaphopoda > Gadilida > Siphonodentaliidae > Siphonodentalium > Siphonodentalium dalli. Next base: position 2,021,987 of record CP136068.1, read on the forward strand.
ATAGCACCATTTTCATCTGTCAACTTGACAAATATTTACACTGAAAATCATTTTTAGCAAATCTGCTCAGTTAGAAAGAACATTTTATGTTAAATACACCATTCTTCTATGGAAATTCCAATACAGGTGGCCTTTAGACATATAAATTGGTGGGGATATGGAGTCTTAGAGCAGTGGGGGGGGGTGGTTTATGTGTATTGTTATTGATGATTTTTTTAGATGATGGGTACTTCTTCATGACATCATGCTCCTTGAATCTTAGCTGAAAAGGCTGACATTGACATTACACAGTATACTAAAAGATTAGATATTCAGTCTTTCTTATTCACAAGTGTGAAATATAATAATTCATGTTTTCCTGGACATATTTCACTTGACAACATATTGTTCATGTGATGTCATAACCCTGTATAGCTTTCCCTTAATGCTAAATAAGACTTGGAATTGTTTAACCCATGGTTTTGGGAGAGTATTAAAGATAGTAGTTGCATGAAATATAATGTTTTATTTTGATATCTGAGAAAAAGATGCATCTCATTATACAACATTTTTGCATTTCAGACCTTTTTCAAGCTATATATGATGGTTGAATATATACATTATGTCACTACGTCAAGCATAACGTCATTGGGTTCTGAAAGACCCAAAAGAGGTGAAATCATGGAGGTGCATGTAAATCCCCACCCAATCTTGCTGCTTGTGATTGCAATAACGCATGGGGTGTAATATATCATTTTAAGCGGTATAATGCAGATAATATGGAGATGTGGTCCATATTAAAGATTAATGAAATTGCATTCCCCTTAAGGTGACACTCCACAGTTTCGAATGATCAGTAGGGGTGATTTTATAGATATAAAGTGCTAGTGGTTTCTGGCACCATTCATGTGGTATGTATATTGAGACAAGGTGGGATATGAATTTGTGTAATTTTAGAAGGTGTTCTAGACTGATGAAAAAATTAAGTGCAAGTGACCTTGACCCCACCCATAGACAGCAGTAGCGTTTTCTGCGAAACAGTGGCTCTGGATACTGGGTCAATTTTTTAGCACCCAAAATGTGTCATCTGCATTAAAAATTGATTTTCTGGAAAATTTAACGGCGAAAGTTTGAAATTTTTTCACATTGATGTTGGAAGCCAGAGGCCTTTAATTTAAACCAACATAGGTGACCATGCTTGAAAAAATCTGGTATTCGTGCCTCTTGGGTATGAATATGCAATATTTTGGTCTTTTTTTGAATAAAAAATCACATTTTCGATCAAAAGATCAAGGGCCATAACTCTTGATAGCCCATATATTATGGAAATTATGTATCAAATTCTGAATGCCTATTCTGTACTAATTTCAGGCATATATATATTGTCTATATGGCTTGGGATCATAATCCAGATAAATCTCAATGAATCTATGGGCCCCCTATTTCTGGGCCGATACCTGTTGAAACTGTGGAGTGTCACCTAAGCATAAAATTAATTTTCATCGACCAGATTGCAACCATTTTTGTATATAATTAATTATTTAATTGAATTAATTATTATTGCCCTTTTGAGTCTTCTTCTTCTTCCGATTACAGTCCACCATCAACAGGCTGATGATTATGACTAATTTTATTTTGGCAACGACTGGCGATAATTTCTCTTCATGATTAGGGTTTGTAATAATATAATTGATTTGATTTGAATTTGATTTGAATTTGGAAGTCATGATTAGTTGATTTGTTCTTTACTGGGTCGAATGGGTTTTCTGGGACGTCCAGCATGGATTTAGTTGGTTCATCATCCTGGTCCTGAACTCATCGACTGGAATGATGGTGTCAACGGGAACTACATAATAAGACTACCCATATGTACAAATGTTCAGTTACGAGAGACCAGCCGTTTCTGTATAAACAATCAGAAGATAAAAGCCAACTGCGACATGCAGCCTTTCAAGTTTGACACTGGGTGTCGTTAATAGTCGGTCATGTGACGTCACATGAAGGAAGATTAACGATTCAGACTGCATAATCCATATTGTAATATTAAATCGCATGAATCGGCATAACTTCAGTTACAGGTGGCCTACCACAAACAAATTTCGGCAACGTGCTCATTTGGGTTAGCGGGTATCGATAATGGTTGAGAAAGACTACACAGATGTAATCCTTTAAGTTTATTTGATTTATGATTTTTTGTAAAGCGGTATTATGTTATTATCAGAGTAGAGTTCACTACTGAATATATATACCGTTACCGTTGTCATTCTGACATAAACACGATGGCAAGTGCTCAAGTTAACATAAATTATATTCCAAATAACAGAGAAGGAAATTATCTAGTTTTATATTAATCGTACGTGACACGTAGTGGAGCAACCACACATGATGTGCCTCAAATTTGCCTTTTTTCGGCGACATAACGCTATGAGTAATTTATGTACATTATGCAGTGGTCACGACGGAGACGACATGCCAAATTGACAAGGCGTGTCGTGAATTGTAAAATCTTGTCTGGATTATCGTCATTGTATTGTGTTTATTTCAGGCAAGATATGCCCATATATAGTCATACATACAACATATAATTACAAATTAAATATAAAGAAGTTGATTCCAATGATTGAATAAATTAGACCGATAGATCAGATCTGAGTTACAAATAGCATTCAAAATACTGTTTAAAGATTTATAAATTCTTACACGAAATCCATACACACCCTTTCGAATCAACACTGTCAGAGAGCACATTCTCTCACCTACAGACATCCCACTCGCACTACATGATCTCTCATAACCCATAATTTTTCGGTATGCATTATTATAACAAACAGTAAGTTTTCTATAACATCGTTTGGTATAGTTCATTCAAAGATGAAACCAATATAATGGAGATACCAACATTTGAAATAAATACATTTTCATATTAGGCAAACATTTGTAAAACTTTCTAATAACCATATTTGAGCGAGAGCATATAGACCGATATTGACGCATACTATCATTATCATCGGAAAAATCGTTGTTGAGTATATGTCCGAGACACTTATAGGAGGACACGAACTTAAGTTCATTGCCCATTAAGTATAGTTTTGGAAATGACCGAATATGAAAAGATTTAGGGATAAAAGTCATCCCCACAGTTTTTTTATAATATTATAAGTTAAATAAATCTTCTTAACCTCGTGTTCACATATTCTCGACAAACGACGTAGTCCCTCCAAAGATGGTGCAATAATACACATATCATCAGCATAACAAAATGATTGATTTTTTACACTGCCAACAATGCACCCAACGTCACATGTATTCAGTCTTTCGCTAATCTCGTTGATATACACATTAAATAAATAAGGGCTTATTATGACACCCTGTCTAACACCACTCGTGGGCCGGAAGCATGTCGAGTATGTTTGTCCCCAGCGAACATGATACATCTGATTTAGAAACCAGTCCTTAATGATCCGAATAATAGTTGATGGCACTGATCTAGACACTGCTCTAGATGAAGTAGTGGCATTTCATGGTTGACTCGATCAAACATTTTACTTGCGTCCAAGAAGCACACGAAAACAGGAGTGTCCTTAGAATTATAATGTCGTATCGCTTCTTTTAGTGCAAATATGCAGCCGTCCGTTGAATGATCATTTTTAAAACCAAACTGGTTGTCTGTAGTATATATTTGTTCAGAGCATTTACTAAATAACACAATTTCCAATACTTTTGATATGACACAGGATATCGCTACTGTACGGTAATTGTCTTTGTCGGCAATATTCCCAGCTTTATTTTTCAAGATGGGCACAAGGGTCACTTTCAACAAATTTGGGGGAAGGTGTCCATTTTTGATTATATCATTGAAGATTATGGTAAGGCACTTGAAAATATGGCTGTCGCAGAATTTTAAGTGCTCAGCCGTTATATCATCTGGTCCCGCAGATTTACCAGCCTTAAGTTTGTTTACGGCATCGATCACATCAGTTTCAGTAACATTTATGATTGCATCGCCTTGCGTTGACCCAAAATTGTTGTCATTTGTACCTATGCAATTATTGTCCAGTAATTCCTCATTGTTAGAATAGACGTTTCTGAAATGTTCGCCCCACATTTCGGTAGTATCAGCCTCGCCATTTGCTGCACCTATCGAGTTTGCGTTTCCACATTTGGCTCCTTTTGAAACAGATTTCCAAAATGCATTTACATTGTTACTACACAGGTTCTTAGCTAGTTCACGAGCTTTAACCTGCTCAACGTTCGATTTGCATTTTCTCAGAGCGGATTTGAATATTGATCGTCTTCGACACATAGTGTCATAAATGTATCCATATCGAGGTCTTCCTTGATTAACCCATACATTCCATCCAGTTGTTTGGCTGAATCTGTCTGTTCCGTTAGAGTTTACAGTTAAACAATCGGTGGAAGAATTCTTTAGTGCGTCGATAATTATTATGTTCGTATGTTTTGTTAATAATGGAGCTTTTGTCTTGAAACTGATTGCCATCGGAGTCATTCGTTAATGTTTCAAAATTAATGTTTCTCAATAATATTGTCCGGATAAATAACAATATTTATCCAATTGCGCTGAGTTGGTACATTTCCAGTTTATATTATTTTTTATCATTATTTCTCATACTCGTTTGAGTGGTTTCATTGTCGCTCATTATCGAAATTCACACACGTAATCTTTAATATCTCGTAATAATCTTTGCCTTAGATCGAAGGACGCACTACACTCAAGAACAAAATGCATTTCAGTTTCAACCGCGTGCCTGGTCGCCTGATCGCACATTGTACATACAGTCTGTTTGTATTGAAGTGTTCGCCTGATCGCCTGATCGCACATTGTACATACAGTCTGTTTGTATTGAAGTGTTCGCCTGATCGCCTGATCGCACATTGTACATACAGTCTGTTTTTATTGAAGTGTTCGGCTGATCGCCTGATCGCACATTGTACATACAGTCTGTTTGTATTGAAGTGTTCGGCTGATCGCCTGATCGCACATTGTACATACAGTCTGTTTTTATTGAAGTGTTCGCCTGATCGCCTGATCGCACATTGTACATACAGTCTGTTTGTATTGAAGTGTTCGCCTGATCGCCTGATCGCACATTGTACATACAGTCTGTTTGTATTGAAGTGTTCGCCTGATCGCACATTGTACATACAGTCTGTTTGTATTGAAGTGTTCGGCTGATCGCCTGATCGCACATTGTACATACAGTCTGTTTTTATTGAAGTGTTCGGCTGATCGCCTGATCGCACATTGTACATACAGTCTGTTTTTATTGAAGTGTTCGCCTGATCGCCTGATCGCACATTGTACATACAGTCTGTTTGTATTGAAGTGTTCGCCTGATCGCCTGATCGCACATTGTACATACAGTCTGTTTGTATTGAAGTGTTCGCCTGATCGCCTGATCGCACATTGTACATACAGTCTGTTTTTATTGAAGTGTTCGCCTGATCGCACATTGTACATACAGTCTGTTTGTATTGAAGTGATCGCCTGATCGCCTGATCGCACATTGTACATACAGTCTGTTTGTATTGAAGTGTTCGCCTGATCGCACATTGTACATACAGTCTGTTTGTATTGAAGTGTTCGGCTGATCGCCTGATCGCACATTGTACATACAGTCTGTTTGTATTGAAGTGTTCGGTTGATCGCCTGATCGCACATTGTACATACAGTCTGTTTTTATTGAAGTGTTCGGCTGATCGCCTGATCGCACATTGTACATACAGTCTGTTTTTATTGAAGTGATCGCCTGATCGCCTGATCGCACATTGTACATACAGTCTGTTTTTATTGAAGTGTTCGGCTGATCGCCTGATCGCACATTGTACATACAGTCTGTTTTTATTGAAGTGTTCGGCTGATCGCCTGATCGCACATTGTACATACAGTCTGTTTTTATTGAAGTGATCGCCTGATCGCCTGATCGCACATTGTACATACAGTCTGTTTTTATTGAAGTGTTCGCCTGATCGCCTGATCGCACATTGTACATACAGTCTGTTTTTATTGAAGTGTTCGCCTGATCGCCTGATCGCACATTGTACATACAGTCTGTTTGTATTGAAGTGTTCGCCTGATCGCCTGATCGCACATTGTACATACAGTCTGTTTTTATTGAAGTGTTCGCCTGATCGCCTGATCGCACATTGTACATACAGTCTGTTTGTATTGAAGTGATCGCCTGATCGCCTGATCGCACATTGTACATACAGTCTGTTTGTATTGAAGTGTTCGGCTGATCGCCTGATCGCACATTGTACATACAGTCTGTTTTTATTGAAGTGTTCGCCTGATCGCACATTGTACATACAGTCTGTTTGTATTGAAGTGTTCGCCTGATCGCCTGATCGCACACTGTACATACAGTCTGTTTGTATTGAAGTGTTCGCCTGATCGCCTGATCGCGTGGTCGCACATTGTACATACAGTCTGTTTTTATTGAAGTGTTCGCCTGATCGCCTGATCGCACATTGTACATACAGTCTGTTTGTATTGAAGTGTTCGCCTGATCGCCTGGTCGCACATTGTACATACAGTCTGTTTTTATTGAAGTGTTCGCCTGATCGCCTGATCGCACATTGTACATACAGTCTGTTTTTATTGAAGTGTTCGCCTGATCGCCTGATCGCACATTGTACATACAGTCTGTTTTTATTGAAGTGTTCGCCTGATCGCCTGATCGCACATTGTACATACAGTCTGTTTGTATTGAAGTGATCGCCTGATCGCCTGATCGCACATTGTACATACAGTCTGTTTGTATTGAAGTGTTCGGCTGATCGCCTGATCGCACATTGTACATACAGTCTGTTTTTATTGAAGTGTTCGGCTGATCGCCTGATCGCACATTGTACATACAGTCTGTTTGTATTGAAGTGTTCGGCTGATCGCCTGATCGCACATTGTACATACAGTCTGTTTGTATTGAAGTGATCGCCTGATCGCCTGATCGCACATTGTACATACAGTCTGTTTGTATTGAAGTGTTCGGCTGATCGCCTGATCGCACATTGTACATACAGTCTGTTTTTATTGAAGTGTTCGGCTGATCGCCTGATCGCACATTGTACATACAGTCTGTTTTTATTGAAGTGTTCGCCTGATCGCCTGATCGCACATTGTACATACAGTCTGTTTGTATTGAAGTGTTCGCCTGATCGCCTGATCGCACATTGTACATACAGTCTGTTTTTATTGAAGTGTTCGGCTGATCGCCTGATCGCACATTGTACATACAGTCTGTTTTTATTGAAGTGTTCGGCTGATCGCCTGATCGCACATTGTACATACAGTCTGTTTTTATTGAAGTGTTCGGCTGATCGCCTGATCGCACATTGTACATACAGTCTGTTTTTATTGAAGTGTTCGGCTGATCGCCTGATCGCACATTGTACATACAGTCTGTTTTTATTGAAGTGTTCGGCTGATCGCCTGATCGCACATTGTACATACAGTCTGTTTTTATTGAAGTGTTCGCCTGATCGCCTGATCGCACATTGTACATACAGTCTGTTTGTATTGAAGTGTTCGCCTGATCGCCTGATCGCACATTGTACATACAGTCTGTTTTTATTGAAGTGTTCGGCTGATCGCCTGATCGCACATTGTACATACAGTCTGTTTTTATTGAAGTGTTCGGCTGATCGCCTGATCGCACATTGTACATACAGTCTGTTTTTATTGAAGTGTTCGGCTGATCGCCTGATCGCACATTGTACATACAGTCTGTTTTTATTGAAGTGTTCGGCTGATCGCCTGATCGCACATTGTACATACAGTCTGTTTTTATTGAAGTGTTCGGCTGATCGCCTGATCGCACATTGTACATACAGTCTGTTTTTATTGAAGTGTTCGGTTGTTTGTGTTGATGTTGTTATGTTTATGTTTGAGACATTATGGCATATCATGTAATTATCCACGTATACACTGTTTTAACTGGAGTTTTGTTTGTGGCTGTTTATGTTTTGTTGTAATGTTTATGTTTGTGAAATTATGGCATATCGTGCAATTATCCAAGTATACACTGTTTTAACTGGAGTTTTTTGTTGTTTCTGTTTATGTTGTTCTGCTTATGTTTATGAAATTATGGCATATAATTTAATTATCCATGAATACAATATGGATGAACGTAAGTAATAATTTGATCGCGTTTTCATATAATGTAATTCGATACGGAGAAACGTATTAATTTCGCACAACGACCAATATCCTAATTTCGAGCAAACGAGTGTCAAGATTTGTACGTAAAAAACTATTCGTCGGTGTCTCCGACATACCTACCTGCATGGGTGCTACATATAAAAGCTTCATTTATCACCGGCGGCGCATACATATTTTTTAATCTGCAAACATTTTTTTAAAGGCAATGTTGTTATAACTTCATAAAATCGTTTTCTGGTGAGCGGGTGTTTGTCGCCCACTGTATACCGACAATATAATAATAACACTCATCCTCGAATTTGAGTACTACGAAAACGTGTACAAATTATTACTTCCGTTCATTTATGGTGATGATGCAAACATATGAAATGCGTCAAACCAATCCCCACTCAAGGCATGGAATAAGGTCGGCTGCTCGAAATACATCAACAGGAAAAACCCCTGTTCATCGTCAGTATAACCCTCATCCATGGCATTTATAAACCATTTCTTGTGCGAATCATACACTTCCGTAGTCGCTTTGACGTCACCACCAAAGAAGCCAGCGGCAAATGCTGGATCAGTGTCCAGTTTATAAAAGTTAGCCATTTTGTCCCTGAAAAATTCTGGGTCCCGCAACTGAATAATGAACAATTTCCCGGCTCTGTCACTTTGTAAGAGAGGTCCCGGAGCCCAAGCCATGTCACGTGTGAAATGTTCGTTCTGGCCATGTCCATACCCTGCGTCGACCCAGAAGAAATGTGTAGTTCCAAAAGGATTCAACTCTGATGCTATTTTAACCAATCCTGGCTTGCTATTTGTAATAACAATGTACTTCGCATAGTGTTCCGCACTGTCCAGTAATTCGTTGCCACTCCGCCATTTTTCCGATTTCAAAATGTTGTCCAGTTTCGCTTCATATTTTGCAAATTCCAATTCAGAATAGGAACTCATGATTATTTTTGTCCTGTTCATGCATTTTCTGCGGTACTGTAGAACAAAATCGACGCCTTTTGGTTCGATGAAAATCACCATGTTTATATCGTATTGTAGAATCAGTGTAAGATATTGTAAGTATTCATCATAACCTCTCTTTTGTGACTCATTTGGCCAATCACCTCTTCCAATATCAAATAGTGCTGTCACCATGGTAAACTTAGCTCTTTCTGTATCACGTCCTGTGATTGGCTGGCAAGGCTCACCTAATGACATATTCATGTTCATAATAAAAATTTGATTGGTTATTATGCACGACAACAAACGATGGACATTTCTCGGTGTCGCTTCCTCTTCCTTGAGCCATTTAGTTGACACCAAGACACCATTATTGTCAATGTAAGCAATGTGGTGGTATTCAGAGCTCTCTCCTGATGAATTTTGCCCATTATAGTCTGACCACAGAAAAAGTCTATTCCTCGCTAAGAAGAGAGCAAAAGTTCCAAATATAACTACTACCAGCACACATAGTTCACACGTGGCAATATTCGATATTTCGAGAAACATGACGAACTTCTTGTAGGCTGCTTTGATATTGGTAGCACGACGTTAGAAATTCTTTTCACTTTCAGCAGTTTGTCATTTGGTTCCACATTCCTTCCCATTCAGGCGTGTCTCTTCATCCTCAATATATTTCGGGGAACATGACGACATTCTTGGAGGCTGCTTCCTCGAGTGGTTTAAGGCTTTATTCCTATGAAAAAAGTAATACAGATATTCATTTCTGCGAACCCAGAGATATGACTATAAGACATAAGTCCCCGGGGCGTGTGGTCAACAGTGACGTATATGACCATGCATGGTAGTCACTGTCTGTAGTAGAAGTCTTCTAAAAGTGGGAGTCTGGGAGGATTAATAAGTTAATTCCGTATAGCTTGAATTTAGGTCTCCTCTCAAATCATGATACGGCTATTGCTGTTGAAAGTGACTTAAACCACAATTAATTAACTTACTAACTAGTTATGATGCATTATATTAGAACCACTGCCCCAAAATCTTCAAGGCTTTGTTAAATCCTGCAAATAATATCAAAAAAATATTCGTGCGGTATTTGAGGGAGGTGACTAAAGGACAAGTTAGGCGGTTTGAAATGTTTAAAAGTCTTCTAAACGCAGTTTTCGCGTGAATTATGTTGGAAAAACGTCAACCAATTACTTATATGGCCTAGTGTCATACATTAATGGCCAATATAATTGGCGGTTATGCCCCGACTGACTGGTTAATAGGGACGTGGTCACCGAATGAAAACCTCGCTTTTTACGCAGATTTCTTGACGATTTTTGGCCGATTCTCGTTTTAAACACCATGCAGTTGCACCTAGTTTTTTTATTCGACAAATGTTAAAGGGGTACTGTACACATGGATAGACAATTTGTTTATTTACTCCCATTGAAATAACTTTCAAGTTAGATTGTGTTCGTGTTATATGAGTTTCGTATAAACCGAATTTAGCGAAGAAAATATTGATCTTGGAAACAAAAATATTACGATTTCAAATTACGCGCCATGTTTTTGACCTTCACCGGAGAAGACTCAGGTCGCAGGAAGAACCGGAAGTTCATTGTTCACAGCTTCAATTGATGCATCCAATCTCTTCCATCGAACAATCTCACTCCCTATTAAAATAATTGACGCTTTATGACTCTTGTTTCTTTCTCCTTTTTTTCCGAATCGGTTATAGCGGGCCCTCCTTTTGCAGGTAACATGTTATGTTTGCAACTCAATAATGCTCGCGAACGGCCGTCGATAAAAGACACTCGACAGATACGATTTCAAGAACGGTAACTCGTACTGGCATAATTCGCCATTTTATGACTCCAGTCATAAATGATTTTATATTAAATAATTCAATTTTACTTTTGTGATAGCCTGTTAACCAGAACGTTTTCAGTAGACATTGTCGACTCAAATTAGTTATTTTAAAATATAATATTGATATTAGATCGCTATGGTCACCGGGAATTTATTGAAATTGGGGTACAGTACCCCTTTAAATTATTATCATTTATCACTCTCATTGTCGAGCTTGGCGGTTTTGAATATTGTATACTGTGAATTTTTGACTTTTAGATGACCGATTTCCCAACTGCCAAGCTCAAATTTTAAATCAAAATATGAAGCTTTTGATTTCGGCCGATTTCTCGTTTTTAAAACACGTTCCAGTTAGTTTTCATGTAAACATATGTACACTGATTATCATTTCTCACTATCATAGTCGAGATGGGCGGGTTTGAACATTTTATATTAAGATTGTTTTACTTTTAGATGACCAACCACCGAACCGCCAAGATCGAATTTTAAATCAAAATATGATGCCAAATTTCCGCCGATGTCTCGTTTCTAAAACATGTTCCATCTAGTTTTCACGCGAAAATGTTCAGCGTTTAAAATGCTTTTAAATTTTTCAAACAGCCAAGCTTGTATTTAGTCACATACTTCAAAAACCGCCAAGCTTGCATTTTAGCCTCTACTGAATATAAACGAAAATAATGTTTAACATGCCAGACCGGTTAGCCGACCAACTGGCCCATCATATAAACATACCCAGGATATTAATATTTCAATTTATTTTCAAAAATCACATTACCAGTGATATTTTCCTTAAAAATATGTCAATATTTCAACCGGACATTATGTCAGACAGTTTTCAAGCACAACCTATAAAAATTTGAATTTGGTGTCTGACAAATGTCCGTGTCAGACCACTTATTTTAAGCCTTGGTGCATAAGTACCATAGCAAGTTTCGTATATTTCGCAGCAGGACTGTTTCAGTCTTGTCAAACGACCGGTCGGAAGAAGGGGCAATCAGCCTTGATAGGTTCATGAGATAGAACTCAACCCACAGGGAGCCCCACATAGATGGAAGCATGCACTGTGGAGTGTCGTCTGCTGCAGTCAATGTGGGGCTCTCTATGGGTTACAAGGCTTAAAATAAGTGGTAACGACATTACCTTAAAGGGACATTTGGTACAAACATGGAGTGGAAGAATGTTCCACATAAGAGTCAGTGGAACAATATTTGTTAGGCTCCACTAGTTTCCAATTTTCGGATGTGATGAGATCTGGACACAAAATAATAAACATATATATTATTACTACATGCTTTTTTAGGGAGCGTGGTCGAATGACCATGTAACACTTGTACCGGTATATGTATAGGCATATATAGGTATGTATATGCATGTATATGTAGGCATTTCTCGCGGATACACGAATGCATCTCGCCGTTAAGAGGGAGGTGAAGTGAAGTGAACAATTTTGAATGGGGATTTCCATGCAAATCTCCGGAGCAAAAGTTACTGAGTTGCACATACTTCTGAGTGTGACTTGATGTGGTATTGGAAACAACTGCATGGTATTTATCTGACGGGTCCGCTTGGAACTTGTTTCATTATAATGTTGGTGTATTTATTTTTGAATTTTATATTTATTATTCAAATGTAGGTCGAGTGATGTAATTCCAGAAACAAATTCTCAAAAATATATTTGTTGCAAAATTTTATAATTTACCAAGCGGACACTCCAGATAAATACCTGTTGTTTCCAATACCACATCAAGTCACACTCAGAAGTATGTGCAACTCTGTAACTTTTGCTCCGCAGATTTGCATGGAAATCCCCCCTTAATATGTTCTGAAGATTTGTAGGTTGTAGGTTATTACTTCCCGAATTTGTGTTGGGGAAACTCGAGTCACCATAAACAAACTTTCTGGCTGCTGATTGGTTGATTGTCTTCGAGGGAAAATTCCCTGAGCAGGAACAGAAAATCATAGCTTACATAAATATGGCGATAATTTTTATTTAGACGACAATGAAGAGCCTGGTGGGGTCCCGAAGTTATGGAAGGGGTCGGGATATGTTTATGCTGCTGATTTGTGTGCAGTAAACGGGGTATTTGTGGAAATGCAAGATTTTGTTTTTTTTAAATACCTAAAATGGCGCGTTTGTTGTCACTGAGTTTAACGGATGACGTTCCAAGGGAAACCCGACCACTTGAAGTTCAAACAGGCTTAACCCATCGCCGGCGGGACTTATAATAATGTTATCAATGAAATATAATTAGTTGTTTGTAACCAAACAGATACATACCTGTCGATTTCAGAATAGGGTTATTCCTCTTGTGTTGCTTTCTCTTAGAAACTCGGTCGCCTCGCTGCTGTCGATATCCGTTATTTCCTATCAGCGTCACTTCGCTGCTGACCTCGGCGATGCATTTTCTTGCATGCTGGTCATATTTTGTATTATTTTTATTCAAGATTCGCGTACTGGTATTTCATGCACATGTATTGTCCACATGTTGTGAATTATTCCATAGTCCTGTTTTATTGAACACATGTTAATATGGATTCCATGTAAACACTGGTAAAGACTGGTAAAGATGAATATTTATGGAGATTTAAACATTAAACCTTCAACTTCAGCGATTCATTTTCTTGCATGTCAGCTAGATCCACATACTATACAGTCATTCGTGTAATCTGTGCATGTAGTGAGTGTAACCACGGAGGTTCACACATGTATATGTTCCGGCGGCGCATTTATTGAACACAAGCGAAGATGTAACTGTTTACAGGTGTATCGAGTTACACGCTCAATCGGCATACATTGGTGATTTTCTACGTAAATATCTTATTGTGCCAAGAACGATAATCCGAGAAGTTGCGATTGGTTACACACTGCAGGTTACACACAACTAATTATTTTCCATAGGCGACAGTGTTAACTAAAAGTCCCGCCGGCCATCGGTTTGACCTAGTTTAACTTCAAGTGGTCAATTTTCCATTAGAACGTCATCCTCTGCACCAGTATGTGACAACAAACGCGCCCTTTTCGGTATTTTTTTCAAACGATAATCTTGCATTTCTACAACTACCCCATTTACTGCAAAAAAATCAGCAGCATAAAAATACCCAGACCCCTTCCGTAACTTCTGGACGCCACCAGACTCTTACTGGACATCTAAACATACACGATCGCCATATTTACGTAGGCTATGATTTTCTGTTCCCGATTAGGGATATTTTCCTCAATGATAATCAACCAATCAGCAGCCAGAATTTTTTTTTATGCTGACTCGAGAAGAGTAACTCTATATAATTAGTTGTTTGTAACCTGCAAGACATAGTTCAGTCCAAGCTCCATGCAGAGTTCAGTCCCCTGCCACAGGCCCCAGAGTCGTTATCTCGTGGGAATCTGGATTCAGAATCTGGATTCAGATTATGGATTAGTCCCCGTACGACTTGGTTCGGTAAACGAACAGGGCAGAATCAGTAAACGAACACACCGTAATCGTAATCTCAAATCTTCGTAATGTAAACAAACCGAGATTTTGCCACCTCGGAGTTTAAAAACACAATAAAACATAAGAATCCGTCTCTTGTGTACAAATTATTGCAGAATATAAACGATCTATATCAAAGAATTGTAGATGCGGAGACAAATTTGTTTTATCGAATGTAAACTGGGAGAATATTACAGAAATTAGCCAAATAATAACGCTATTGATAGTAACGCTGGGGGAGCACTTCGGTTGACGCCGAAGCAAAATTATTGTCGATTTCATTGTCACTTTCATATGTCCATTTCATAATTCCATCCATAAAATACCGCCCGAACGCATGTCGATTTCTAATTCGGCGGATACGTCATCATTGACCGAATTCATGTGAACCTGCATGGATATGTCTTCTGCTTTGTTCGTTATTATAATCAGAGGCGGACTGGCCGATCGGGAGACCGGGAAATTTCCCGATGGGCCGGAGGCCGGAAAAATTCTGATTCCACGTGATTTTATATCAAGCGATAATCCGAGGGTTTTATTTACGGTCGGGGGGGGGGGTATATGTGGTTGGGCCGCCCAACCACAACATGGGCCGCAAGTGAAACCGACGTGGGCCGCCACATCGCATGTGTATCCAATAAGATGGCACTCTTCTCACATAAATTGATGAAGTGAATTCCATTTTACGACGGCGTCTGAGATTGTCCCGATTGTAACCATATTTGGAACCGTCACTAAACAAGAATATATTGAATCGGAAATTATTCCACATGTAAAATGTTTTACTTCGGATAATGTGTACTGCCAATATATATCTAAATATATATCACCAGAGAAGCGGAAAACCGGCGAGGAAATACAGAAGTTATCTAAATTGGGAAGTTTGCAGGTTCCCCATGTGAGTATAATGTGACGTTCGGGGGGGGGGGGGGCAGAGGCGGACTGGCCGATCGGGAGGCCGGGAAAATTCCGGACGTGGGCCGCCACATGTGTTGTTTAACCAGTCGAATTGGCTAATCGTAATTTTGTCATTAAATGAACTTGTCAGCATCATATAACACCACGTAAAGACCCCGTTAATCTCGAGATTTTTAACGGTAACTCCCAGCTGTAAATCCCAAAAAAATTCTCACGCACCCCTCCCGGACCCCCCCCCCCCCCCCCCCTCCAATTGAAATTTACAACAAAATAGGAACGCTTCAGTTGATGCCAGTCTAGATGCTAGGATTCGCGATTTTCTTGTATAGTTTTCAAAATTTTGTCACCCCGGGCCGAACAACCATGAACAGCCCGGTGTGTCCTGGTCTCTTGTCCGTAGCCGTGTGCATTTGTCTGGAGTTAGACCGCTAGATGTTAGAATTTATGCAATTTTTCAGGTAAAAATATTTGAATGGTCTCATACCGGTAATATATAGAACCATGGTTTATGAATATATAGGATATTAGGCCAGAGGTGCAAATGGAATTATGCAAAAACATGTATTTGGTCTGCATCTGATTCAAGGGGAGGGAGGGGTGCAAATGGAATTATGCAAAAATATGTATTTGGTCTGATTCTGATTCAAGGGGGGGGGGGTGCAGTTGGAATTTCCCAAGGTGGACTGTGTGGACACCCCCGAACAGATGGGCCGGTATTATATTAATTTCCCGGGCCGGTTTTTTGGCCCAGTCCGCCTCTGATTATAATGTTTCTTCTTATTCAAGAAATAGTAGGATATCGATGGATTATCAGATACACGTATGTACTATCTAATCTTATAGCAATTTCATGTTTAAAATGTTTTGTTTCGTTAAATGCAGTCGTTTTGCACAATAGTCTCTGTATAGTGCACAAACACAGGCATTTTTTGGCCAACAATACACTACACATAGTTGGAAAATAAAGCTTTGCTCGTGAAGCTAATGTTGTGGGCTTGTGATCGCAGGTGAACTACATCTCCCAATCGCACAAACACAAATGTAAAGCTTATTCTACTGCACCCCCCCCCCCCCCCCCCCCATTGAACCAAACATCAATCTCACAGGTTCGCAGAATTCCATTTGCACCCCTTGGAAATATCCAACCTGACACAGACTAAGATTGGAAAATTACCAACTTTTACTGGTTGAAAAAAATCAAACACTGAGAACAATTCCAACCTACATATGGTGTAAAGTTAATGTCGAACTAGTGTCATGCATGAAATTTCCCACTGCTGGAAATGCACCAAAGTTTAGTTTAAAACATATTTTAAATGAGCAAAGCTTTATTTTCCAACTGACGTACAGCACGTTGGCCAAAAATGCCTGTGTTTGCTGGTGTTTGTGCACTATACAGAGACTATTGTGCAAAACGACTGCATTTAACGAAACAAAACATTTAAACATGGAATTACTATAAGACTAGATAGTACATACGTGTATCTGATAATCCATCGATATAATATATTCCTACTATTTCTTGAATAAGAAGAAACATTATAATAACGAACAAAGCAGAAGAC
Organism: Siphonodentalium dalli; assembly: GCA_032622095.1. Lineage (NCBI taxonomy): Eukaryota > Metazoa > Mollusca > Scaphopoda > Gadilida > Siphonodentaliidae > Siphonodentalium > Siphonodentalium dalli. Next base: position 2,038,885 of record CP136068.1, read on the forward strand.
ATATCCATGCAGGTTCACATGAATTCGGTCAATGGTGATGTATACGCCGAATTATAAATCGAAATGCGTTCGGGCGGTATTTTATGGATGGAATTATGAAATGGACATATGAAAGTGACAATGAAATCGACAATAATTTTGCTTCGCCATCAACCGAAGTGCTCCCCAAGCGTTACTATTGTCAGAGGGTTACTATGGGTCCATTATATATATATTAATGTCCTCGAGCCTTTGACATTAAATTTATAGTTATAGCTTTGGCAGTATGGGCTCTGTCAATGAATTCTCAGTCTTGGTGGGCAGGGTCTATAGAAAGTTCATATTACCTTTGTAAGTCTTCATATAGCATTTATTTATCTTTCACAAGAATAACAGATCTCTATTATCATCACCATCAACACCATCAACACATACAATCAAACATCATCCACATACTGGCATGGTCTGCACACATAACACAGAGAGTGTTATTTATCATACACCAGTATAGGCATAGAATAGGCACTGCAACCAAATGCAAATATATTACCGTTTGCATATATGATAAGCACGCATATGTGCATACACAAATGTATGTTAAAGGAACTTGAGGAGTTCCTGAAAATACAAGAGATGCCAGATATCCAATCTATCCAATTGAGATATCTACAAACTAGCATCTCAGGTTATCGGGAGATAACCTCACAAAAGTAAACACATTAAAATATAATTAAAATAGGAAATATATTCCTAACTATTGGGCTGTATATACTTTATGTCAAAATGGACAAACTCTATGCTGAACTACTTGAAAACAAAAGTATTAATAAAAACATGATTATAACGATAAAATATAGAAACTGTGAACATACCAGTTCAATTGGACATAGGCCACTATGTCAGGATCTGTATACAACGATAGTCTAAACAACTTGACGACATCTTGACGACAAAATAAACTAAGACTTTAAGACAATAACTTTCCGAAGACAACTTTACTTTCTGACCAACTAATCTAAAACCCCGCGAAATATTTGACCTTTGATAATTTACGCGCCGGCTGTGTGTCATCCAATCAGCATTGAGCTTACCTGTGGTATTTAAAATAGCGATACTAGAGCGTTGAGCATTGGGCTAAAGTTACAGAGTAATAGTTACAGGGACGGATCGAAACAGCGAAGTAGAGAGGGTAAACGGGAAGTCGTAAATACCGGTGATATGGATGAATATGTTAGCTGCTAGTTGTCAGTATTAACTTGTATTAGTTGTATATAAACTAGGGCTAAATTACACCGTCACACTATCAATAGCGTTATTATTTGACTAATGTCAGTAATATTCTCCCAGTTTACATTCGATAAAACAAATTTGTCTCCGCATTTAACATTCTTTGATATAGATCGTTTATATTCTGCAATAATTTGTACACAAGAGACTGATTCTTATGTTTTATTGTGTTTTTAAACTCCGAGGTGGCGAAATCTCGGTTTGTTTACATTACGAACATTTGAGTCCGTAATCGGAATCGGAATCTGAATCTGGATTACCACGAGATTACGATTACGGTCTGTTCGTTTATACTGATTCTGATCTGTTAGTTTACCGAACCATGCAAGTCGTACGGGGACTAATCCATAATCTGAATCCAGATTCTGTATCCAGATTCCCACGAAATAAATAAACGACTCTGGGGAAAATTACTAACATACCAATATGACTGGTATACCTTACTCGTATTTAAATTCGCGAAGTACTATATATCTCGCCCAGTTTTGGATTCGCACACTTGGAATTAGCGCTACTAGCTGCGCGAATTCAAAACTGACCACAATATTTTCCTAAATGTTATGGATCTGGTGACAGTTTCAGTTCTTAATCGTTCCCAAGATACATGTGTATATTAAACACAATAACGACGGATTTACACGGTGCATGTACAACATTACTGAATCACCAATGCGTTGTCAAGATGTGTGTTTATATGCTCCAAATAATTATCTCAGTGATATTCAATTGAAATAGTTATAGGCATCATTGGAATAAACTCGAAAGAAGTTAAACCACAACCAAATGCTAGGCAGCTGACTTCAGAAAAAATCAACACTAAGTCTTGGCTGATGGTTGTGTTGGCATAAATAATGCAGGATGGTTGGTCATGGTGTCACTCCGTGCATTGATGATAACAGGGGGCGTACTTTCGTGCACCTCCAGCTCTCAATAGTTAGGCTCTTGTCGAAAATGCTAAAATTCAATCACGTACCCGCACAAGCAAAAGTTGGCATGATAATTCCTCTATATAAAGGAGGAAACAAACCCAAAAATCAGTTTGACAGTTACCGCGCCATCACATTGCTTCCTATCCTATACACGATATTTGAGAAAATAATTCTCGTGCGCCTTGAAACCAATACCCCCCAACTCATGAAAGTGCACCCTCTTCAACATGGTTTCCAAAAAGGAATTAGCTGTTTAAACTCCTCATTTATAATACATGAATCAATATCGTTCACAGCCGAAAATCATAGTACCTTATTTGCATGTTTCTTAGATGTCCATAAAGCCTCTGATACGGTTTGGACTAACGGACTTCTTCTCAAACTATATCAGCGTGGCTTCCAAGGGAAAATTTGGCACATCATCAACTCCCTCTTATGTGGATTAAAGTGCTCTGTCCGGTTCAATGGCTGTGTTTCTCGCCTTTTCGAAATACAACAGGGAACCAGACAGGTTAGTATCTTGTCCCCTCTGTTCTACATGATATTCATTGACGACCTTATACACACTCTTGAACAGAGCAATTATGGCTTGCGCTTTGGCTCCTCAGTTTGTGTATCACCAACCCAAGCAGATGACATGACTCTACTGACTTTAACCGCTCTGGGTCTACAACAACTGTGTAACATATGTAGTTCATTCAGTCAAAAATGGAGATTCAAATATAACCAAGACAAATGTAAAATAATAGTGTTCAATGAGCGCACATCCGTTCAAACATCTAGAAGTACAAAATCGTGGCTTATAAATGGAAAACCTATTCATGAGTCGAACCAAGTTACGCATCTTGGTATTCCCCTCAATAACAAGGATCAGATGAACAACCTCACTAATCACATTTGTCAGAAACTTAGAGCATCATATTTCATGCTGACCAATGCGGGTATGTATGCTGGGGGAATAACTCCACTTAGTTCAAACATGTTATATAACACAATTGTCTTACCAAGAGGCCTATATGGGAGCGAATTTCTTTGCGGCATATCCACAACGAACGAAAATTCATTGGAAAAAACCCATCGATTTTGCCTAAAACAAATTCAAGGGCTCCCATATAGGACCCGAACTGATGTTGTACTGGGCCTCCTAGGCACATTCCCCATTACGGCCCTCATTGACAAACGCAAACTCGTACTCGGAAGTCTTCCCATATAAAAATCCCCCTTGGTGCCACCATGGTAAAACACCATGGTAAACCATGGTAAAAAAACCGAGATATTTTGGCCGCACATCGTGGTGTCACCATGGTGGTTTACCATGGTTTTACCGTGGTGGTAATACCGTGGTGGTTTACCGAGGTGTTACCATGGTGGTAAACCACCGCGGTAAACCACCGCGGTAAACCACCTTGGTAAACCACCATGGTGGCACCACGATGGGTGGCCAAAATATCTCGGTTTTTTTTACCATGGTTTACCATGGTGGTATACTTTGGTTTACCGTGGTGTTACCATGATGGTGTACTGTGGTTTACCATGGTGTTACTATGGTTTACCGTGGTGTTACCATGGTGGTATACTGTGGTTTACCGTGGTGTTACCATGGTGGTATACTGAGGTTTACCGTGGTGTTACCATGATGGTATACTGTGGTTTACAGTGGTGTTACCATGATGGTATACTGTGGTTTACCGTGGTGTTACCATGGTTCACCGCGGTGTTACCATGGTGGTATACTGTGGTTTATCGTGGTGTTACCATGATGGTATACTGTGGTTTACCGTGGTGTTACCATGGTGGTATACTGTGGTTTACCGTGGAGTTACCATGGTGGTATACTTTGGTTTACCGTGGTGTTACCATGATGGTATACTGTGGTTTACCGTGGTGTTAACATAGTGGTATACTGTGGTTTACCATGGTGCTATACTTTGGTTTAACGTGGTGGATTACACTTGTTAACCATGGTAATTTACTGTGGTTAACCATGGCAGTTTACTGCAATATTGCTACATGTTACCATTTCATGAGATTCCATCCACAGCCATGTAAATTATTAAATGTTCTGTGGTTCGATCTGCACGCCTGAGCTTCTAACGCTCTCCGCTATACACCCACCCACATATTAAGCTCATGTTGAGAATGCATGAGTACGATGGCTAATGTTCTGAAATGCATATCAACTGAATTTTAATCAAGAAAAGTTACTATCGGCTCATCGGGGGTAATGTCGATGGTTGTGATCGATATGAAAATGATTTTTCTTTCAGATGATACCGGATTGCATCGATAACAACCATCGGCATTACTCCCAGTGAGCCGAGTAACTTTTATTTATCAAAATTCAGTTGCTATGCATTTCAGAAAATTCAGCCATCATGCTCCTTCTCTACTGTATGAGGTTTAGGGTATGATGTGGGTTGGTGTATAGCGGAGTGCGTTACAAGCTCCTGGGGATCAGCATGTTCGTGTTAAATGTAATGAACAATTAAAGATCATTGATAACAGGTCTTAGACTTATTAGAGCAAAGTTGTTAACATTGCGAGTATACACCTTGAGAATGGCAGCAACAATTAGCATTATTATTTATTTGAAAAAACCTGTGTTCTCAGGGAGTTTCGTCGTCACTGAAATTGTCTCTATTGTTTTCAGGGCCGGGAAACTCTGTCACGTGACCGCTAATTTCGTCACCAAAATTTCCGAGTAAAACACAATGTCGTCTACTATATGCTTGTTTTTCAGAACTGCGGAGTGGCGCAGAGGACAGTTTGTAGTTTTTGACGTGTATTGCTTAATATTGCTTAAATTTATAAAATATTCAAGTGTTTGACTGATACCTAAACAAAAAAATATATATTTGGACAATATTCGAATGTGCGCATAATTGTTTTTTGTTTGGGCATCAGTCAAACACCTGAATATTTTATAAGTTTATACAATTATCCATACACGTCAAAATATATAAATATATCAAAGATATCATTTATCTCGCGAGGCGAATCAGATCAAATGGAACCACACAAGTGTACACAGTTTGGTTAAGTGCGGTCGGTCGGTTAATAGATTGATTTTTTGTATTTAAAACCAATAAAATGACATAGCTGTAGCACGTTACTAAAAGCTTGTGATGGATTCAGTATTACTAGTAATGTGTGTCCCAGAATTAGATCCGTATCTCCGAGATTATCCGTCATTTCATAAATATATCTCAACAATATCACAGCGTCAAAAGAATAGCAGACTCCGTAACATGGTTCTCAAATCACGTTGCGATGAAAATTGAAGAATAGCTGTAGTACGTTACTAAAATCTTGTGATGGATTCAGTGATAATGTGTGTCCCAGGATTGGATCCGTATCTCCGAGATTATCCGTCATAAATATATCTCAACAAATTTCAACATCACAGCATCACCGGCGTTCCGATCAAAATAATAGCAGACTCCGTAGTAACTGGGCGATATGTCATGGCGACATGGTTCTCAAATCATGTTTCGATGAAAATTGAAGAATATGAATTATGATCCATCGTCCTTTTTACATGTACTTGTATGTTGTACTAGTAGCCGACAAACTTGTGACTCATGAGTCATGCATGACTGATCTGTGACGTCATAATTCAGACTAATTCTACATAATTGTATGTCTCGTAAGCAAAGTCACCAGTGGTTGACTCTTGTCAGTCTTGTGAGTTAATTGGACGGTTTATAATTTTGTGAAGTATCTGTCTTTTGAAATTCTCAACATTGTCGTGCATGTCAACACTGGTCAAGTGTAATCCCACTAGCAGTAGCACTGAACGAATTGACTGTTTTCGGAGGTTATAACATCTTGTCCCTTTCATATACAAACATAATCCAGACAGTGCTAACAATATTCCAGGTTATTAAGAAGCAAGTTAGGTCCAATTATTTGCTAAAACGATCTAAAACAAGAAAAGTTTACTCGAACACAAAACGCACATAGGTCGGTAAACCGGAAGCACAATTTCGGGATCCCACAATTTCGTACTATAAACCTCGTACCTTAATGCCTTATTTAAGTTGTTTTTCTTTGGTGTGTTTTTTGCTTGCGTTCTCTCTCCCTCTTTATCTCCCTCTTTCTCTCTCTATCTCTCTAAGGGTGGTCATGAGAGAGATTGGATAGTTGGGTAGTAGTGATAATTATTTATTTCGTTGATAACAAGAATAAAAACATAAGAACATTAACATGAATTTGAATGAATATGAAAAATTACGATGACTAAATGTGACGAACGGAGTGACGGAATGAATATGATGCATGAATATGACGAACGAATATGACGGAATGAATATGATGAATGAATATGATGAATGAATATGACTCTATTGCATGTAAGGATATACGCACCGCCAATAAACACTGTTAAAATATATTTCGGCCAGTTTGATCGACCGAAGTTGAATTTTACAAAAAGTGAGCATATTATATCATCACTATTGAAACAGGTATTCCACGAAGCACCAGACCAGATATGGACCCCAGGAGGACAATGCGAGCCCATGTAAACCTTCCGGGAAATGAATAACGTATTTGTGTACCGTACATCTTAGATTTTCAAACCAGAGCTGTTTTTCCCCGAAAAGAGTCATAATTGTGGAAATATCTAAAATACGTAATTGTGAGATGTAAATTGTACATATTGATAAATATTGCCTGTTGTGTTGGAAGCAAACAGTACTAAATTATAACATTATAAAAGATGTATTAAAGGTAAACAAAGTCTTCCAAACAACTCCATTCAGTTTATATCTTTATTCCATACTAAAACATATTCCTATTAATTATTACATTATATACGTTTGTTCGTTAAAAGTTATAACTGAGATATCATTTATAATAATTAATAATATCTTCACCTCGATCTAAACATTCTTATATTATGGGATACAGCATTGCATATACAACTATTGACAATGCAGTAGAATAATAATGTGCTGCAGTATGTAAACCTGCTACATGTATACTGTGACAAGCTACGTATATTGGTACAATGTGGCAGCATGTTATAAACAATTAATGACTCACCATATACCATTGTATATATTGTAAATAATAAATTAATCGAAGCATGTAAATACCATTGTAGATGCACGAGACCCACAACATGGTAAATAGCATTGTGGTTGAAGGTCAAAGTGAAATGTAATAGTGGTACCTTGATTGAAAACTTCACTGGTGCTGTGATACCACCGTGGTTATACTTGGTGAGACCATGGTTCACCTTGGTAGAAAAACTTTACTGTGCTACCACCGTGGTGATACCTTGGTGTCACCTTGGTAGAAAAACTTTACTGTGCTACCACCGTGGTGATACCTTGGTCGGGTTTGGTCCCACCATGGTTTACCTTGGTACAAAAACTTTAGTGTGCTACCACCGTGGTACCACCTTGGTGCCACCATGGTTTCACCGTGGTGCAAAAACTTTACTGTGCTACCACCGTGATAACACCTTGGTACCACCGTGGTGTTTTCACCGTGATGCCACTTTACTGTGCTACCATGGTGAACCAAGATGTCACCATGGTGAACCAAGGTGGTACCTTGGTGAAACCATGGTTTCACCAAGGTGACACCAAGGGGGATTTTTATATGGGTTTGTAGAACATCCCTGATCAAATCTTCAAAAGAAATTTTCATGTGTCGTTTAGACACCGCCATCAGAGGGGACGCTTTAAGCGAGCATTCATTTATATCAGATATAATTTTAATCTTGGAGAAATATAATCTCAAATCACATTTAATTGCCTTCGTTGAAAACGAGAATTTCCCATCGAAGGAAGCATGCAAGCAGCTAGTCTGACAGGGAGTATCACACTTCCAGGAAGCGGCATGGAACGCGCGTCTTCATAGAGAAATTTCACTTCAACAGTTTTCAGATAGCTACAGCTCACTGGCTGTTTCGCTCTTATGGTTCACATGTAGAGCTTATCCACAATACAAAGTTCAATTCCTTGAAATAGCGAAGCTCTTAGCAAAATCCGTGATTCCCGAAAACGGAAAGTGTTTGCTCTGTAATAAACAATACAGCAACAAAGTTGAACACAGCATCATTGTCTGTCCCGAAATATCTGCGGCAAGGAACGACATGTGGTTCACACTTCTTGAACATTTTGACACCCCTTGCTTCATAGAAATCGATAAGCTCACCACCTTCGAACAGATGATGATATTTCTGTCATGCATCCCACCACATGTTCGGGAAAAAATAACAGATATTAACAAATTTATTATATTTATAACAAGGAGTACGCTCCGCGTGTGGAACGATTATCACGAGCTGCTCCGGGCATATGATGATATCATACCTGTTATTCCATGATTGTATTATAGCAATGTAGTGCAAATAATACATGCACCCGTCCGAGTATCCCAACTACAATATATTATGGTGCGTATCATCGATTTAGTTTTGTCATTATAGCATCTTATTGGATCTTATCCCAATATTCCGAAACCCCATACTCTCGTGCTAAACAGGTACATCGTCCATACACTTGTGCCTGAATTCTCACAATATATTATTGCATAATTGATAACATTAAAACCGTAGATATTATTATCATGAATGTCCTTCTGTGATTGACTTACTGTACATACTCACTTGATGTATTCTTTCTTGTGTTATTGTTCATTTGTATCGTTACTTGTATACATTTATTCTAAGCTCTCCGTTACATGGAGGAAATAAAGGATTATATATATATATATGTTACCATAATTTGTTGCTTTGCATAATTATGAGTAATTATTTTTATGTTGGTCGTCCGGTTGTAATATATAGCTCTATAAAAGCAGGTCTAGTCAGTGGATTTTTATGTTGGTCGCCCGGTTGTAATATATAGCCCTATAAAAGCAGGTCTAGTCAGTGGATTTTTACGTTGATCGCCCGTTTGTAATCTTTCGCCCTATAGAAGCAGGTCTGGTCAGTGGATTTCCTCACATTATGTGTACCTGGTGACTGTCACGGGGGCTCATCTGCTACGTGAGAATCGCCGCAGTTCCGAAAAATGCTACTGCGCAGAATCGAGACGCTACGTTTCACATCCGGTTTTGAAAGTGTGTTGACGCATTTTGTTTGAAAACAGAGAATATCAGGTAATATATTTGTAGTCAAATTTATTTAACATAAGAGTCCCAATCATTACTAGACTGGGTGACACTAATAATCGCATGACATCGCGTCCGTCCGTCCGTTAACCTGTTGTCCGGATGATAACTTTAGTTAGAGTGAACCAAAATTAGTAAAATTTGGTATGTGGGTTTATTAGCCGAAAAGTAAGTTCAAGTTCGAATTTGGGTTCCGCCCGCCAATTTTCACCGGAGTTATGCCCCTTATTTAACGTTTTTTGACTTAGAAAATCCTTGAAATTTGTTGTCCGGATGATAACTTTAGTATAGTTTATCGGAATGAATCCAAATTTGGTATATTACTTTCTCCCACCAAAACACAGGTCAAGTTCGAACTTGGGTTCTGTCCGACCATTTTTGGCAGAGTTATGCCCCTTTTTCGACTCAGAAAATTCAGTTTTTCTTATGTTTATTGGTTTCCGGATGATAACTCGATTTTGGAATGTTTATACGCAAAACCCGTTTTTTTTTGGATTACATATATCGAAATACAGCTCAAGTCCGAATTGCGTTTTAATCCGATAATTTTTGCGAGAGTTATGGCCCCTTTTTTGACGTAATTTGACTTAGAAAATCCCTGAAATTTGTTGTCCGGATGATAACTTTAGTTAGAGTGAACAGATTTCAATAATGGGTTTATTAGGAGAAAAGACAGCTCAAGTTCGAATTTGGGTTCCGTCCGCCAATTTTCACCGGAGTTATGCCCCTTATTTGACGTAATTTGACTTAGAAAATCCCTGAAATTTTTTGTCCGCATGATAACTTTACTAGAGCTTATCGGATTCAATGATAATTTGGTATATTACTTTCTCCCACCGAAACACAGGTCAAGTTCAAATTTGAGTTCCGTCCGCCAATTTTTACCAGAGTTATGCCCTTTTTTTTATCAGTTTCCGCCGACCCAAGAGAGGGCGTATATTGCACGCCCAGCGTAGCTCTTGTTCGACATGTATAAAGCAGCAATAAATTCGTGTGCTTTTGTCACTAAAAAGTGTGAACCAAAACAACGGATGGTATAGTGTGATAACACCTTGTCGTGGTTGTAGAATCTTGTATTTTAACAGATGGATATATTTTGAATATATGGATGTGCATTATATTGCAATATAGACATTTTATTCGACCGAAATCGACAGTTTAAACGTGCTCATAAATGCTACTTTTCCTCTCCGAAAACATGCTACGTTTTTAAGACTTTTCCGAAAAAATATGCTACATTTCCTAATCTATACGCCATTCGTATGATCTTATTTGGTTATTTTCCGGTGTATTTTGGGCTATGATGCTACCTCGTTTCAGCTAAAATGAAAACAGTGATTATTTCTCATTTCAAAATTTCAATTTGGTCTTAAAATATAGCAGTACAGCTTTGATACCACGTGAGACGGGGCACCCCCGAACGATTATGCTGCTGCGGCCACGGTCACCGAACATGATACCCGACCAAACATTACTTTTGTATATGGCATTGCAGTGGGCAGAATTGTATTTCTTCTCCGGATTAATATTGTTATATACAGGGACGTTGCGAAGAGGTCAGGAATGGGGGTGTCAACTTCGGAAAACAAATTGCACCCACTTGGGTAACTGGAACGCCAGATTGTCCGAAGGAAAACTTCCAGATGACAACTGACGGTGTAACATCAGCCATTCGTCCAAATGACCAATATTCTGCAACTCTCTTGCGACTGTTGGCAAAAGATCAGACATTTCTTTTACCAAGCTTTCAATCCCGGTATCATCCAAATTCGTAGGCAAACTGTCATCAGATGCCACTCCAAACAAAGTCTTGCGACAATGCACATCTTTCATGGGTGTGTCTTCTCTTTTCACTTTTGAACGAGGACCATGTTCTTCATATGATGGCGTGTATGGGTTTTTTGACAACAAACACATCGCATCCAGGTCCAGAACATAATTATCCGGTGTATCACTGAGGCTATCGGGCGAAACCCCAAAACGAACTGAACGGTAGTGTGATTTTCCACTAGTATCAGACGAGGAATTTTCTCTCGCGAGGATAATGATCTCCTCTGTTTGGTGGTGCTTTGCCGTGTGTAAAAATGTTTGACGGGCAGTGGTATGCTTTTCTTTGCAGTAAAAGCACCGGTACATCTGAAAAAGAAATGACTTGAATTTATTATTCTGCCAAAAACAAAGATTAATCAGGCACGATTTATTTAACAAATGAATGTTTATTTTCCGAAATTCATGCATTATGAACGCGTTGTTGTTGTCACATTTCGCGTGGTTCGCGGAAGCGAAACACGCAAGAAATGTGACAGGAACCACACGTTCATAATGCATGCATTTCGGAAAACAAAAAATCATCTGTTATATTTACACACACTTTCAAAATATGTATTTAAAATAACAAAAATTCTCTCTTTTCCCCAACCATTTAAAAACATACCTTCGAATTTGATAAGTGAGGACATGCCCAGGCAGAAGCATGTTGACAATTACCACGTGATCAATGGTTGTTATGCGATATGGCTGTGTACAGGTACTCATCAGCCCCATTCATGATATAACACTAGAATTTAAGTGTCCATAATAGATTACGTATAGACCTGCATGTGTGTAAATATATCCTGTATGTATGCATGTTTGACCACACGGCGTTTGGAGTTAGTGGGGGACAAAACTGTAATAAATCGCGGAAAATACCAAAATAAAGCGACTAAAATCAAAGGATATCATCTCTGACAGACTTCTGTGTCTATTTTGAATAATAACATGGATAAAGTTCGAGAATTTACTCAGATTATTACCGATTTTTGCATTATTTATCCCGGAGATATTTGGATGAGAGAACTGTAGCGTATCAATTCTTGTAACATGAGAAAAGTAGCGTGCGAAAATCGGAAACGTAGCATGCACGTATTGTTTACAAAGCACGTTTTTGTCATGTAACGAACACTATAAGCGAACATTTTATAACTTCATAAACCTAATGGTGCAGGGCAAACTATATTTCGTTACTAAACGTCCAGGTGTAACTTTTTCACAGAAGGGGCGCACTTTTTAGTGGCATTTTCCAAATGAGGACCAAAAATCGAGCTGATAAATGACTATTACGTCAAAATTGAGAAACATTTCTGTATTAATGTGAGGTACACATCATTGTTAAAATAGTCCGATCACATATGCAAATTGTTTCTTTGAGAAATAGTTTATGAAAGCTAAAACACTTACCATTTTGCTAAAATATTCTCGATTTTTTCCATTAATATCACATCTGAAAAGTAGCTTTTCGGGAAGTGCGGTGTAGCATTTTTCGGAACTCGGCGATTCTCGCGTAGCAGATGAGCCCCCGTGACTGTGCTCAGATCAACACAACAGGGGACTTAATTCTGCCTTGCAATTTGCCAGCAATGTTACCCGCGAATTTTATAATAAAAATAGAATTATCGCGCCTGCCTCACTTGAAGTTTGATATTTGAAGTGGGGGCTCTGAAACAATTAGGAAGTTCAACCGTTTTTAATCTTTGTCAGCCAAGCAACATTTTTATTGATCGCCTCGTATAAAGAGCGTTCATGTTTGCGCCTCTTATAAAGAGCGTTAATGTTTCCGTCTCCTATAAAGAGTGTTCACGATTCCGTCTCTTACAAAGAGCGTTAATGTTTCCGTCTCTTATAAAGAGCGTTCATGTTTCCGTCACCCAAAAGCGGTCGATAATAAAGAGCATTATCAATTATGATATTAATCCTCTTTTCAACTTAAAACTGACGGACGTTTTTTTTGGGGGGGGGATCAATGATCAATGGTGATTGCCAGTATGTTTCTTTTTTCTTATGTTCAAGTCTGCAAATAGCGTGTCTAACCCATAGAGAGCCCCCCCCCCCCCCAACCCACATACTGGAGCAGACGACACTCTGCAGTGCATGCTTCCATCTGTGTGAGGCTCCATGTGGGATAAAACTTTAACATTGTTTTTTGAGGTGGATGTTTTACATTACTGATCAAGCCTGCAAATAGCGTGTCTGTCATTTGCAGAATGAGGTACCCAGAGGGTAAATTTAGTGACGCTATCCCGCATTGCGGGCTAGCGTCACTAAATTCACCCTCTGTGGACCTCATTCTGCTTATGCCTCATTTTCTGGGAAGTATCTACAGTATCAAATTAACATTGTTTTTAGTTACATTTTCCCTTCTGGGAAGTTTCTATATCCCCTAATTTGCAGAAGATAAAATGCATAATCGAGGTGCCCAAATGGGGTGAACATCACCAACTTCAACTGGGGAACTTCAACCTGATCCTAGGTCTACCATAGAAGTAGAGGACCTAAGCAGAATGAGGTCCCCAGAGGGTAAATTTAGTAATGCTAGCCCGCTATGCGGGATAGCGTCACTAAATTCACCCTCTGGGGACCTCATTCTACAAATGACAGGCACACTAAACTCAGGCTTGTTTATGTTCTGTTAAAGATGCATACTCCGAATGAACGCTCCTAAATTACTATTATATTCGAGTCGAGGAATGAACGCTCCTAAATTACTATTATATCCGAGTCGAGGAACCCAACCAACAAAGCTCAGAGTGATCAGATAGCAATTTTTGAAATCTGTTATGTTTCACCACCTGGAATATTTGGCGGCCTGGCAAATATTTGACGAAAGCCGACCGACATACTTTCGATGCCAAATTGCGTTGAACAAAATGTTGATATATAACACTTTTTGTGCAATTTTATACTATAGTTGACAGTGGTTAGAATTATTTTTTGTCTATTAAAGGTACTCAACCCGATAAAACTCCTCTCAATTACTATTTCAATGGCTTCGGGGGTCAAAAATATTTCAACTGAAGCGGCATTTCAAGAAATGTTGTTGTTGTTGTTGTTGTTCGAGTCTGATGATATGGGGGCCATCGAATCGAATTGTGCACCTTTAAACTGAAAATTACCTGAGAAAAGTTTGATTAATTTGGTATCAAATCGGATCGTGGGTCTTTAACTCATTCACTGCCAACTTGCTGGTGATTTCCGATAACCGTGCCCCGAGTTAAGCACATTGCCAGTTTGAATTGTTTTTGTTTGTGTCATTATGCCCGAAAACAGATCCAAGCATCTACGCATGCGCGGTATACATACATACCCCTGGTTATAATTAAACAGACACGTCTCCCAAAATGTGAGTTGCAATGTGTAGTGTTCTAATCATGTACACTGTGACTGTCCAAGGTTGAAATTGTGAGTTTTTCGCCCAGTATATGCAGCATGTTTTAACCCTTTCGGTGCCAAGTCCGATTTTTTGTATCAACCCATATTTCCTTGATCGTTTTTCAAATTTATTGATTATAATAATGTGATACATTGATGGAAAGAGCTCTTTCAATCAATGTATCACATTATTATAATCAATAAATTTGAAAAATGATCAAGGAAATATGGGTTGGTACAAAAATCGGACTTGGCACTGAAAGGGTTAAATGAGAGTATATATGGTCGTACAAATGGAAACTGGTTCATAGGTATTATTTACAGGCATCATTCAAGACATATCATGGACTTGGTCGGGTGAGTGAAATTGACAAGTTAGTACTCAGGCGCTATTCCAACCTGGGGAATGTACAGCATTCTACTATATAAGATGGGCGAAAAATTCTAAGAAATCGACCACACCCACACCACTCCATAGAAAACATCTTCTGAACTGTGCCCAATTGTAAATATTTACATCTCGATTCTGGACGCAATTATCGGCGATAATCTAACACAAATGATTTTGCCATCGAGAGTCATTGTATTTAATTAATATATAAAAATGGCGGTGTGTATCGTCAATTTTGATTAATATTCGTAACAAATAACTAATTTGAGCAAGATTGTTCTCAATTTCTATTAGATCGTCATACCGGAGTGTTTCACATCACTTTAATTCAATGTGAGATCCGCTGTCCGATTCGGCACCATATTATAGTCAAATATTTCAAAGAGAAATGAAAAAACATGCAATCACCATCATGGCGGTGTGGCACACGTATCGCGAAATACACAAAAGTATTCCATTCTTCGTTAAAAAAAAGAGTACAGAATACCATACATAATTCAGCACGCTCTTTATTATAAAGAGTACAGAATACCATAGCTAATTCAGAACGCTCTTTATTATAGAGAGTACATAATATCATACATAATTCAGAGCGCTCTTTATTATATATCGCTTTCATGTAACTGGAGCGTTGGCGATCTTTATAAAAGACGGTCATTGGAATGTTTGGTAGGCTGACAAAAATACATAATATACAAATGGAATCGAATCATGGTGTCAACTCGGACAGGGCGTCATAATTTCAAAGAGAGGCACATCAACATACATGGAACTCTGCAACCTACTTACTGATAGAAACCACGGATTTAGATCTGGCCACTTATGTGTAACCCAGCTTGTAAACACCACACAAGATCTACTATCGTCTTTCGACTCGGAGAAACAAACAGATATGGCAATTCTCCACTTTTCCAAAGCCTTTGACACGGTACCACACCAGAGTCTATTATACAAACTCAAGTCGTACGGAATCACCGGACCTATACACACATGGTTGACAAGCTTCTTAACAAAAAGGCATATGAGAGTAGTGCTGGAAGGAGAAACATCCAAAAGTGTTCCAGTGGAATCGGGAGTACCCCAAGGCACAATACTAGGACCTCTACTATTCCTCTGCCACATCAATGACCTTCCAAAAGCAGTCAAATCAGAAGTAAGACTCTTTGCTGATGACTGCATCCTATACCGCCAGATAAATGGCCACCAAGACCACATCAAACTACAACAGGACCTGACATCACTAGAAGAGTTGGCAAAAACCTGGGGGTGAGATTTAATGCCGGAAAATGCTCCATAATGTCCACGAAGAACAAGGACAAGAACAAAACATCGTTCATCTACCAACTTGACAATCAAATTCTGCAAACAGTCAAACAAAGCGTTTACCTATAGGATTGAACATCACAGACGACCTAAAGTGGACAACGCACATATCCAAGATCACAGGAAGAGCCAATAGCACCTTAGGCTTCCTACGCAGAAACATACGAAGAGCGGATAACAAATCTAGAGAGACAGCATATAGAGCTATGGTAAGATCATCACTCGAATATGGAGCTGAAATATGGGATCCCGGCATCATCCCGCCGCAGTAGGAGAAATAGAGAAGTTAGAAAAAGTACAGAGAAGAGCGGCTAGATTCATCACCAACAACTATAGAGACAGAGAAAAAGGCGCAGTAACCAGCATGCTAGATGGCCTAAGGTTAGACTCACTAAGGTTAGAGTCCCGCAGAAAGATGAAGAGAATAGAACTCTTCGGCAAGGTGGCTGAGGGTAAAATCCCAGCCACACACACACACATGACTTACTAAAGGAAAGGAAAGGACGGAAGATTCGAGCAAAACAATTTCCAGACCATAAAAGTGATAACATAATTTCGAGCCAAGAGTGTATCAACTCACGATCGTTCGAACCAATAAGAGCCAACACGGACCAATATAAACATTCATACTTCGTGAGAACGATCAGGGACCACAACAGGATCAACATCAGAGTAGTAGCAACGACGCGACAACAGCCGAGAGGCTCCTACGCCGGATAAATACAGATACAGAACATTTGACTGCGGAGATTATCAAAGATGCCATATATATCGTACTAGCAGGTGGACCCGACTTCGACCGGGCTGTTTCCCCTCTGCTTTTCTGCGAATTGCGCGATTTGACCTTGATTTGTCCATTTTGAAGGTCAAGGTGAGGTGGGGTAACGATTTGACCCGTCCAAAACACTGCCCGGACAAAAGCACCCGACAAAAGTACCCGTCGAAATGCATCCGGTTTTACCCGATTTGACCTCGAATTGATCATTTTGAAGGTCAAGGTCAGGTCGGGGTCACGATTTGACCCGTCCAAAACACTCAGTAGACAAAAGTAACCCCACGTATAAAATTTCGTTGAAATCCCATCAAAATTCGCGATTTGACCTTGACTTGACCCGATTTAAGGTCACGTCGCACGGGGAAACGAATAGGCTTGCGACACTCCCCATACGAAAGTATCCCTAGACACTAATTTTCATCGAAATCCCGTGATACTCGGGCGTTTGACCTTGAAATGACCGATTTCAAGGTCAAGGTCATGTCGCACGGGCAAATTAACAGGCCCATGCAACTCCCCGACCGAAAGTACCCCCACATACCAAGTTTCATCGAAATCGGCTCGGCCGTTTTCGAGTCCATCGCCAACAGACACACACCCAGATTTCCCAAAATATATAATAGACTAGCTGGGTACCCGTCCTGACGGGTTTGTAGTTGTGTTGTTTTTTATTGGCATCTCCATCTACACCAATACCCCAAAAATGGAGAAAATCGGCCCAGCGGATCCTGAGATACAGGTTCAAGGTCATTTTAAAGGTCAAGGTCACGCCGAAAATGTTTGGCTACCCGAACTATCACTCCCTATGAAATTTCATCGTGATCGTCCCATCGGACCCTGAGATATAGATTCAAGGTCAATTGAAGGTCAAGGTCACGCTGCACGGGCATCTCGGTGGGACGAAATTCATTGGCATCCCCATTTACACCAACACCCCGAAAATGGTGGAAATCTGCCCAGCGGATACCGAGATACAGGTTCAATGTCATTTGAAAGGTCAAGGTCACGCCGCTACCCGTTGAAAATGTTTGGCTACCCGATCATCCCATCGGATCCTGAGATAGAGAGTCAAGGTCACTCGAATGTCAAGGTCACGCCGCATGGGCATCCGGGTGTGACGAAATTGCTCAGCGCCTCATACCACCCGTTTACACCAAATTCGGTGGAAATCGGCCCAGCGGATCCAGAGATATGAGTTCAAGGTCACTCGAAGGTCAGGGTCACGCCGCACAGACAAACGGACATGCCCGTGTTACTCCTGGGGTCAACCTATACCAACACCCCAAAAATGGGGGAAATCGGCCCAGCGGATCCCGAGACACAGGTTCAAGGTCATTTAAAAGGTCGTGGTCATGCCGCTACCCGTTGAAAATGTTTGGCTACCCGAACTATCCCTCCCTATGAAATTTCATCCTGATCGTCCCATCGGACCCTGAAATAGAGAGTCACGGTCATTTGAAGGTCACGCTGCACGGGCATCTCGGTGGGACGAAATTCATTGGCATCCCCATGTACACCAACACCCCGAAAATGGTGGAAATCGGCCCAGCGGATACCGAGATACAGGTTCAAGGTCATTTGAAAGGTCAAGGTCACGCCACACGGGCATCCGGGTGCGACGAAATTTGTCGGCGCCTCAAACTTCCCCCACTTACCAAATTTGGTCGAAATCGGCCCAGCAGAAGCCGAGATAGAGGTTGAAGGTCACTGGTCTTTATAAACGCTCTTTATTAGTTATTTAATAAATTATTTAACTCGCAGAAGTGTTCCATTAATTCCGTAAGTCTCAGGGGGACAGGAAAAAAACTGCAGACACAGGGTGGAAAAAAAACTGTTTTCTTCGGTTTGGGGTTTCACGAGAAGGTGCTTGGTAACTTAGTTTAGATTATTATGACTAAATGGTCATCGTCTACCAGTAGAACGCAGATTTGTACCTCGTGATGTCATGACATGTACAAACATGTATATTGGTGATCGCAACGCTTTGTATGCACTTTAAAAAAATGACAACTAGTCATTACCTCGACTTTGAAAAAGATGCAAATGAGATGAGTGAGATACCAGCATATAACTGTTTTCTGATACCATTGGAGGAGAAACGTGTAAATTTTTGACGCCTATGTACCCCCCCCCCCCCCACACACACATCCCCGGTACGTTGTGTCCCGCAGTTTTTTTCCGCCCCCCCCCCCACCCCTGTAAGTCTCAGAGTCTTGCAGATTTTCAGTCCAAATTTCCATATTTATAGAAATCCGGGCATCAGTTTTTTTTAAAACAGTCATAGACAACGTTGTTGTTGTTGTTGGCATTCAGGGCACCGAAAATTCTCACATTGCCGTAAAGAGAAAATAGCATTGTGTGTATTTAGTAAAGTCTAATTTTGACTAATTATTTTCTCGCCGTCAAAGTCCAACAATGTCGTTGTTGTTATTCGCGGCTTGTGGGCAACCGCCAGCCCTCTGACCAGACCAAAAGCGTAGCACCATGTGGACAATGATGTTTAGAAGGTGATTATTCCGTCCACCATTCTCCTCAAACCAACCTCGAAGTCCCCTGTGAGGACGTATCAGGCGCTGATCTGAGAAGATTTGATCTTAGCCAAAAGGCCGAGAAGGGTATCTCTAGAGGACTTCGCACTAAGCGAGGTGTGGAAAATAATAGCAAATGTATTCAAAATAGACTTAAGAATATCAGCTGTGACAAAATTGTAAATTCTATATTTTGGGATATTTTGCAACGTAGCCGGGAAATGCCGTATTTTCACTCAAGTAGATAAACGATTCTTAATAGCCTGCAAATTGACTCTTAATAGACTGCAAATTGACAATACGTTCGTAAACGTCGTAATTTTTTACGTCATGTGAATATAGAGTTATCCTCCCTGCATCGGGTGACAATCACGCTGAATCCGGATATAATGAGTTTTGAAGGTGAGGGTCACGCCGCACGAACAAACCGATGGGCCTATGTTGGTTCCCGGGTGATACTACGTGCCCGTACCAAGTTTCGTCGAAATCGGTCGAGCTGTTTCAGAATCCATCGCGGCCACACATACAGACACACACACACACACACACACACACAGACACCCTAACTTTCCTCAAATATATATTATAATATATAAAACAAAGGGACCCCGTATAAACAATGAAAGAGAATGGTAAATATTCTTGTTGATATAATCATAATGTTTAGCATTTACCATATTCCGTGGAACATCCGGCATAAGACGGCCTTGCTACAGAGTCTAAATGTCATATGTCACATTAATATAGGTAACTATAGTCTAAATGTCATATGTCACATTAATATAGGTAACTATAGCTGAACCAGTCACATTAATATAGGTAACTATAGCTGAACCAGTCACATTAATATAGGTAACTATAGCTGAACCAGTCACATTAATATAGGTAACTATAGCTGAACCAGTCACATTAATATAGGTAACTATAGCTGAACCAGTCACATTAATATAGGTAACTATAGCTGAACCAGTCACATTAATATAGGTAACTATAGCTGAACCAGTCACATTAATATAGGTAACTATAGCTGAACCAGTCACATTAATATAGGTAACTATAGCTGAACCAGTCACATTAATATAGGTAACTATAGCTGAACCAGTCACATTAATATAGGTAACTATAGCTGAACCAGTCACATTAATATAGGTAACTATAGCTGAACCAGTCACATTAATATAGGTAGCTATAGCTGAACCAGGCTCCCTTAATTCGGCATCCTTTATTCGGCGTCGGGGGCCCCTTTGTGTGTTAGGGACGGGCCCATGTCCCCTTTGTGCGCTTCGTGCACAATTGGACATAAATATTCACTTATATTCATATTTGACTTATTTGATTCTGAAATAAGCCCAAAGTGATCTTATTTTAATTTTGTGAGTGTGTTTTAAAAATGTATTTAATTAAAATAAATTTAAATCCAAATTTTGAAAATCTAACGCCGTTATAACCTCCGCCATGCAGGAGTCTGGGAGAAAAATCTGGACGGACAGATCACACTCTTTTATATATATATATAGACTATATATAGACTATAGCTGAAACAACCTTTATCCAGCATTGGAGGGGCCTGCGACCAGAGACGTGGCGACAGGGGTGGGGGTGTCTATGGAATCCTATTACGGCCACTTGCTAATGGCGCTTTCGGCGCCGAAAGCGACAAAATGTGCGCCGATCGGCGCACTTTTTGTCGCTTTCGGCGCTTTCGGCGCGCGCGCCGAAAGCGACAAAAAGTGCGCCATTAGCGTTGTTTCGGCGCGCGCCGAAAGCGCCGAAAGCGACAAAAAGTGCGCCATTAGCGTTGTTTCGGCGCGCGCCGAAAGCGCCGAAAGCGCCGAAAGCGACAAAATGTGCGCCGATCGGCGCACTTTTTGTCGCTTTCGGCGCTTTCGGCGCGCGCGCCGAAAGCGACAAAAAGTGCGCCATTAGCGTTGTTTCGGCGCACCGCGCCGAAAGCGACAGAAAGTGCGCCATTAGCGCGGTGCGCCATTAGGGCATTCGGCGCGGTGCGCCATTAGCGCATGTATACAATTAAGTATGTGATCAGCCCAGCAGGGGTGCCGGAAGAGGGGGCAGCTGATCCCCTGCCCTTGACCAAGGGGGCAGGACTTGCCCTTTTTCTGGAGACAGAAAATGCTGTGTTTAATCTCGTGTTTTTATAGCAAAATGTAACTTTTTGGGTCCAAATACCACCAATTTCACAAGGAATATTAATTTTTTGTCAAAAACGGCCATAAAAACCGACAAATACCTTTAAAATAGGGATTTTTGCCACAATGAATTTATGGTTGTTTTTTCCGAGTTTGCGGAGAAAATTCCCTTTTTTTGGGCAGAAAAGTGCCATTTTTGTAGGCTCCCCCCCCCGATGCCCTTGGATGCTCCCGGCACCTCAGTGCAGATCGGACATGGCCATATGTGTACAATGTATAGGCCTATGTATCAATTTTAAAAGGGAGGGGCTGAATTTTGCTGTAGATACACCTCTAAATGCTATAATTTGTCATTATTCAGATTTAAAATTATTTATTAATATGGTACTTAACACATGTATGAATTTTCACTATAAATGAGTCTAAATATAGTCAAGTGATTAGTATGCATACATTTGAGCAACTTTTTAAGTGAGTGTTGCCGCATGTAATTAAATGTAATATAATGAAAAAGTCTGTTAATAATTGAACACCACAACTGACTGTCACTAGCTGTGATAGACTTGCAGTGAATATATTGATTGAGTAATTGGCAATCATGAATATTTTTGTGGGACAAACCCCAGCTTCTGGCATGATTCAGGGTACGTTCATACGCTGGCAAGTTTGCAAGGTACATTTTTGTGGGCATTTCGTCATAGAAAACCACATGGTGCCAGAATATGAACGGAAATATGCACCTAACATGCATCTTTACCAGAGCGAAAGACATCGGAAGTAACATTTATATAGTTCCACTTGTACTACCAGTGCTACCTCCAAATACCTGTATGATTTATTCTTGTGAGATAATTTGCATGATATTTACAGGCAAATTCCGGTAGCATCGTTACCAGTGGAACTACATAGATTTATTTCGCACGTATACTAGTAGTTAGCCCCCCAACTTTGGTCAAAAGTATAACAGTTGGAAATTTCATACTTGCCAAAACATTAGTTGGAAATTTCACACCAACAATAGGTGAAATATGTTCTTGTAGTTTGATTATAAAACAATTTATTGGGGGGGGGGGGAAATGTTCCTATGTTTGGTAAAAACTTTGGACAGAAATGGTCATCAGTTGGAAATTTTCCAACCTTAGGGGGGGGGTAACAGATTGGAAATTTCCAACACTTGGAAAGCTTGTGTCCTGGTCCCTCCCCCGTGGCCAGTCAAAAACTTCTAGTTAATTTAAGAAAACAATATTGTCATACATTTGGTCAACATTGTCATTGGAATTGTCATCAGTTGGAAATTTTCCAACCTAAGTGGGGGGGTGTAGGGTTTAAATTTACAACGGTAGGAAGGCTTGAGGCTAGTGTAGATGTTACGATTTCAAAATTTTCTTGTTAAGATTTCTAAATTTTCGCACACCGGATCGAACCATGGTCGGCCCGGTGTGTCATTGCCCCACATCCACATGGCCAATACAAAACTGCTAATTAGTTTAGCAAAACAATATTTTACTACATTTGGTCAAATTTGTGGACAGAAATGGTCATCACTTGAAGAATTTTCCAACCTGAGGGGAGTATGAGGTTTGAAATTTTCAAATAACTAATAAATGTTCAGGTTAAAATATCTGTCAATGTTCTCATACCAGGAATATAGAAATATAAAACCATGGCTTATGAATATATTAGAAATTAGGCCTGACTGAGGTTCAAGGGGGGGGGGGGGGGGGGGGGGGGTGCAAATGGAATTATTCAAAAACTTGTGTTGGTCTGATTCTGACTAAAGGGGGGATGCAGTTGGAATTTCCCAAGGTGGACACCCCCCCCCCCAAACATGTAGTTGAAATTGAAGTCAGAAGAACCCCTCCCCCCAGATTGTGCCATGAAACTTTACTCTGCATAGTGCTTGTAGAGATATTATTCCATCAGTGCAAAACATGGGAACTTTTTTTATGTTCTAACATGGAACTTTATAACATTGAACAAACAAGGCAGAGAACATGTTGGACTCTCCGTTACCACATCCCTGCATCCATGCGAATGGGGGGGGGGGGTTCAGGAGCTGTGGCTTTTGAAGTTCACTCACCTAATTGTAATTCCATATTTCTGATAAAACTTATAGATAATTTCACGGTGTGTAAAATTTAGAAAAAAATTGTCAACAATAAACGCCTCCATTTTAATGGCATACAGAAGTTACACCTCGTTACGCATGCCGGAAACGCTGCACTTTTTGTCGCTTTCGGCGCTTTCGGCGCATCGCGCCGAAAGCGCCGAAAGCGCCGAAAGCGACAAAATGTGCGCCGATCGGCGCACTTTTTGTCGCTTTCGGCGCTTTCGGCGCGTTACTAACGGCGCATATTTTGTCGCTTTCGGCGCGGTGCGCCGAAAGCGCCGAAAGCGCCGAAAGCGCCGAAAGCGACAAAAAGTGCGCCGTAACGGCGCATATTTTGTCGCTTTCGGCGCTTTCGGCGCGCGCCGAAATAACGCTAATGGCGCACATTTTGTCGCTTTCGGCGCACCGCGCCGAAAGCGCCGAAAGCGCCGAAAGCGCCGAAAGCGCCGAAAGCGACAAATAGTGCGCCGTTACGGCGCACTTTTTGTCGCTTTCGGCGCTTTCGGCGCTTTCGGCGCTTTCGGCGCGTTACTAATGGCGCACTTTTTGTCGCTTTCGGCGCTTTCGGCGCATCGCGCCGAAAGCGCCGAAAGCGCCATTAGCAAGTGGCCGTAATAGGATTCCATAGGTGTCTCACCCCCCCCCAACTTTGGTCAAATTTTTCAACAGTTGGAAATTTCATACCTGGCAAAACATTAGTTGGAAATTTCACTCCAACAATAGGTTGAAAATGTTCTTGTAGTTTGATTTTCAAACAATTTATTGGGGGAAATAATTGTTTTTGGACCAATATTTGCATATTTTCTTATTTTTGTCAAAATTTTGGACTGAAATGGTCATCAGTTGGAAATTTTCCAACCTTAGGGCGGGTGTGACAGGTTGGAAATTTCCAACACTTGAAAAGCTTGTATCCTGGTCCCTCCCCCGTGGCCAGTCAAAACTGCTAGTTAATTTAAGAAAACAATATTGTCATGCATTTGGTCAAAATTGTCATTGGAATTATCATCAGTTGGAAAAATTTCCAACTCTAGGAAGGCTTGAGGCTAATCTAGATTTTGCGATTTTCTTGTTCAGATTTCAAAATTTGCGCACACCGGGCCGAACCATGGTCGGCCCGGTGTGTCATTGTCCCTCCCATGTGGCCAATACAAAACTGCTAATTAGTTTAACAAAACAATATTTTACTACATTTGGTCAAACTTGTGGACTAAAATGGCCATCAGTTGGAGAATTTTCCAACCTGATGAGGAGCATGAGGTTTGTAATTTCCAACACTAGGAAAGCTTCAGTTGAGGCCAGTCTATGCTAGGATTTGCGATTTTCTTGTATAGTTTTCAAAATGTTCTCACACCGGCCCGAACAACCATGGTTAGCCCGGAGTGTCCTGGTCTCTTGCCCGCAGCCGTGTGCATTTGTCTGGAGTGAGACCACTAGATGTTAGGATTTATGCAATTTTTCAGGTTTAAATATCTGAATGTTCTCATACCGGGAATATAGAACCATGTATGGTTTATGAATATATAGGATATTAGTGAGGTGCAAAGGGGGGGGGGGTGCAAATGGAATTATGCAAAACTTGTGTTTGGTCTGATTGGGATTCAAGGGGGGGGGGGGTGCAGTTGGAATTTCCCAAGGTGGACACCCCCCAAACAGAGACCCTCTAGCCACGTCCCTGCCTGCGGCCCCTTTGTAAGTTATAGGCCTGTTGCTCCTGTATGTGCTTCGCGCACATTTTGATCGTTTAAATAGTTTGATTTAACAAAAAACAAAACAAAAAAAATTAATTATTTTAGATTGAGCTAAATTAACAAAACAAAATTTTATTTTATTATCAAATTTTGTTTAAACTAGCGCCGTTATACCCCCGCCAGGATAACCCAAGTCACCACACCAAATTTGGTTGAAACCGGTCTAGGGTCTGGGAGAAAAATCCGGACAGACTGACAGATGGACGGACAGGCAGATCCTACTCTCATATAATATATATATATATATATATATATCCTTTATTTTCCTCCGTTACACGAAGAGCTTATCAAACATTAAACATCACAATACAAATATTTACACAAGTGGGATGAACAGGTGAAGAAGACATATACAAATGAAAACAAATTCAGACAGAAATCAAAGTCAGAGCGACAGACATACAATGTACATATACGCAGACAGCTATGTCGATTGGCAGGTATGCGGACACATGCAGGCGAACATATATACATACATACACTGACGAGCGGACGGATGTACAGACATGTACGCAGTCATAGACACACACGCGCACCCACACACACACATATATACATATATATATATACACACATACATACATACATGCTAAATTCATTCATTTGTTCACTAATTCGTTGCATATATATTCCTTTGAGTATAATAGGAGATGTTCCCATAAATGGCTGGCTTTAATGTACAGTACCCCTCTATACCTGACCTCCAGTTACAACAATAACATCTTATCGCATTTTTATTTATGATATATTCCCCACAAGATCATAAAACGAAGCCGCCAAGGTAATCAAATTCATATCAAAAGTTGTGTACATGTATATTAGTCAACATGTAGGAAACAATTGACTTCTAAAAGTGTCCCTAACCGTGTAACAAAGCAATGCAAAGATACATTGTTATCGTGTAGATATATTGTTATAAATCCTCGAACAATTGGTGGGTCAACTGGTGTGTCTCTGAAAATAAACCAGAAACAAAAATTGAGAAAAGGGGAGGGGTGGGAGCCAAGATAAGTTTAGAAAAACGTGTGTGGGACTTTTTCCCACCTCCCCTTGTGGGACACTGGATTCATTTCCCCGCCTCCTTTGTGTGACCCTGAATGCATTTTCCGCGCCCCCCCCCCCCCGTTGTGGGACCATGAATACATTTCTAACAAGAAATTGCACATCGGATGGGCAGGGCGGAAACCATATTTCAAAAAAGATGTATGAGCGGAGTGACAAAAATTTCACAGTTTCAGATGAACAAAGATGGATAACCCTTGAACGGAAAATGCAAACAACAGAACTGAACCCTCTTTTGAAAGCCCTCCTGAATGTCAAACATCCATACCAAGTTTAATCGAGATATGATAATCCATGGTTGAGACATATGAGCGGACGGTCGGAAATCCAACATTTTCAGATAAACAAAGAGCGATGACTCTTGAATGGAAAATGTGAAAACGTCAATGAACCCTCTGTTGAAAGCCCCCCTGATGCCAAACCTGGATACCAATTATTAATGTCACGTAAGTTAAATGCGCACATATGATCACATATCGCTATTCATGCGCACATCATACCTAATTGAACGAAAGTGGGGGTTTCCCCAATCCCCATTGTTATTGTATTGCTCATTTCCCCGTTCGATATCTTCACAAAATGTCCTATGTAAGTATGCGAGACCTGTGAAATGACTCAACGGTTCGATCGATTGGTTTCACCCCGTCCGCCGGCGATCCGTGTTTTCTATCCACCGCACGCGCGCAGTTAATTAGATGCACAGGTCGGAAGTCGATTATCCGGGTGACTATGGGATCTATTTATAGCCGCTCGGCTCCGATGTACACAGAACGTGCGTGTGTTGGTGAATAAAAGACCGATGGATTTATAGGAGATTTCAACGATTAATTGTGCGGTTTCTCTTATTCGAGGAATATATCCGAAGCTTTATATCGTCAGGTTTCTATTTCATTGAGGTAAATAAATATTATAGACATTTATTTCTTCGTCTATTGTCAAGTTTTGCGACGATAAAATTGAGGCATCGCCGATTCCTAAATCAGACAGATTCACATTTCCGATTTGGCAGGTTGCCAGCTGTCTGCAAGAGCACCGCCGGTCTCATTTATCAGACTGTTTTTGTGCTTTTTGTGCATACTTTTCGCGGACTGACTGATTTGGCTGCCAAATAAACATCTTTTCTTCAATAATTCAAGGTTTTTTCTATAAAAACTGTCCAAGGAGTGATGATTTTCTTGCATTGAAACGAGGCGAGGTCTGTGAGAATTTGCCACCGGCTCCATCCGTGCATGACACAGACACCATATGATGATAAACAGTTGAATCAGTTTTCTCTTGACTTGACTCACGTCTGCATTATAGCATGTGGTGGGTGAGATGGGGGAAACCATGTCATGTCGAATTGCTTCAGATGTACATAATTATGGCTATGGCTACACATATTCCATGTGATATGGTGAACTTCATTATAATTCATATGGGTACATAAGTTAGGGCAAGTTAGGCATCTGGTAAATTGTTACATAACATAAACCACTAACCAGGTCTGGACTCACCATTCTGTGTCACAGTCCTCAGATCTGTTGTGGTGATTATAATACCGGTAACAGATGTAACTCTTTTGGTAGAATACGAGTTACATGTACATACATGTTAAGCACAAACCAGGCAAAATGAAAAATATGTGACGCATAATATTGAAATATGCAGGGGGCACAAACCAGGCGAACAACTTTCAGAAGGGTCCTTTACCAATGTACCATAAATATGCCGGTACCGTAGGCAATTACATGTATACATGTACATGTGTCAGTCGAGGGCAAGCAGACTGGCCAGTCTTGCCGGGAGCCCCTGCATGCCCCCCCCCCCCCCACTATACTAGTACTGCCCCAGCCTGACCTACAGTAGCCGAGGCTGAGTTATTTTGAGTTTTAAGCAAAATACCCAACAGAAGGGCCCTGTGCCAATGCATTCTCTTATATATGTGAGTCGACCATAGGTCGCCTCGCATACCGCTATACTTAAAGTAATTGACCACCAGTAACGTGGTGTCACCCCGTTAATATGGCGGTACTATACCGCGGTATCCTCCAATAACGCGGGTACTAATACTGCTTGTTAATGCGAACAAGTATGTGCGAGTAAATACCTCCCCTCAAAGAGTTCCATGAAAATCACCACGGTATTCAACAAAATTAATGCGGTGCCCGCTAAAAGACCGCAGTATCTTTATCGCCCAATACCGTAACTCCACCGCCATCACCGTCTCGATACCGCTACCGTTTATTACCGGTATCAACGCGGTCATGACCGGAGTATCACCCTGTTTTTCTGGTCAATTACTTTGAGAATAGCGGTATATAAGAGAATACATTGGCTTAACACATTAAAATTATAAAATTGTTAAAGAATGTAAGAAAAAATGGTAAAAAGTGTTAAAAAAAGATTTTTTTTTAGGCCAATGCATTCTCTTATATATGCGAGGCGACCTATGGTCGACTCGCATATATAAGAGAATGCATTGGCACAGGGTATAACTGTAACTATCACAATGTGGTCAAGGAGCCGGTTCCAATGATATCCATATTTGTATGGTTCTATTGAGACAGACCGAAGATATTTTAGGCTGTTGAAGCTTTATTTGGCCGGTTTTGGCCGGTTTGTTGGGAAAAGGGTTAATGTGGTGTACTACAATACTACATGCAGTAGCAACTCAATTAAACTTGAGTTTTGTTTTGAAATTATAAATTTCCTCACATACCAATACATGGTGCAGGTCTGGACTCACCATGCTGTATCACATGGAATGCTCAGGTCTGGACTCACCATGCTGTATCACATGGAATGCTCAGGTCTGGACTCACCATGCTGTATCACATGAAATGCTCAGGTCTGGACTCACCATGCTGTATCACATGGAATGCTCAGGTCTGGACTCACCATGCTGTATCACATGGAATGCTCAGATCTGGACTCACCATGCTGTATCACATGGAATGCTCAGATCTGGACTCACCATGCTGTATCACATGGAATGCTCAGATCTGGACTCACCATGCTGTATCACATGGAATGCTCAGATCTGGACTCACCATGCTGTATCACATGGAATGCTCAGATCTGGACTCACCATGCTGTATCACATGGAATGCTCAGGTCTGGACTCACCATGCTGTATCACATGGAATGCTCAGATCTGGACTCACCATGCTGTATCACATGGAATGCTCAGGTCTGGACTCACCATGCTGTATCACATGGAATGCTCAGGTCTGGACTCACCATGCTGTATCACATGGAATGCTCAGATCTGGAGCAGTAGGTGGGCAATTTTGGATTGTTTGGGGTGTTATGCATGAATGGGAGTGGCCCGAGTGGAGAAGATGGTACAACATTATGCATGTACAGTACATGTTCAAAGTGACCTACGGTACATGTACTGTACAAGTAAATAAAACCCCAACAACATGCAGCCTGAAAACATCCACAAATAACATTTTTATTGAAGATCGGTCACTTTTAACAACAATTACTGTCAGCTTGATTTCTTAATTATCCGCCCACAACTTTCATTCCTTTTCAATCTGGTAAATTGTCATTGGTGTTCATATTGATTTCATCGACACTCATTATTTAAATCTGCTCTATTCTCTGAATCATTACTTTGAAATGTGACAGAACGAGTCATGTTAACGTTGATAATCAAATGGTTCATGCACTCACAGGTACATGTACTAGTACATGTGGTGGTACATGTACCGTACCTGTACATGTACTTTACTTTTTGTTTCGTTACTTAGAAGGACACCCCCTCTCTTTTTGGTAATACATTTACCGGTAATATGGTAGGCCCATGTACATTGTACACTACGGTAGTAGTACTAGTAGTTCAGAATTGGTCACTCTAATTGGTTTTTGTGTCATAAAGGTACCCAGGTATTGAAAATTGTGATAAAGGTAAGGTACCCAGGTTGCAGCAGGTTGGGGAAAAATTTGGATAAAGGTAATCAGGTTCATCTGCAGACGACATGGTATTTTTGTGTTACACTGCAGGACAACATATCAAAGGATACATTAGTTGATACTATATTATAGTATACTTCATCGGGACAACATGTACATCCTTTCAATTTAGAGCAGTTCAAACAATTTTAAACTGAAAGTAACTGTTTAAAACCAAACAAATTTCCAGCAAAGACATTTAAATCTCGTTTAATTTGAGATTTGATGAACCTGGGAAGTGGGTACCTTTATCACAATTTTCAGAACCTGGGTACTAGTACATTTATCACCAAAAAAAGCAATTCAGTAGTAGTAGTACATGTATGATGTACATGTAGGAGCTCATTATATCCTCCTTAATCATGAAGTTTATCATGGAAGTACTAGTATTCCTCAGTCAGTACCGGTGGTTTGTTCTGAAATGTTCACAATTGACAGTATTTACATTGCCATTTTTTTTGGTTCTGTTATACATGATATGTATATTTTGAAACTTCTGTCTGTACCGGTATGTGTGTAAGTGTGTTATAGACTCGGAAACTGCTTGACCGATCTGACTCAAATTTGGTACCGTACATGTACCGCTATTCTCAAAGTAATTGACCAGAAAAACAGGGTGATACCCCGGTCATGACCGCGGTGATACCGGTAATAAACGGTAGCGGTATCGAGATGGTCATGGTGGTGGAGTTACGGTATTGGGCGATAATGATACCGCGGTCTTTTAGCGGGCACCGCATTAATTTTGTTGAATACCGCGGTGATTTTCATGGAACTCTTTGAGGGGAGGTATTTACTCACACATACTTGTTCGCGTTAACAAGCGGTATCAGTACCGCGGTATTGGAGGATACCGCGGTATAGTACCGCCATATTAACGGGGTGACACCACGTTATTGGTGGTCAATTACTTTAAGTATAGCGGTATGTACATGTAGGCCTACATGTACATATGTACATGTACTTTGATCCCTGGAACAACATGGGTGGGTCCAATTTCACTTGCGACAAATACGCAATTTCACTTGAGTGACAAATACGCTCATATAGGCATGTTTCTGGACCGATCGAACAATAGTTTTTTCTTTTTCCTAATACTTTTCAACATTGCTCGATCAATAATGTTCAAGCCCAGACCAGAGGCGATCACAAAGAAATCCCTAAATAGCCTGGACGAAGTCGGACACATCAGCTAATATTAAATAAATTGCAAAGAGCCTCAAAGCCCAGCTCTCTTAACCCTTTCAGTGCCAAGTCCGATTTTTGTATCAATATTTCCTTGATAATTTTTCAAATTTATTGATTATAATAATGTGATACATTGATGGAAAGAGCTATTAGAGCTCTTTCCAATTTCCATCAATGTATCACATTATTATAATCAATAAATTTGAAAAATTATCAAGGAAATATTGATACCAAAATCGGACTTGGCACTGAAAGGGTTAATTCAGATAGTTTGGCTTTGGCAATCCGTAATGGCAACCCTTTGCCGTGCCCCAGTAGTATCCAATTATGAGGGCTGGAGCCCGATATTAGACAGTCTGCTACGATGCTGAGTATCTGTTCTACAATTTTATAGATTTTATGCACCCAGTACTAGTATACCAGTACACTATACATTCAATTTGTTCAGACTGTTTCTCAGAATTTCCTCACAATAAAATGTTGATATACATGTACATGTACATGTATGTGTAAATTTTAATGTACATACATGTATACAAATGTGTTCATGCACAGTATCGTCAATATACCGGTAATGCACTGTAATGAATTTGATTATACACCCCCCCCTTTGAAACATTAACACAATATCTATACCGGTACCTCTGACAGCAACTACATGTACATGTACGCCCCTAATTAATACATGTGCCGAAAACAAAATTGCATATAGATCAACCGGTATCCACTCATGTGCCATATACGTACTAGTACTAGTACATGTACCCAGTAGCTGTACACAGGAAAGTGATTCTTGAGAGAAAAAGGCAGTGTCAGCATTCAGTGTTTTATAAAGTTGTTTAATGAAGTTTCTTGCAGCTGGCTACACTGACTGGAGGTCTATTTGTAAAATGCCTGTTGTATTGCACCCCATGTGATACAGACATTGTAAGTTATTGCACTGGTGCTGCCGTGACAGCTTGTCGATTTAGATGAGTTTGCTCTCCCTTCTCTCATTGACATAGTGTATTTATACAATCTTCTCTCTTGTGTCAGGCATTTTACCTATCGATCGTCCTCAGCTGATCGAAGTTGATTGTGTCACAGTGTTATCTCATTCTCCTTCAATATATAGACTGTATCTGAATCTTTCCATGTACATTATACATATACTAATGTACTGCAAGGGTGGTACCAGTACCAACCAAGGGTGCTACTAGTACCAGTAGCACCAACCAACATATTGGCTCCACTGAAGTGGTATTTCATACATGTACCCCTTAAATATACATTGTACATGTACTGTAAACTTTCTCTGACTCCTTTACTGTGGATGCTGATATACTCAGATATAACACAGGGTTACTATGGTATTAGTGTATAATATATACATGTATGTGAGAAAAATATTAGAGTTGGTACATTGGAAGTACCGGTACATGTAGTAGGCTTAATATAATGTTATTTTTTTAAATTGAAATGTTTTTTTATTCAGGTGTTTTCATTTGCTTTCTTTTTTTGTCAATTCAACTCAGATTATTTTCCAATGCTTTATGTACCCCTACATGTAATGTGATAAAAAAACAAAAAGATTTTCATGTAAATAAAAGTTTAGGGTAGGGGTTTAAATTTTAGTCAGAGGGGAACTCCAACCACAAATATTTTTGAATTGGCGGTACAGCTGGGCTCTATGATTATTAAGGAAGAGGTCAAGTGACCAATTTTTAATGGGCATTTTCCATGCAATTCTCCACAGCAAAAGTTACAGAGTTGCAAATATTTCTGGGTGTGACTTTGTGCGGTATTGAAAATAATAAACATTTATCTGGCGGGTCGGCTTGAAATTTGTTCCATTAGATTGTTGAAGTATTTATTTTTAATTTTTTTTTTCATTTTTCAAAACTAGGTCAAGTGTTGTAATTCCAGAAAAAAATTCTCAAAAATTAATTTAGAGCAAAAATTGCCTATTTAGGCTATTTACCAAGCCCAGCCGCCAGTTAATGTTATGTCTGTTTAATGATATATTTGCTTTATTTCCCAGCCAACGGCTTCATTTTTGGTGTAACTTTTTCTGGAGAGATTTACATGGAAATCCCCATTCAAAATTGGTCACTTGACCTCCCCCTTAATACTCATTGTGCACCCCCCAGTATCCAAAATAAATAGAAGATCCACAACAAAAAATATTGATATTGAAAGAGAGATAATTGTATCCTTAGTGTTTGTAGCTCTCATGTCTCAGTTTACCTGTAACAAGAGATTACTGAGGTTATGTTAGGGATGAGTTCATAACAGATGTGTGATGACTGATTTATTTGGTGAACAGCCGACATGCTCCCACATGGACAGGCAGGCAGGTGTGATGGTCTATTGTGATATCAAACTGATACTAATCATAAAGGGATCAATGACAATGCTTTTAGGCCTGGCCAAATTTATTACTAATCTGTTCAAATATGAATGAGTCAAAGGGGGATTGTGTAAAATTTCTGCTGTTAGAGAGATAATGTTAATCTGAAATAACAACTGTACAGTAATGCTCTAATTAATCGACTCCTTAACCACAACATAATTATGAGTAACTTTTCAGGATTTAGTCGAAAATATGGCTTGTTGCCATTGATCGGAAAGCTCTCCCTGCCGCAGTAGAAAAATGTCAATTTCAAGTGCTGGGTTTGGGTGGAGAGTTAACCTGTTGGTTTATTTGGTGTAGCCTTGAGAGATGATTATCAATAAAATTTGTCTCCAGTTTCTGGCACATGCATTGTGTGACTTGGTTTTGTTGGGAACATTTGGCTTTTGTTGAGTCTCAGCATGAAACAGTTATATCCATGGGAAGGTAGAAATTACAGGGAGACAGGCACGCTTCATGTATCCTCACATACTCCAGCCTATTGATGCTGCGTCAAACAAGTCTGTGCTGGGGCACGCTTAGTGCAATTAACAAGGCATCCTGCACTGGCCAAGCTGTACATGTATCGGTAGTTCTAATCTCATTGAACATTGATTGATGTTCGGGAGATTAAGAGGAAGGTGCAGTGGTAACATTTTAATGGGGAATTCAATGTTAATTTTCAGGACAAGATATTCAATATTTACAAACTGTAGAAGAATGCTTCATGTCTTGTTGGATGTTCAAGTACAGATCTAGTGACAATGCAGATTTTCATTTTGTTGTGTGAAATTTGATGGAAATATTTTAAACCATGATAAATCTGGCGACCTTTTTAATAAATGTTCAATAATATCCAACCTGGGATGAAAATGTCACTAGATAAGCATTCAAACTTTCCAAAAAGTTATGATAAGATCACCTGCGATCAATCTTTTCCCCAAAATTAACACTGAATTGAGAGGGGGGGTCGGAATTTTTTTTGCAACATATAGGGCTTTTTTTAAATCCACTTTTTGTCATTTTTTTCACCGATACAAGAAATTTGAGTTTTGCTGTGTCTTCAGTGGCCACTTAAGAACATAATAGGTATAGGATATTGGTTTTATTTGCTTTGAAACTCATTATTTCTGTTTTCAATTTAGTGGGCGTGTCAAAAATTTCCAATTTTTTTGTTTTTTTTTCATTCTTTTTGGTTTATGTGTAGTCCAAGGGTAACTAAGGCCATTTTTAGCATGATATGTTTTTACTTTTGGCCGACAACCCCCCCCCCCTGCTGAATTCCCCATTAAAATGTTGCCACTTTACCTCCCTCTATAGAACTCGTGGTGGTTTGATTGAAGCCTAAATTAAACACGCTTCATCACATCCCAGTCTGGTTCCCAGGATCAAAATATTAAGGTGAACATGTTAAATACTTTTAAATGGACTTTCTATGTCACTGTGAGCGTGTGTGAGACTTACATGTATTATACCAGTTACAGGGAGTTTAGTAATGCTCTAAATAATCGACTCCTTAACCACAGAAGAATTATGGTTAATTTTTCAGGATTTAGTCTGAAATATGGCTCAGTGAGAGCTTTCCGATGAATGGCAACAAGCCATATTTCCGACTAAATCCTGAAAATTTACCCATAATTCTGCTGTCGTTAAGGAGTCGATTACTTAGGGCATTCCTGTACATGTACATAAGAATCGGCTTGTCTGTCTGTTCATCCGTCTGTCCGTACATCCATGTTAGAAGACATTTTATATGTACACCACACTCTTGAAAACCTCTGGTACCAGTACATGTACCTGGTATTCTATATTGTTCAGGTGAGGGGACACCCAATAGCTTTACATGTACTTACTCATACTGAGTACAATATAAGTTCAGTACATGCAACTTTTGTTGTAAAATATAGAGATCCGGGGGGGCTGGGAACACCACAGAATACAAGGGTAAACCTGTCTTCGGTAACATGGACAAAGGTGATCATTATCTAGGTACACATTCCGAAGTGCCACTTGGACAATTCCATAGTCAGTAAAATTAAAAACAGGAGCATAATAGAGGTATGCCTGGTGTTTTGAAATTTGGAAAATATAGGTATACATATGACAGAGTATGCGTACCAGTATCGTAGAATCACGCACTATCATAAATGAACTAGTTATACGTAGAGTATTAAAATATTCTTTAGTTTCATGATTGTCCCATACCGGTAGTTTCAGTAAAACATGGGAGCGTGGTACATAGTTAGGTGTTACAAATTTAGAAATTAGGAACGTAAGCATATGCCGCGAGTTTTCGAAAGGGTTAATTTTGAAATTTATAGTTATGTACATGAGTAAGCAGTTGTGGAATGTAAGTGTAGGTGTAAGTCTGAAGTAAAATGCTAAATTTCACTGGAATCGTCGTCAGTTATGTACCTGGTGATGGAGTGTTTAAACAACAGACCACCGCTTTTCGACACTTTGAGGGGAAACCTAATACATGTAGCTTTACATGTAGCTTTACTGATACTGAGTACAATATAAGTACAGTACATGCAACTTTAGTACTCAAACTAATTTTCATTTTCAACAGTTTCATAAGAAAACATAAAACGAAAGTCTTTTGGGATTTAGAAGTTATCATAGACTGTATCAACCTCCCGCGTAGATCAATCAATAGACCGAATTACTGCCAACACGAATGTTTGCAGTGTGTTTCATAGTATGTGTGATATGGTACAGTAATGCCCTAAATAAACGACTACTTAACCACAGCAGAATTATGGGTAACTTTTCAGGATTTAGTCGGAAATATGGCTTGTTGCCATTCGTCGGAAAGCTCTCATTGAGAGCTTTCTGATCAATGGCAACAAGCCATATTTCCGACTAAATCCTGAAAAATTACCCATAATTCTCATTGAAAGCTTTCCAATGAATGGCAACAAGCCATATTTCTGACTAAATCATGAAAAATTACCCATAATTCTGCTGAGGTTAAGGAGTCGATTATTTAGGGCATATCCGTAGTTCCGATACCATAGGGGTACATGTACATGTATAGTATGGTACATACAGACTAAAACTGATCAAATGGGATTGTAGGAACAAATACCGTGCATGTACCCTGCTGGACAAAACAAGTGTCCACTTAACTGCGGTGCGGTTAGTGTTGCCACCGCGGCCGAAATGCAACTACACCGCGGCTCCACCAGCTAACTACAGTTGGGCCGCGGTGTAATTGCCTTTCTGCATGGTGTAGTTGCCACGGTGTACTTTCATCAAACTGAAAAAAGAGAATACAAACCAGAAATCTAACCACGGTGTACATGCCATTCGACCGCAAGGGTAGTTGCCTTTCAGTGCAGTGAACTTGCCGTTTGGCCGCAGTGTATTTGCCGTTCGGCCGCGGTGCTCAACTGCAGTTACAAACTCTGACACCGCGGCTGAACGGCAAATACACCGCGGTGCCAATGGACACTTGTTTTGTCCAGCGGGGTACATGTACATGTACCTGTATGCACATGTATCCAAATTTCCACCAGTCCCACTGAAGATTTATAATGTACCTCTTCAGCACTAGATATTCACTCTACCGGTAATTAATTTTCGTTTCCAACAGTTTGATGGTTCATGATACTAAAATATAAAAAAAGAAATCTTATAAAATGTGATTTAGAAACACGAATCATATCAACCTCCCGCATAGATCAATCAGGACTGCTGCCAACACGAATCTTCGCAGTATACAGTGTACATGTATGAGTCATCAGTTATGTGCCAATAAATGTTGCACAGAGATGACTATTTGGCAAGACTCATGCAAGCCTGTAAATAGTTTGTCTGTCATTTGCAGAATGAGGTTCCCAGAGGGTGAATTTGGTGACACTATCCCGCATGGTGGGCTAGCATCACCAAATTAACCCTCTGGGAACCTTATTCTGCTCAGGCATCAACTGCTATGGGAGACCTGCGATAAGATGTTCACCCCATTAGTCACGTACCTCGATTGTGCATTTTATCTTCTGTAAATTAGGGGAAAAAATGTAGAAACTGAACAGAAGGGAAAAAGTAACATAAAACAATGTTAATTTGAGACTATAAATACCGGTACTTCCCAGAAGATAAGGCCTAAGCAGAATGAGGTCCCCAGATGATGAATTTGGTGCTGTTAGCCCACTGTGCGGGATAGCTTCACTAAATTCACCCTCTGGGGACCTTATTCAGCAAATGACAGACAAACTATTTACAGGCATGGACTACATTATACAAATGATGTGTATTTGGCATGGCTCATGAAGGAAAAGTTGCTGACTACAGTAATGCTCTAAGTAATCGACTTCTTAACCACAGCTCCCCGAGAGCTTTCCGATGAATGGCAACAAGCCATATTTCCGACTAAATCCTGAAAAGTTACCCATAATTCTGCTGTGGTTAAGAAGTGGATTACTTAGAGCATTACTGTATCTCTCTGTACAGATAAACTAAAAGCTCGGTCAAGTTTCTTATTTCCACTTAATGTTCTCAAACAGTTTTTTTGCCAATGTATAATGGGTTTCTAACTTCTCAAAAATATTATATCTGAGAGATTTCAGAGAACACATTATATATGAACCAGATAGAGAAACCGGTTTCATGTTTACTACCGGTAGTAGGTGC
The DNA here is from genome assembly GCA_032622095.1 of Siphonodentalium dalli. Taxonomy (NCBI): domain Eukaryota; kingdom Metazoa; phylum Mollusca; class Scaphopoda; order Gadilida; family Siphonodentaliidae; genus Siphonodentalium; species Siphonodentalium dalli. The sequence goes on from CP136068.1 coordinate 2,077,615, forward strand.
ATTTATCTTGAAATAAAAATGAGTGCATGTACTGGTATTAAAGGGAGAATGTACAGTAATGTTCTAAATAAGTCACTCCTTAACCATAGAGGAATTATGGGTAATTTTTCAGGATTTAGTCGGAAATATGGCTTGTTGCCATTCATCAGAAAGGTCTCAGTGAGAGCTTTCCGATGAATGGCAACAAGCCATATTTCCAACTAAATCCTGAAAAATTATCCATAATTCTGCTGTGGTTAAGGAGTCGATTATTTAGGGCATTACTGTATCTAAATCCATCCATTTATGGGGCCATCTCCTACTATATTCAACAGAAAACATGCAACAAATGAATGAATTTGAGTCAGGTACAGGGTATGAGTGCAAAGGTGTGGTCCAAGGTAGTTGGAAATTTGTTCTATTGGGAGGGGGTGATGTCGTTGAAGCTTCAAAATTAGACACCCCCTCCCCGATTGAAGACCATCTAGCCATGTCCCTGGACGATAACTCTCACATACATGTACATGTAAACAAAATGGAACGGTGCCTTGGATTCCCCCAGCGATATGTCGGGACGTCTTTATGATGGTCTGAAAGGCATGTTTTGTCTGCTGAGCGATATGATGGCCAGATACAGATGGCCAAATACAGATGGCCAAATACTAGTATTGTCATACATGTACATGTTTATAACGGCAATTTTTTTATCTGTCTTGTTGTCTTATAAAATGCCTTAGTTTATTAAGAAACTGGCCATAGTTTCGTTTGATTTTTGAGTTAGATCGTCATCATTTGGTTGAGGTCCTCCTGTAAATTCAAGTCGGTCAAGTACATGTACCGGTACATGTACTGTATACTGCTGATTAATGTTAGGGCTGGGCTTTCCCCATTCAGTACTCGAGATTGTATTGCATACAGATCATACAGACCATACAGACCATACAGATTATAACCCATGTATTGGTACCAGTAGGTCACTAGAATAGGGACATACCGGTATTACTTCTGTCCAGACATTGATAAACTGAGGTCTGAATGAAGTGACCATACAGACCATACAGACCATACAGATTATAACCCATGTATTGGTACCAATAGGTCACTAGAATAGGGACATATTACTTCTGTCCAGACATTGATAAACTGAGGTCTGAATGAAGTGACGGATCCTATCACTGTGAAATTGCTTGGGACCAAGATGATTATTCATTTCTCTAAGTCTTACAGTAATGCCCTAAGTAATCGACCCCTTAACCACAGCAGAATTATGGGTAACTTTTAGTGAGTGGCAGTGAGCTTCCGTTGAGTCCTCCGTCGTGTGAGTGGCTTGGATCAGTGAGTGGCAGTGAGCTTCCGTTGATTCCTCCGCCATGTGAGTCGCTTGGCATGAATCAGTGAGTGGCAGTGAGCTTCCGTTGATTCCTCCGCCGTGTGAGTAGCTTGACATGAATCAGTGAGTGGCAGTGAGCTTCCGTTGATTCCTCCGCCATGTGAGTCGCTTGACATGAATCAGTGAGTGGCAGTGAGCTTCCGTTGAGTCCTCCCTTATTACAGTCCATGCAGTTCTCCCTGATAACAGTCCAGTTCTCCCTGATAACAGTCCAGTTCTCCCTGATAACAGTCCTGTTCTCCCTGATAACAGTCCAGTTCTCCCTTATTACAGTTCATGCAGTTCTCCCTTATTACAGACCAGTTCTCCCTGATAACAGTCCAGTTCTCCCTTATTACAGTCCATGCAGTTCTCCCTTATTACAGTCCAGTTCTCCCTGATAACAGTCCAGTTCTCCCTTATTACAGTCCAGTTCTCCCTTATAACAGTCCAGTTCTCCCTGATAACAGTCCAGTTCTCCCTTATTACGGACCAGTTCTCCCTTATAACAGTCCAGTTCTCCCTTATTACAGTCCAGTTCTCCCTTATTACCACCCAGTTCTCCCTGACAACAGTCCAGTTCTCCCTTATAATAGTCCAGTTCTCCCTGATAACAGTCCAGTTCTCCCTGATAACAGTCCAGTTCTCCCTTATTACAGACCAGTTCTCCCTTATAACAGTTCAGTTCTCCCTTATAACAGTTCAGTTCTCCCTGTATTTAAAGTACATGTATATTTACTGATTATAATGGTGTTTTTACTCACTTTAATGGTTTTATAAATGGGTTCTTGTGTAGCATAATTCTTATTCTTCAGCCATTGTTACTTCTCCCTGATAACAGTCCAGTTCTCCCTGATAACAGTCCAGTTCTCCCTTATAACAGTTCAGTTCTCCCTTATAACAGTTCAGTTCTCCCTGATAACAGTCCAGTTCTCCCTTATTACAGTCCAGTTCTCCCTTATTACCACCCAGTTCTCCCTGACAACAGTCCAGTTCTCCCTTATAACAGTCCAGTTCTCCCTGATAACAGTCCAGTTCTCCCTGATAACAGTCCAGTTCTCCCTTATTACAGTTCATGCAGTTCTCCCTTATTACAGACCAGTTCTCCCTGATAACAGTCCAGTTCTCCCTTATTACAGTCCATGCAGTTCTCCCTTATTACAGTCCAGTTCTCCCTTATTACAGTCCAGTTCTCCCTTATAACAGTCCAGTTCTCCCTGATAACAGTCCAGTTCTCCCTTATTACGGACCAGTTCTCCCTTATAACAGTCCAGTTCTCCCTTATTACAGTCCAGTTCTCCCTTATTACCACCCAGTTCTCCCTGACAACAGTCCAGTTCTCCCTTATAATAGTCCAGTTCTCCCTGATAACAGTCCAGTTCTCCCTGATAACAGTCCAGTTCTCCCTTATTACAGACCAGTTCTCCCTTATAACAGTTCAGTTCTCCCTTATAACAGTTCAGTTCTCCCTGTATTTAAAGTACATGTATATTTACTGATTATAATGGTGTTTTTACTCACTTTAATGGTTTTATAAATGGGTTCTTGTGTAGCATAATTCTTATTCTTCAGCCATTGTTACTTCTCCCTGATAACAGTCCAGTTCTCCCTGATAACAGTCCAGTTCTCCCTTATAACAGTTCAGTTCTCCCTTATAACAGTTCAGTTCTCCCTGATAACAGTCCAGTTCTCCCTTATTACAGTCCAGTTCTCCCTTATTACCACCCAGTTCTCCCTGACAACAGTCCAGTTCTCCCTTATAACAGTCCAGTTCTCCCTGATAACAGTCCAGTTCTCCCTGATAACAGTCCAATTCTCCCTTATTACAGACCAGTTCACCCTTATAACAGTTCAGTTCTCCCTGATAACAGTCCAGTTCTCTCTTATTACAGTCCAGTTCTCCCTTATAACAGTTCAGTTCTCCCTGATAACAGTCCAGTTCTCCCTTATTACAGTCCAGTTCTCCCTTATAACAGTTCAGTTCTCCCTGATAACAGTCCAGTTCTCCCTGATAACAGTCCAGTTCTCCCTTATTACAGTTCAGTTCTCCCTTATAACCAAACATGGAGAAGTGACTCTAGGCCAAAACAAAAAACTTCTCTGTTTCCGATAATATTGGGATAATTTTCCAGACAGGTAGGCAGGGATTTTTTGTTTTTTCCAATTTAAAAAAAAAAACCTTTCAGCTGTGAGCGATATAATAGTGTAGTCACGGCCCCATGGAATATGTTAGATCAATGTGTATTGAATATGAGCCAAGCATTTGATAAAAACATGCTGTCCCTTCAATTCATTCACTCTGCAGTAAGATCTCTACCAACATTGAGCTTAATAACCAACTTTTTTTGCTTTTGGGATTGAGAAAAACAATAAATATTCACATTGACACTCTAACAGGTGACCATAGACTAGCCTTCTGGATAAAATTGGAAAAAAAAATGAGGCAGGCAAGAAAATCTCAGCCAGGCAGGGTATCGGAAGCAAATGTTTTTTTTTTTGGCCTCGCCCAATGTGAAATCTCTGGAGTGAATGCTGCTAAATTTGCCAGCTGAACACAAAAATCATCAACAGCAGTTAGAAATTTAAGACTGGAAAATAGGTTGATATTTGTAAATACTAGTACATGTATCCATAGCAGCCCATATATATTTATGTCTTTATTGAAAATGATCTATTCAGTGAGGCGGTGGGGTATATTCAGTTAGAGATGCCCTTTAGCCTGGGGTAGAAACTCTCACATAGGGAATTATGATATTATTCTGCACCGAATTATGAGAAGCCATATGATTCAGCCGTATAACATTCCACTAAGTCCGCCACCATTTGAGTGGCTTGGCATGAATGCTGCTAAATTTGCCAGCTTTATCCATGATTAAAGACCTAATCACGAGATAATACCCAACAAGTGACGATTACCCATGATGCCTAGCAGGAGATGGGGCTAATGGAACCAATTACGCTAATCACCGACTTTGTTATGTAAAATTCCACAATGTGCATTGGTTAATAGTGATACGAGTGTATGATTCAGGCTTCCGAAAGCGGAGGCTGAACTGTTCAATGTAATGATCAGTACGGTACATGTACTTATAGCATGTATTAATCCCTCGCTAATCACTGACTTTGTTATGTAAAATTCACAATGTGCATTGGTTAATAGTGATACGAGTGTATGATTCAGGTTTCCGAAAGCGGAGGCTGAACTGTTCAATGTAATGATCAGTACGGTACATGTACTTATAGCATGTATTAATCCCTCGCTAATCACTGACTTTGTTATGTAAAATTCACAATGTGCATTGGTTAACCCTTTACCCAACAAACCGGCCAAATAAAGCTTCAACAGCCTAAAATATCTTCGGTCTGTCTCAATAGAACCATACAAATATGGATATCATTGGAACCGGCTCCTTGACCACATTGTGATAGTTACAGTTATGCCCTGTGCCAATGCATTCTCTTATATATGCGAGTCGACCATAGGTCGCCTCGCATATATAAGAGAATGCATTGGCCTAAAAAAAATCTTTTTTTAACACTTTTTACCATTTTTTCTTACATTCTTTAACAATTTTATAATTTTTAATGTGTTAAGCCAATGCATTCTCTTATATATGCGAGGCGACCTATGGTCGACTCGCATATATAAGAGAATGCATTGGCACAGGGCCCTTCACAACTGTTCAATGTGATGATCACAGTACTGTACATGTACTCATACCAGTGCATGTACATGTATCAATCCCTCGCTATATAAATCACCGACTTTGTTATTGTGTACGGTACATGTATACGATGTATAAAATGCATTGGTTTGATAGTTATATGAGTTACGGTATGATTCCCTCAGTTGGACGACCTTCAAATGTTCTTGGTTCATTTCGATGTGCTGGTATGCCGAGTGTGAGAATTTAAAAGGTTAAACTGTTTAAAAGCCAGTTTTACTACGTCCTTCACAATAACTCTTGATAGGTAAAACAAGCTGTTCGTAGAAATGATTGTTTTCTTGTATAAAAGCCAACTTTATAGGCTCTTCATAGTAACACTTGATGGATTTTCTGGTCTAAACGAAACATCTGCCAACAGAATTTGTTCATACTGTAATGTGTAAACACATTGTACTCCATTGTCAACCGAAGGTGGGAGAATCATCGCAGAATCTATGGTCTCTTTCTTTAAAATTATAAGAATCGGGTGACTTTGAAGTCATTGTGCCGGAGCTCAGTCACATGTGTCACCCTTTATTACAGCCATTCTAAACACCTGTTTGGTTCTACGATTATCGTTACCTGTTATTGATTCTCCGACTATTCACTGCACACAATAGCCAATCGTGTGCCTCCTAAGCCCGAGTGCAGATTTTTAATTAACTTGAATTTTATTTGATGGAGTCGTATAATTGGAGGAGATTTGAACAATTTACTGGTTTACTGGGCACAGGGTCCGTTATAATGAGTTCACTGAACACAGGGTCCGTTATAATGAGTTTGATTCAATCTTAAAATCAAGCCTGATGTCTGGTTAAGAAGTTTTCTCAAGGACTATTTTTGTTTGAAATGAGATAAAGATCCATTTACAGCCATTGCAGTCATGTGAATTCACCTGTTAATAAGGAACAGGCAATGCATAGGTACTGTGGCCAGTCTGGGTAGATGGTTAAAGGTACTCAATCCTATCAGACGGTCCCCATATCATCAAGTTACGATAACAACATTTGTTCAAAATACGCTTTAGTTATCAGAATCGATTAATTACATGTACAACAAAATAATTCTAACCGATGTGAACTACGGTATAAATTTTCCCAAAACGTGTTATTGATCAACATGTTGTTCAACGAAATATGGCCGTATTATCACTTGAGTATCACGAAATTTGGCCGTATTGCAACTTGATATTAGAGTTATCCATCTTCATTGGCAAATTTGTCCAAGACTGTCGTGTTGACAATTTTTTTCTGGGCCACAAATACATGTACATGTAAGTACACATTTCGAGAAATAACAAATTTCAAAGAAATTATCTGATCACTCTGAGCTTTGGTGAGTGGGTTCCTCGACTCGAATAAAATATTTTTTCTGGGACCCTGGTTTAATACCCTGATAATATCTGTAAAGATGTTTTATTTCTGGGACCCTGGTTTAATACCCTGATAATATCTGTAAAGATGTTTTATTTCTGGGACCCTGATTTAATACCCTGATAATATCTGTAAAGATGTTTTATTTCTGGGACCCTGGTTAAATACCCTGATAATATCTGTAAAGATGTTTTATTTCTGGGACCGTTTAATACCCTGATAATATCTGATAAGATGTTTTCAGGGTTCCGGAGTGTTAAACTGTGATGCAGTCTAAAATGTATGGTACCGTTACGTGTAGCAGTATACTACATGTAGCATAGGGAGTCCAAAATTTACTAAATTGATGTTCACTGTCAGAAGAATGAATGAATGTGGTGGAATTCCATTTCTGGCATGTGTTGAATGTCAGAGGGACACTAGCTTGTGTGTTCTGTGTAGTTATACATGTGTTGAATGTCAGAGGGACACTAGCTTTTGTGTTGTACTAACACAGACTCTATGAGAAAGCACTGAAGTTATCCTCATAAACAGAGGAAGCTTTATCCCATATTACCTCATATCTCCCATCTCTGACCTCATATTAAGTAATTAGGAACAGATGAGGACACCACTGACCCACTTACCCTCATGCATTAACAGCTGTTCCTCAAGTCACCATTAAATGCCAGACATTGGGCATGTGAGGTGTATTGATGGAGTAAATTTGTAGGGTACTTGTTGGGCATCATGGGATATGGACCATATGAGAACCCACTTCCACTTCTGTCATAACACCTGGTCTAAAACTAACAGATGCCTGTCATTTTCCTTATTGTTAATTGGTGCAGAGAAAGAAGACCCCTTTTGTCATTTTGATGCAATTTAATTTACTTCGGTTTTCTGAAGCTGACACTGTATTGGTGACTTTAATAGACTTTCACTCACAATTGTTGAAGCGGAACAGTGGGAATCCAAATATCAATATTGCTGTTATTCTAGAGGTTATTTAAAGTTTTACAAATTATTTTTTAGTCATATATGGGGGGGAAATATCCAGGGTGGGGGGAAGTTATCCTAGGATATCCCCCCCCCCCCCCCCCTACGGGGAAGATATCCTGGGGGGAAGATGATGTGTTACACCGGTACATTATGGTACATTAATGCTATAAGTATTGTATAAAGTATGCACATGTATCAAAACCGCTCCCCTAAGTGTACATGTAAGGTTGAGGCTTGAAGGTTACATGCTGCTTTGAGTAACTTCACCTCTGTCTGTACAGCACACATGGAATTAATATCCCTCTCTGTAGAGAAATACCATGGTTTTACTTCCCCCATCTCACCTCATACCCTCCACACCTCCACCCCATGGTTACATGTAATTTGATGCCTGATGATTTTATGATCGTTTGGGATTTAGTGAGGGGCTGCAGCGACACATCATGTTTTTATGCCCCTCCCAATCACACCTTCACCCTCCACCCCCTCCATCACCCCACACCCACCCCAGTTCTAATTTGAGACCTGATGATTTTATAATTGTGTGGGTTTAAGTTACTGTCCATCTTTGCAGAGTAACGCCATGTTTTACCACCCTCAACACACCTTCCATCCTCCACCACCCCACACCCACCCCAGAATTTTTTTGAGACCTGATGATTTTGTGATTATGTGGATTTACTAGTAAGTTGATGCACATACATGTATCTGCAGACATGGCATCTCTGCAGAGAAACACAATGTTTTACCACCCCCATCATACCTTCTAAGTTCCACCCCCACCACACCAACCCCAGGTCTTTTTTGATGTGATGTTGTGATTGTGTGGGTTTAAGTTACTGCACCTCTCCTCTGGCTGCACAGCTGAGCACACATGGAGTCATTAATATTCACCCTCCACCCCCCCCCCCCCCCCACCACACCCACCCAGGGTCTAATTTGATGTGATGATGTTGTGATTGTGTGGATTTAAGTTTAATACTGCACCTCTCCTCTGGTTGCACAGCTGAGCACACATGGTGTCATTAATATTCCCCTCTACAGATAAATGTCTGTTTTTAATAAAACATCTACTTCTGAGTGTAAAACCATGAAATTAGCTGCAAAGTGATTGATGACAATTCTATATGGGCTAGTAATGGCAAACATATGGTTCCTGACCCAAATTAATAGTGGCAGCCCAGATGGATGGTAGATGGATGGTGGCAAAGTCAAAGAGATGTGACCGACGATTCCACTGGAATAATTTCATGTTTTCATTTACATTTACATGTACCTTTGACTAAAAAGTGTGTACATTTCTTGGCGTTCTGCCCCTTCCAGGGAATTCGTTGCAATTTGGTTGATTGGGGGGGGGGGGGGGTACAGTAATGCCCTAAGTAATAGACTCCTTAACCACAGCAGAATTATGGGTAACTTTTCAGGATTTAGTCGGAAATATGGCTTGATGCCATTCATCGGAAAGCTCTCCCCGAGAGCTTGCCGGTGAATGGCAACAAGCCATATTTCCGACTAAATCCTGAAAAGTTACCTATAATTCTACTGTGGTTAAAGACATTATGGACTTGTTCGAGCGCGATAAATTTATAAGTTAGTTCTCAGGCTCTATGCCAACCTGGAAAATATAGCATTCTGCTAATAACACCGAAAATTTCAAAGAAATCGACCATACCACTCTAACGAAAACATCGTTTGATCCACGCTCAATTGTAAATATTTACATCTCAATTCGGGATGCAACAATCGCTGATAAACTAACGCAAACAATTTCGTCATTGCATTTAATTAATATATAAGAATGACAGTGTGTGTTGTCAATTTGGATTAATATTCGTAAAAATAACTACTTTGAGCAAGATTATTCTCCATTTATATTTGATCACCCTACCGGAGTGTTTCACATTACTTTAAGGAGTCGATTATTTAGAGCATTACTGTATACTGCTGATTAATGTTAGGGCTGGGCTCTGTCTCTGTATCTGTAGTTGTTACGTCCTAGTGACCAAGGCTGGCTTTTACAGGACGGGATCGAGTAGATCCATAATTTTTCCGGGAAGTTTTTTGCCGAACCCGTGACTTCTTCGCCACGGTAGGGATCTTTAACGTGCGCACATTGTTGCACACGGGACAGCCATTAGCGTCGGCTCCCGATCCGACGGTGTGCCAAGTGTAGTGTCATCCCTGGTCATGACATTACGAGAGGAGCAGAGGTACGAAGTTAGTCCAGTACGCATTTTTCAAATTTTTGTCTGAGATTCTTTGGCTTCTGGAATCTTTCTCAGATCACTGATCGTGGCATCGATGATTGATTTGTGATGCCCATGGTACTGGGAATGCAGATGGCGACACAAAGTCCGACCGATATTTTGTCGGATTTGAACCCTCGACCGTGTCGAAGGTGTAGCTCAGAGATCGGCCCACAAACCAACTGAGCTATCCGCTCTCCCCATTCAGTACTCGAGATTGTATTGCATACAGACCATACAGATCATAACCCATGTATTGGTACCAGTAGGTCACTAGAATAGGGACATATTACTTCTGTCCAGACATCGATAAACTGAGGTCTGAATGAAGTGACAGATCCTATCACTGTGAAATTGCTTGGGACCAAGATGATTATTCATTTCTCTAAGTCTTACAGTAATCGACCCCTTAACCACAGCAGAATTATGGGTAACTTTTCAGGATTTAGTCGGAAATATGGCTTGTTGGCATTCATCGGAAAGTTCTCACTGACAGATCACACAATCTAATGTGGCTTCTAAGCCGAAACATAAACAACCGGAAGTATCTTGAACTGTTACGCACGAATTACTTCCCTGGAATGCAACACCTCATTCTTCCACCTCTATATAAAAGTATGCGTTGGAATGGTCTATTACTCATCTGCAGGGATGTTCAGGAAATATTAGCAGATGACAGATAATACATAAAAAGTGCTGACGGATTCCTATTCATTCACGGATTCCTATTCATTCACGGATTCCTATTCATTGGTGGGAAATATTCAGATAATAAGTGGCCGTTTGTTGGAACTTACTGACTGAACATAATACATTTCCAAAGGGAACTACATGTACATGTACAATGCACTCGATAAACTTGATAAACAATTGCAGGTGCAGTAATGCTCTAAATAATTGACTCCTTAACCACAGCAGAATTATGGGTAATTTTTCAGGATTTACTAGTAGTTGGAAATATGGCTTGTTGCCATTCATTGGAAAGCTCTCACTGCGGGAAAAGTTACCCATAATCCTGCTCTGGCTAAGGAGTTGATTATTTAGGGCATTACTGTACATGTACAATGCACTCGATCGTCAATGAGTATTTAGTACAGAAATGGTTAAACAAATTCTCTTTACTTATTTAATTTTATCACACAATACAGGAGACATTTTATGTTGCCTGCTCTAATACATGATAACGGCCTGCAATTCTTACTACATACTAGTATATTATACAATGTATGTCTTACGGTATATGACGCCACCAATGCTGGCAGTTTTACTGCTACAGTAATGCCCTAAATAATTGACTCCTTAACCTCAGCAGAATTATGGGTAATTTTTCAGGATTTATTCAGAAATATGGCTTGTTGCCATTCATTGGAAAGCTCTCATTGAGAGCTTTCCGATGAATGGCAACAAGCCATATTTTCGATTAAATCCTGAAAAGTTACCCATAATTCTGCTGTGGTTAAGGAGTCGATTATTTAGGGCAATACTGTATATTATATGGTGCCACCAACGCTGGCAGTTTTACTGCTATTCAGGGGGTGCTAATTATGATGCAATATATTCCATGTGGAAATTATACTAATAAATATTCCCTTGTTCCTTCACTTATCAGCTAATATCTCCAGTTTCTAGGAATGATCATAAAACCAATACAGAATAGAGCAGTACAAATACTCTTATTAATACCAGTACATTATGGATGTAGGATAGATCAGTACATATGCACCGATAGCACCATGGGTGTAAAATACACTAGTGTAGTACAGCTGGATAAATCGGGGACAACCGGGATCGTGTGCGCTGTACATACCGGTACATGTATACCAGGCACTCTTGGGATTTAGGATGCTGTACAAGTCAGCCTAGTCACCAGACGGGATCAGACCCTCCATCGAGGGAACAGAAGTAGCAGACAATTATCATCTAGGTTTCCAAGAACGTTTGCCGAATTTTTGTTTTTCATGTACATGTATGTAATCTTTTTGCTCAGATATTTCAATTTTTTGCACAGCTATTTGGTCGCTTTAGTCATTTATATTTGATTTCCGAATCTTAATGGTGACTTCTATGTTCATTCCTTCTATGGTTGTAAGGCCGAAGAAACAAATATTTGTGGTTTGGGTTTCCTTACCGACCCTATATTAACCCCCCTACCCTAAATTGTTTGTCATGGTTTTCAAGAAAATCTATTGAATTTTTTTCTCAAAAATTTTCAACAAAAACACATTTCAGCATCTCAGAATACCAGTAGGTTGATTTCTTAGTAAAAGTATTGTGTAATATTAAAATTTATACAAAAATAATCAAAAGTAGTTTTATGTCAATCTTGCAGAGTAATACGGACATGAAAAGTCATAAGAATACATGTATGTCAAAATAAAAAAAATAAAAAATTTCAAGCCTACCTACCGACCCCATTTTTTTCCGGCTGGTAACCCAAACCAGACATTTAATTTTCTTTGGCCTAAAGGGTGCTGGTAGCAACCACTAGCAAGAAGGCTAGCTAGCCTAGCTACTAGTACAACTTCCAGAAAAGTGAACTTTTTCAGTCTTCTTCCCCATGCTCTGGATGCCATGGCGGCCCTGGTTGTGGCACTTACTTGTAGTGGTGGACGATACATGTACTGGTATACTAGTATATTTTACAACTACATGTACATTGTATATTCCAATTCTGATAATAATTAATTTTTTCTATTTCAGAATAAGAAAGCTTCCGTCATGTGATGAACAATTGGGATGCGTGAAGATTAAACGTTCATGTGATTGGTTTCTGTGTGTGGATTTGTTTATTTGGATGTAGCAGTTCTGTTACCATGGAGATTTTAAGTTATAAGAAGTCAGAATGCTGAAGTGGCAAGTGTAAGTACTTTATATGCCATTTTATATTCTCCCAGTCAGTTAAAAAGTATACATCGGAATGGTCTATTCATGATTTGGAGGGATGTTAACCCTTTACCCAACAGAAGGGCCCTGTGCCAATGCATTCTCTTATATATGCGAGTCGACCATAGGTCGCCTCGCATATATAAGAGAATGCATTGGCTTAACACATTAAAAATTATAAAATTGTTAAAGAATGTAAGAAAAAATGGTAAAAAGTGTTAAATTTTTTTTTTTTTTATGCCAATGCATTCTCTTATATATGCGAGGCGACCTATGGTCGACTCGCATATATAAGAGAATGCATTGGCACAGGGCATAACTAACTATCACAATGTGGTCAATGAGCCGGTTCCAATGATATCCATATTTGTATGGTTTTATTGAGACAGACCCAAGATAATTTAGGCTGTTGAAGCTTTATTTAGCCGGTTTTGGCAGGTTTGTTGGGTAAAGGGTTAACCCTTTGGAGAGTATCTATAACGTCATATACATGACGTCATGAGTAAATTTAACGTCAACGTCATACTCATAGCAAAATAATTATTAACAAGTTTGGGTCAAAAGTGTCCCAATAATTCGTTTTAATTTATGTGCATTTTTTGTTAACATGTGTTATCATAATCATTTGCACTTATACATTCGGGACATTATATTAATCAAAATAAGTCCTACACAAATCATTTATAAATCATATGATTTATTGAAGTTATGTCTACATAAAATAACACTTCCTGAAACGACATATACTGTTATGCCCTAAGTAAATGACCCATTAACTGCAGTTATAATCCGTTTACAACTGCGGTTAAACCGTAACCGCACCGCAGTTATTTGCCGTAACTGCGGTGGCATCGCAGTTACATGCGGTTAGGTTACCGCAGTTAATAACCCTTAACCGCACGTAAACGTTAACCTTCCGGTATTTGAATATTTAATGGGAAAGAGAGGGGTACTACTCATGCATCTACCAGTGTATGTTATCGTTTTGTGTTTTAGCGATCACGGCAAAGTGGTAACTTCATAATCGACCTGGAGTTGATTGTATGTTTTTGTTATCACCATCGGTACTCAACACGATATATTTTATGTTTTAATCCCGACTTGTTGAAAACTGTATAATTTTGACGTATATGTTCTAGTATACGTCCGTTGATCGGCTTGTGAAAAAATACATGCTTATGTTTGAAGCAAAGTAAAGTGCTGAATTTAATACTATTAATAGTACATACGCAATTCGCGAATCTAGCTGGTGTGTCACGTTTGTAGTTAATTATGTATATTTTTGATGTATACTAGTATGTAACTGGCGTGTCACGTTTGTAGTTAATTAGGATTATATAGCAACGAATGCAAGATCGGAAAACTTAAATATCGGTTTCCGATATGCGAATAATGCCCGACGTTTGAAGAGTGTGGTTGTTCCGTTTAAACGCATTTTTGTTTCCCTCACTTTACATTTATGATGCATGTGTGGGACTCTAACCCCCACTTTATATTATTATATAATTATCCACTCGAATCCGTTTGAAATGCGTTTTATCCGTTTTGCGGTTGTTCCATTTTAAACGCGTTTCCTTACATTGAAAGTGACCGGCACTCGTCAGCTAAATTGTCGAATAATTATATTTATATATAATTATATAAATATTTATTTTATCGATGGTTAAAGTCGAAAATGGGCCGTAAGAATTCCGATTACCCATTGGGGTTAGCCCAACTGTTATTTTCACCAAAAGGCTACTATAAAGTATACAACATTATAATAAAAAGAAATCCAAAAATAAATAAAACACACAAAAACACTTTTATTTTTTCACACCATACATCACAATCTTCCGTTTACCCAAAACATAACATATTGGTATATGAATGTCTGTTCTATTTATCCAAAATAAAAAGAAGATCCACAACAAAAAATATTGATATTGAAAGGGATGCCATGTTATTTGTGCTAACTTGTCTAACGAGCATGGCAACTAAAACATGACACGCCATATACGCCATATGGTATTAGTATCTGTTCCATTAAGAGCGACATATACCGGTTTAACCGCGACGTATCCGTTTTAACCGCACATTTTATTCGGTTCTCGCGTTTTAAACGAATCTTATAACCGCGGTTAGGTTAAAACGGAACGCAGTTAAACTGGGGTGCCATTTCAGTTAGATGGGCCATTTACTTAGGGCATAACAGTACATGTATGTCGTTCTACTCCTCATCCGATAGACGACATATACGTCGTTCTACTCGCCAAAGGGTTAAGGTGAAAAAGCAGACGATAGAATATTTCCTATGGGATAACTATTCATCAATTATGCTTTAGTATAGAAAGGTTTTAAATTATCATTTTACACAGAATATTCTTGAAATACTTGAAATTGAAATCAGTCCCAGTTTGCGAGAATGATCTGATCCAATTGTAACACTTTGGCTATCATGTGTTGGCCTATTTATTTTCAGAGGATGTTCTGTAGCAACTATTGAAGTTGTTTTAGAATTTATCCAAAAGTGTCCATTGGCTGTCCCATGTTGACCTCTTTTAACCCTTTCAGTGCCAAGTCCGATTTTTGTATCAACCCATAATTCCTTGATCATTTTTCAAATTTATTGATTATAATAATGTGATACATTGATGGAAAGATCTCTTAGAGCTCTTTCCATCAATGTACGATAACACATTAATCATTATTATAATCAATAAATTTGAAAAATGATCAAGGAAATATGGGTTGATACAAAAATTGGACTTGGCACTGAAAGGGCTAAGGTTACAATTTGGAGCCATCTACATGTTTGGTGCCGTCATGATGATGATCATGCAAACAATATATAGAGGTCCAGACCTAATTTACTGGACGAGTTTTGTAATTTCCGCTATAAACTGGGGACGAGTTGTAGATTCTATTTATTACATGATCCAAAACATCGACACAACGTACATACATCAACAAATGGGAGGCGAAACTACCATCGGCTTCTATAAGACATGCGGTGACGTTTTACGTAACTATTCGTTGTTTGCCGCGTAAAGAAATAGTTCCGGATAAGTAAAGACTCTTTGGCACATTTAGTGGCGTATATTTAATTATATAATTTTTCAAACTCTTCATTCATGATAGATTGTTGGAAAAATATTGGAAGCCATAGTATTTTGAGACATAGCATATGGAATGCTAATAGACCAAAAACCGGAAGTCAAAGGTCACCTGGCACTATTTCCTGTTATTAAACGAACGTTTAATATCACAATTTATAGAATGGGTTTATTGAATGGAATAAGGGTAGAATCATGTAATAAAATAATACATGTAACATGTAATAGTAATTTAACGACAGCAGTTTTACGTCCCATGGTATCAAATTCTCTTGTTGGCTTCTTTATTTCTAACATGCTGCCTCAGCAAATAATGAAGTAATTCTCATGATGGGAGTTTAACTTGTTACAGTAATGCCCTAAATAATCGACTCCTTAACCACTCTCACTGAGAGCTTTCCGATGAATGGCAACAAGCCATATTTCCGACTAAATTCTGAAAAATTACCCATAATTCTGCTGTGGTTAAGGAGTCGATTATTTAGAGCATTACTGTACATGTACATGAATATAATTCTCTTGTATGCTGTTTTTATTTCAATCACGCAGTACTAGTAATTCCAGGATGGGAGTTACTAGTACTAGTCTAGTACATGTACATGTATGGTACATTTCACAGGGAATCACATTTACTAACTCTTGTTCGCCGTTTTTATTACAATCACGCAGCCTCAGCAAATAATGTAGTATTTCCAGGATGGGAGTTACTAGTACATGTACATGTATGGTACATTTCGTAGTTAATCACATTTACTAACTCTTGTTGGCCTCTTTATTTCTAACATGCAGCCTCAGCAAATAACTAAGTAATTCAATTTCCAGGATGGGTATTTTTTATGAACATGGTAACTCATGTTGGCCTCTTTATTTGCGATATTTTTTATGAACATGGTAGCACATTAGGTAACTCATGTTGGCCTCTTTATTTGCGATATTAGGTAACTCATGTTGGCCTCTTTATTTGCGATATTTTTTATGAACATGGTAGCACATTAGGTAACTCTTGTTGGCCTCTTTATTTCTATCACTTAGCCGGAATGCAGCCTCAGCAAATAATGAAGTAATTCCTGGATGATATTTTTTATGAACATGGTAGCACATTAGGTAACTCATGTTGGCCTCTTTATTTCTATCACTTAGCCGGAATGCAGCCTCAGCAAATAATGAAGTAATTCCTGGATTATATTTTTTATGAACATGGTAGCACATTAGGTAACTCATGTTGGCCTCTTTATTTCTATCACTTAGCCGGAATGCAGCCTCAGCAAATAATGAAGTAATTCGTGGATGATATTTTTATGGCCCTGGGTGATGTTCACCCTTTTAATATTGACTGTAATGCACTGACTGTGGTATCCCCCATCTGTCCATGTTAGTTTATGGGGCATGCTTCAGCATGTGTTTTATTGTTTATGGAAGCACTGATGAACTCCCCCATGGGGAGGGTATCATATAACAATTAAAAGGTCAGAGCATGTCTAACCATGTCTAACCATGTCTATATATCAATCAGGATAATAGGACTCAGGTACCATGCTGCCAACAGCTTCCATATACCAATGTCAGTACTGATACTTTAACCCTTTACCCAACAAACCGGCCAAAACCGGCCAAATAAAGCTTCAACAGCCTAAAATATCTTCGGTCTGTCTCAATAGAACCATACAAATATGGATATCATTGGAACCGGCTCCTTGACCACATTGTGATAGTTACAGTTAGCCCTGTGCCAATGCATTCTCTTATATATGCGAGTCGACCATAGGTCGCCTCGCATATATAAGAGAATGCATTGGCCTAAATAAATTTTTTTTTTACCATTTTTTCTTACATTCTTTAACAATTTTATAATTTTTAATGTGTTAAGCCAATGCATTCTCTTATATATGCGAGGCGACCTATGGTCGACTCGCATATATAAGAGAATGCATTGGCACAGGGCCCTTCTGTTGGGTAAAGGGTTAAGGCAATTACCAATGTTCAGGCTCAGCTCATTACATCCAATATCAGAACTACTAGTAAGAGATCTTGCAGTCAACTATAATTTTCCATGTTCCATTTTGGTGCAAAAATAGTTAAATTAAAAATATTTGTGTTTCGGGTTTCCAATCCGACCCAAATTTTAAACCTCCTACTTGAGTATATACCCTACACATTATTTCATGGTTTTCATGAAATTTTCGGAAATATTTTGTTAAAACAAAAACAAAAACATTCAAATGTCCCAGAATTGGTTTGTTTCAAAATGTGATTTTTTCAACTTTCTGACATTTTTATTGTTAAAGGTACTCAATCCGATCAGATGGTCCCCATACCATCAAGATACAACAACATTTCTTCAAAATACACTTTAGTTATCAGAATCGATTCATTGCAACAAAATAATGCTAACAACTGTCAACTCTATCAAATTTCCCAAAACTTGTTATTTATCAACAATTTGTTCAACAAAATATATTTTATGGCTGTATTATCACCAATGAATCACAAAATTTGACCGTATTACCACTTAATTTTAGAGATATACATCTTCATCCGCAAGTTTGTCCGAGACCCTCCGTTTGACCACGTGTTTCAGGGCCACATATTATTACACATCTCGAGAAATAACAAATGTCAAAAATCAATATCTGATCACTCTGCGCTTTGATGGGTGGGTTTCTCGACTCGAATCAAATATTTTTTACCCCCGAAGCCAAAGAAATAGTAATTTAGGCGCGTCTGATCGGATTGAGTACCTTTAATTGATGTGGTCTCTAGATACTAGTAGCATAAATTCCGTCAGATGGTGCACCAGCTTAATTATTAAGTAGTTTTCTGTGTACATGTAGGTCCATCTAAGCTTTCCGTCTCCTAAGATAGCTGAGGCCTGGAAACCCAATAAGATAAAGTTTCAGAATTGTTTATCAATCTGATTTATTCCTCTGACCCATATATTTTTGCAATTATGAATTATTCTCCCCCAAAACCTACAATCAATATCTCTGAATTTTCTAGTTATACAAATGTCAGTTCAGTTGGCTACAGTTCACGGTGCCAATAATTCTTATGAAGACAATGTTTGTTTTGTCCCTATCCCGATTTCCCCTGAATTAGTTCATACTTCTCAATGGTACATGTCAAATACTAGTATATCTTTTATGTAGATAGATAGATTCTCTCTCAAACAAGCCTGATTATTGTGTGTCTGTCATTAGAATTTGTTTATAATTAACAGATAGATTTTTACCCTGTGCCAATGCATTCTCTTATATATGCGAGTCGACCATAGGTCGCCTCGCATATATAAGAGAATGCATTGGCCTAACAATTTTTTACAATTTTAATATTTTTTTCTTGTATTCTTTAACAATTTTATAATTTCACCCATACAGAGCCCCAGACAAACATGAGCAGACGACACTCTTCTATATGCTTCTATATATGTGTGGGGCTCCCTGCAGGGTAATGGATGTTTTTTATTTTATGTCCTAAAAATTGTAAGAAACATTTATTTAAAAAAAATGATAAAAAATTGTTAGGCCAATGCATTCTCTTATATATGCGAGGCGACCTATGGTCGACTCGCATATATAAGAGAATGCATTGGCACAGGGTAAAAATCTATCTGTTAATTATAAACAAATTCTATAGTGGGCTAGCATCACCAAATTAACCCTCTTGGGACCTCATTCTGCTCAGGCCTACTGATAAGATTGAAGTTCCCCAGTTGAAGTTGGTGATGTTCACCCATTAGTCACCTCGATTATGCATTTTATCTTCTGCTAATTAGGGGATATACCACCCCCCCCCCCCCCCCCCCCCCCGGTATATACTAGTACATGTAGAAACTTCCCAGACTTCCCAGACAGGAAAAAGTAATAAAAACAATGTTAACTTGAGACTATAGCTACTTCCCAGAAGATGAGGCTTAAGCAGAATGAGGTTCCCAGAGGGTGAATTTGGTGATGCTAGCCTGCTAAATAGTGTCACTAAATTCACCCTCTGGGACCTCATTCTGAAATGATAGACACACTAAACTCAGACTTGCTCAAAACCCAAAGTCGGGATTTTTTTTACCCTGTGCCAATGCATTCTCTTATATATACTAGTATATACTAGCATATACTAGTATAAGAGAATGCATTGGCTAACAATTTTTTATCATTTTTTAAAAATAAATTTTTCTTACAATTTTTAGGACATAAAATAAAAAACATCCATTACCTGCAGGGAGCCCACACATATATGGAAGCATATAGAAGAGTGTCGTCTGCTCATGTTTGTCTGGGGCTCTGTATGGGTGAAATTATAAAATTGTTAAAGAATACAAGAAAAAATTATTAAAATTGTAAAAAATTGTTAGGCCGATGCATTCTCTTATATATGCGAGGCGACCTATGGTCGACTCGCATATATAAGAGAATGCATTGGCACAGGGTAAAAAAAATCCCAACTTACGACTGGATTTGATATGGCACATGAGATAATAAATATCCACAAGAGAATCAATATCTGAATTTTCTCGTTATATTATATACATGTATGTGTCCAATAAGTTGGCTACAAAAATCAATATAAAATTAAAAAATAAATACACCAACATTATAATTGAACAAGTTCCAAGTGGACCGGCCAGATAATTACCTACAGGTATTGTTTCCAATACCACATCAAATCACACTCAGAAGTAGGTGCAACTCTGTAACTTTTGCTCCTCAAATTTGCATGGAAATCCCCATTCAAAATTAGGCACTTGACCACCCCCTTAATTATTAACCCTTTCAGTGCCAAGTCCGATTTTTGTATCAACCCATATTTCCTTGATCATTTTTCAAATTTATTGATTATAATAATTTGATACAATGATGGAAAAAATAAATTAATGGTCGAAAACATCAGAATGTGTACCGGGTACATGTACATGTAAATTAGTGTACACTGTGTACGGTACGTGTTTGAGTGAATGTACATGTAACATACTAAAAAAATCTTTCGGAAAAAGTTCTACATCCCAGTTCAATTCTCTACCAATGCCTATGCAAACCAGTCGATTCTTAATGTACTTTTTGGTGATTATGATTCAGTCTTCCGATTAATATGAGATTTAATACTGACCAACAAGGGAATCAATTTCTCTTCTTCATATCGACATCCAATCAGTTGGCTACAAGCCTACAATCCATCCTGTCAATAACAATTCTTATTGGCCAATGTTTGTTATGAACCTGTGCTGACTTCTATTGCCAAACAAGCCTGCAAATAGCGTGTCTGTCATTTGCAGAATGAGGTCCCCAGAGGGTGAATTTAGTGATGCTATCCCGCACAGTGGGCTAGCATCACCAAATTCACCCTCTGGGAACCTCATTCTGCTTAAGCCCTCAACTGCTATGGTAGACCTAGGATCAGATTGAAGTTCCCCAGTTGAAGTTGGTGATGTTCACCTATTGGGCACCTCGATTATGAATTTTATCTTCTGCAAATTAGGGGATATAGAAACTTCCCAGAATGGAAAATCTAACTAAAATCAATGTTAATTTGGGACTATAGATACTTCCCAGAAGATGAGGCATAAGCAGAATGAGGTATCCAGATGGTGAATTTGGTGATGCTAACCCGCTTTGCGGGATAGCATCACTAAATTCACCCTCTGGGGACCTCATTCTGCAAATGACAAGACACGTTATTTGCAGGCTTGTTGCCAAATACTGTAAAGTGACGGCCACGAAACTGGAATAATAATGATTTTGTACAGCTTCTTGTATTGTATAAAAAATACAGAATTCTTCAACAAGCCGTCTTCTACAAAACCATTAAGTTGGTTGATACCATTATTTTTTGGCGATTATGAATATGTTTCCCTCCATACCCTAAAGTACTACCATAGTAAGAACCCGAGATTAACAATCTACAATGGAATCAATTTTACTTCTTTATATTGACGTCCAATCAGTTGGCTACAGACAACGCGGTGTCAATATTTCTTATTGGACAATGTTTGCTATATTAACCCTTTACCCAACAAACCGGCCAAAACCGGCCAAATAAAGCTTCAACAGCCTAAAATATCTTCGGTCTGTCTCAATAGAACCATACAAATATGGGTATCATTGGAACCGGCTCATTGACCACATTGTGATGGTTACAGTTATGCCCTGTGCCAATGCATTCTCTTATATATGCGAGTCGACCATAGGTCGCCTCGCATATATAAGAGAATGCATTGGCCATTTTTTCTTACATTCTTTAACAATTTTATAATTTTTAATGTGTTAAGCCAATGCATTCTCTTATATATGCGAGGCGACCTATGGTCGACTCGCATATATAAGAGAATGCATTGGCACAGGGCCGTTCTGTTGGGTAAAGGGTTAATCCCGTTCGTATGTCCCGTGAATTGGACTATCATTCACAATCATGTTATCCGGCCTGAGTTTATGTGCCAATACGGGTACATATAACTCTTAAGGCTATCAGAACTGTTTGATTATTTATATATAACAAAGTCAATAATGTTCAATCATCGGCATCTGGGTTTCTCTTCCTGTCGTCTGCTTGGTTTAGAGTCTTCTTCCGTCTTCATAGGTTGTGTGTGTCTGCTTGTCTTCTACTCGGTTGAGTTCCGGTTGAGTTCGTCTTCCTGTCGTCTGCTCTTCTTCTTCCTCCGTCGGCGCATCAGTGGGGCGTTGTTAGAAATACAAGAGCATAATGTTTACCTTGTATTTCCGTCCATTGCTCCACTCTGCTCTTCTAAGCGTCCGAGGGTTCGTGATGATCGCTTGTGTTGGTCAGATAGAAACTGGTTAGAACTGTCTTCTCATGTCGGCTTGTTTCTTCCTAAAATACCCAGTGTCTGCTAATGACGGCCATGTGTATTTTCACGGCGCGTCGGTTCATCGTACTTAGGGTAATTGAGTTATCGTCATCTCCCCATGGGTCCTATTAACTCTCCTGGTTTCAGTAGCTTTCTAGGCGATACATCTGGTCTTGCTAATCCTCAAGACCGTGTTCTGTTTACTCCACAAATCATTTCCCTATGTTATTGCATGGACGCTCGCTAATTCGATTTGGTGCTCAGTACTTGCGATCTAGATGTGGTCAACAGCGACGCTGATATGTTTGGTAATCGAGCGCCCCTCTGACAGAGATTTCCTATCTTCTTCCCGGGTTGAAAGTTATGTCCCTGTGGTTGTCTTGGCACATTACTCCTTCACTTTTTCGATTTAAAGTTGATCTTGAAATCGCAAGTCCAATTCGTCGCTGCGCAGCAGGTCGATGATTCGTCGAAGTGTTTCGCAACAGCGGCATCGGCGATGGATAGCTGGTTCGATGTCGGTCGTCTCCGTGTAGATCGGGTCGTCTGGGCGTCTCTCAGACAACTCCGACCCACTGGCTGTGACTCTTTCGGTGTAAAACTATGATTGAAATTTCATGGCGTCGTCATTTTCGTCATCATCGGATGTCGAGGTATTTTCGTCCTCAATGTCCGAGTATGGGGTAGGTTCTGACAACTGGTCGACCCTTGTTCCACCGCCATGGTCAGCCTGTAATACTCAAACGGATATTTGTGTGAGGTTTGAGAACAAATGACACAGTCAGAATACACAATGGTTAATTTTCCAATTTATCGGTATCGCTTGAGGGTCGTCAGATCGGCCCAATACGAAAATGGAATTTACAACTAATTATATAGATGGATTTGTTGACGAACAGTTTAAACACAAGATAAGTCGGGGTGATTGATTTCAATCATCAAAACTTATGACCGAATGTCGGGATTTATAGTCCCTATTCAACGCTTGCTATAATCATTCTGATGATTATACAACTATAATACCCTGGACATCGTTATGCAACAATTAATATTTGAAATATATGAAATGCATAAATGTCTATATACATGCAAATGATTCTGATATCCGCGCAACAATAATTACGAAGGAAATTCGGAATACATTAATATACGATACATAATTAATACTAATCCAAATCCGCCACAGATGTGGTCAGCTTCTGACGGCTATAATTGGATATACATGTAGGCGTTCCTGAGTGTTGTCCCGGAATAGCGCAGACGGCTTTGGTGCATCCGTCTCCATTGCTTCGTCGATGGGTTCTTTGAACACGGCATTCAGGATATCCTCAGGTCGCTGGTCTAACTGCTTACTATACATAATGGCTAACCTTGGCAACTGATGTTTAACAAATTTCCACCAGAATCGGTGGGTCAAGATAATGAAAATTACTACTGTAACTACGTTACTAGGGCAAAATACTACCATGGCCATCTCTACCATTCATTGGGGTAATACTTTTTTGTTCACTAAGTCAGTCGTGAGCATATTTTCTATCGTGTTTATTTGAGCGGGGTGCGCTTAAACGCAGTAACCCTAAGGGTGGCGGCGTGCACGTCGGCGCGGTGCTCGTTATCTCTCGGCGCGTGATTGTAAAGTTCAAAGCTTTATTTATTAAATCGCCATGCGCACGTGCCGGGTTTCATGGGGCGCGCGACCTGTCATTGATCCGAACATGACTATTTATTCGCGATTCGGTCTGGGGCGTCGGGCTAACTATTTTCAACATTTACGAAGCCAGGTTAGACTCATCAGTCATCAATAAGACAGTTAAAAGTGGGGTCTCATTCATTCCGAAATGAAATCCAGGTAGATAGTTCGGGCGTTTCATTATTATTTACATCACTGCTGCCATTGAGTACAACAGGTTTTTAAATGATTGCTTGGTTCTTATGTCACTAAGCGCTCCATTCATGAGCTGCTTACACTTGCGTGGGGCCTCACGAGGGTTTTGTTCAATGGCGGCCACTTCCATTAACTCATCCTCTGAGCTGTCATCACTCGTAAACATCTTTGTTACTTTGCGCCCGTGTCGACGAGGCGCTGGAGCGCGTCGTGCCTTGGCACTCGGCTCTGGTCTCTCGTCCGTGGACGAGTCAGGGTTTTGTAGCGGCTCTGAGCGTGCGGGTCGCGCTTTTCTACGCTGTAAGCGCATCTTAAGCTCGCTTAAAGGGACATCTTCGTCATCGGAGTCCGAACATTGTCTCCGATATCGAGCGATTACATCATCTGGTAATGGTTCTGTTTCATCGCCAGAAGACCCACCCACAGGGTTAGGGGCAGGAACGTCGCTATCTTCGTCTTCGGGGGGAACAACATACGTTTGAGCACGCTTGTTGTTGTCAGTTTTGGGGATTTCCCATTCAAGGTTGGCCTTGCGCATGTGTTCAGCATGGGATTGTGTGACTTTCCCAGTTAATTGATTCCTTACCTCGAAAGTAACGGGCGTTATTTGCTTGGTTATGCGGAAGTAAAGTTTCCATTTGCTTTCAAGTTTGCTTTCTCGTAAATGATTCTTCACATAGACGGCCTCGCCAATCTCGAATTTGGTGTCTGTGGCCTTTTTGTTAACTTTCGCTGCTTGTTGGCGTTTCGCCTGTTTCACGTGTTTGTGTACCATCATAAATGATTTAGGCTGTTGCTGTAATGTTATTTGACAATAACCTTTCCCAGCACGATTGCGTCTTCGTCCATACGTGACTGATTTTCCAACTACACTGCCGCGCCGTAGATAAACGGTTTTATTAGTGTTGTTCACAAGTAGCAATGGGACTTGATGTCTTTTACCTAGTTCCGAAATCGAATTCCTTACCTCCAAACCGGGTTTTGATGCTAGGTAACCTTTCTTGATTTGGGCAACCTCTATTAATGTCGACTTGTGAAGAGAAGCTAAGTTTTTTGATTTTCCCATACATAAAGTCGATGTTCGGGGCTTTAAACTAACTTTGCTGGTTAATCTCAGAAGGGAAGCGATATGCGCATCTGCTTCCAAGGGGACATACACGTCACTGATCTTGAGGCATCCCAGGTCATAATATAGTCTGACCCCCCGAGAGGTCAACCAATCCCTCCCCAAGATCATATTCCGGGTCATATCATTCGCCACATAAAATTTATGGGTTAATTTTAGTTTCGCCATTCTGAAGGTCAGTTCCACGCTACCAAGTACGCCCAGTGACTTCCCATTCACGGAGCTAAGGTTGATGTGTTCCCTAGTTAGTTTTGGTCGGAACTGTAATGCGTCATAGACGCGTTTGTGAATCAATGATACTTCCGCTCCACTATCCACTAATGAGCGATATTTATTTTTACCTATTCTGACTAAACACGAGCTGGGGTTCCCTACAATATTTATGTTATATTTCCTCCCATTTGTGGCCTCAATGAGAGGATTCCTTAGTTTTTTGCATATGTGGGCGGGGTCATCATTCGTGGTGGTTCGTTTAATGTCGGATATCTCCGGCTGTGTCGCGGTGTATCATGGGATATGTCACGTGATCGGTTCGGCTGATCTCGGCGGATTCCCCTAGGTGGCGTTACTGGCGTGTTCCATTGCTTTTGCTTCGAATCTCCGGATTTAGAGGGGCAATTTCTAGCCAAGTGATTACTGTTGCAACCCCAGCAAGATACGTGCCTTCTGTTTTCGGTCTTAAAGGGGCAGTCGCGAGCGAAATGGTCACCTTGACACGTCCAACATTCGACTGTTCGTGGTTTAATCACCGCTTCGACATGCACCTGTCTCGGGCGTGATCGGTGTTCACGGGTCGTGTGGTCATCGCGTGCGCATATATCGCAGGTTGTTCTCGCGCGTTTGTTTCTGAAACTATCGATTTCCATTGCTTCCGGTTCGTTTTCGTTGTAATTTTCGCGGCCCGTTCGTAGGTTGAATACCCGTCGGATCCCCATTTCCCGCATGGCGATGTCGGCTGCCAATTTTAGTGTCTTCGGCGCATCCCTGATCAACTTCATTTTCAAACTGTCGCTTCTTAAAGCGTCAATATAAAACCCTACGAGTTGGCCTTCAACCGCGTTGATCCCGCCGGGCTGCTCTCGGTATGCCACAATCGCGATCTCCAAAATCCGTTCGGCAAGCACATGTAAATTTTCGTTTTGTTTTTGCTTGATTTTTCTTAGCATCGAAAAGGCGAATTGAATGTCATTTATCTCGGCAAATCGACTAGATAATTCAGTTTTTGTGTCTTGCCACGTGGCGTTAGGATTCGTGGCCAAATATCTTTGTAAAAAATCTGATACGGGGCCCGTCGCGCTCTGAAATGCCATATAGGGCTTCTTTGCTTCGTTAGCGCCGGTTAGGATCGCGCATTTTTCTATCGACTTGACCCACCCGTGGTATTTCGTGGGGTCCCCGTCAAATGACGTCACTACCTGTGTCACCGTAGTCATGGCCATTGCAGCAATTTGAGAATTGATAGATTCTGTTAATGGGGCGAGAACACCAGCTGATTGTTGTTGTTGGGTAGCCATTATGATAATAAACAATTAGACTCACGTTTTGCGAATTTTCCCACACTGTTTCTGTGCACACTGTTCCTCTTCTGGCTTCACGTTGTGTCTGTGATTAGCGTTCAGATCCTGGCTCGAAGGCACCAGTTAAGAGATATGTGCCAATACGGGTACATATAACTCTTAAGGCTATCAGAACTGTTTGATTATTTATATATAACAAAGTCAATAATGTTCAATCATCGGCATCTGGGTTTCTCTTCCTGTCGTCTGCTTGGTTTAGAGTCTTCTTCCGTCTTCATAGGTTGTGTGTGTCTGCTTGTCTTCTACTCGGTTGAGTTCCGGTTGAGTTCGTCTTCCTGTCGTCTGCTCTTCTTCTTCCTCCGTCGGCGCATCAGTGGGGCGTTGTTAGAAATACAAGAGCATAATGTTTACCTTGTATTTCCGTCCATTGCTCCACTCTGCTCTTCTAAGCGTCCGAGGGTTCGTGATGATCGCTTGTGTTGGTCAGATAGAAACTGGTTAGAACTGTCTTCTCATGTCGGCTTGTTTCTTCCTAAAATACCCAGTGTCTGCTAATGACGGCCATGTGTATTTTCACGGCGCGTCGGTTCATCGTACTTAGGGTAATTGAGTTATCGTCATCTCCCCATGGGTCCTATTAACTCTCCTGGTTTCAGTAGCTTTCTAGGCGATACATCTGGTCTTGCTAATCCTCAAGACCGTGTTCTGTTTACTCCACAAATCATTTCCCTATGTTATTGCATGGACGCTCGCTAATTCGATTTGGTGCTCAGTACTTGCGATCTAGATGTGGTCAACAGCGACGCTGATATGTTTGGTAATCGAGCGCCCCTCTGACAGAGATTTCCTATCTTCTTCCCGGGTTGAAAGTTATGTCCCTGTGGTTGTCTTGGCACATTTAGTGTGCCTGTCATTTGCAGAATGAGGTCACCAGAGGGGAAATTTAGTGATGCTATCCCACACAGCGGGCAATCATCACTAAATTCACCTTCTGGGGACCTCATTCTGCTTAGTCCCCATCTTTGGAAAGTTTCTTTATTAGCAAATTTCTATAGGAACTTCTTCACAAAGATTCACAAAGATTCTATTTCTTTTTTAGTTCAGTTTTTCTATATCCCCAAATTGGCAGACGACACATTGCATAATCGAGGTTCCAAATGGGTGTACAGCACAATATTCACCATTTGGGAATTTCAGTCTAATACTTCAGCATCCTAGGTCTCCCACAGCAGTTGAGGCCTAAGCAGAATGAGGTTCCCAGAGGGTGAATTTAGTGAGGCAAGCTGGCTATGTGGGATAGCATCACTAAATTCACCCTCTTGGGACCTCATTCTGCTAATGACATGCAGACACACGAAACTCAGACTTGACTATCGTTTACAATGGTATAATGTGTAGCCCATCGATGTTGTGTGTATTCCAGCAATTTAATGTGTGTTCTTATTCCAATCTTGTTCCGTTACTTTTAGAGGAAATGTCGATACTCATATCATATGTCTTGTAACAAATCATTGAAATGGTTTCTCAGAGTCTGATTAAGGCTTCACACATGATAAAAATAGTAAATCATGTATTTACATGTACATGTGAATATCTACAGTAATGCTCTAAATAATCGACTTCTGAACCACAGCAGAATTATGGGTAACTTTTCGGGATTTAGTTGGAAATATGGCTTGTTGCCATTCATCGGAAAGCTCTCAGTGAGAGCTTTCTGATGAATGGCAACAAGCCATATTTCTGACTAAATCCCGAAAAGTTACCCATAATTCTGCTGTGGTTAAGGATTCGATTATTTAGAGCATTACTATACAATGTACATGTACTGTACTATAGTACTCTACTGTACTCAAAAACCCCTGCTGTAATACTCTCTAATGTCTAAAACAATGTTAAACAACAGTCAATCAAGCAATCACAATCAATCAATCAAGCAATCACAATCAATCAATCAAGCAATCACAATCAATAATCAATCAATCAAGCAATCAATCAATCAAGCAACCACAATCAATCATCAGGCAATCAAATACATGTACCCTTCTGGACAAAACAAGTGTCCACTTAACTGCGGTGCCATTCGGCATGGTGTATTTGCCACGGTGTTCTTTCATCAAACCGAAAAAAGACAATACAAACCAGAAATCTAACCACGGTGTACATGCCATTCGACCGTGATCGTAGTTGCCTTTCGGCCGCAGTGAACTTGCCGTTTGGCCGCAGTGTACTTGTCGTTCGGCCGCGGTGCTCAACTGCAGTTACAAACTCTGACACCGCAGTCAAACGGCAAATACACCGCGGTGGCAATGGACAAAACCCTGGCAAACGAATACATGTACATGTATGCCAGTTCTCATTCATTTGTTGTCAGATCTTCAAATACCCTGTGTTTCTGCTCTGACTGTTCCAATGTGCTGGGGCTTTATGAGAATGGACACATGTTTCTGCTCTGACTGTACCAATGTGCTGGGGCTTTATGAACCAGGAGAATGAGATCCAGATGTGTCTGTCAGTGAACAGGTGATCCATCTCTGATCTCTGGTAAATGGTTGATTTTGTTGGAAGTGGTAGTTCCCAGCTACTCTGATAGTTCTACCATGAATCTCTACTCTAGCTAACACCCGTAGAGTACATATTCCACCACTGCAAAACCTTGGAACTTTTTGAAGTTTTGACAGGGAACGTTATAAAGTTGAAAACATAAAGCAGGGAATATATTTCTTAGTTTAGTTGGAAATATGGCTTGTTGCCATTTAATCGGAAAGCTTTCACTGAGCTTTCCGATGAATGGCAACAAGCCATATTTCGGACTAAATCCTGAAAAATTACCCATAATTCTGCTGTGGTTAGGGAGTCGATTATTTAGGGCATTACTGTACCATAGTACTCATTGAAATGAGCAAACTTGTTTAAGACTCAAATAAAAACAATAAAACTGTTATCCTGTTCAATGACCCCCCCCCCCCCCCCCCCCTGTCTATGTGGAGTGTGTGATTATGGCTCTTCTATAATCTGCGAATCTGCTTTGGTGATCTCTGCTTCTATCTTGATCAGTGTCGGACCACTTGAGATTTTATCACTGATTTCCAGTGCAGGCCCACTATATAGTGTTGTGTGTTCATAACTATAAACATTTCGAGATTGTTTCCAGGGTGTTGTGGGTGCATGGTCAGGCATTGTACCTGTAGTACCCTGCAGTTCAAGAGGTTGAGAGCCAACATGGGAGGAAGCATGCCACATGGCATCATATTTTTATGGTGCACTCCACAAGACACATTCTGGTAAATGTCTTTAATTGTGCTGTGTATATTCATGAGCCCAAACAGTGCTTTTGATTTATACACAAACATATCCACATGTTAATCAAACGGCTTCGGGAGTATTGTGGCTTCTGGAGTATTGTGGCTTCTATTTGAGTGCTGTGTCAGTGATAAGTATCAAACATCAGAGAACAGGATGGGTATCTGGGTACATACATGTACATGTACAGTAATGCCATAAATAATCCACTCCTTAACCACAGCAGAATTATGGGTAACTTTTCAGGATTTAGTCGGAAATATGGCTTGTTGCCATTCATCGGAAAGCTCTCATTGAGAGCTTTATGATGAATGGCAACAAGCCATATTTCCGACTAAATCCTGAAAAGTTACATATAATTCTGCTGTGGTTAAGGAGTTGATTATTTAGGGCATTACTGTACCTGTACAGGTATTGGTACAACTGTGCCCATGCATTCTCTTATATATGCGAGTCGACCATAGGTCGCCTCGCATATATAAGAGAATGCATCGGCCTAACAATTTTTTATAATTTTTTTTAAATAAATGTTTCTTACAATTTTTAGGACATAAAATAAAAAACATCCATTACCCTGCAGGGAGCCCCCCACATATATAGAAGCATATAGAAGAGTGTCGTCTGCTCATGTTTGTCTGGGGCTCTGTATGGGTGAAATTATAAAATTGTTAAAGAAAAAATTATTAAAATTGTAAAATATTGTCAGGCCAATGCATTCTCTTATATATGCGAGGCGACCTATGGTCGACTCGCATATATAAGAGAATGCATTGGCACAGGGTAAAAAAAATCCCGACTTACGACTGGATTTGATATGGCGGGTCACATATGTGCTCTCACTGTGTTTTCCTTGTCCGAAGGCCTCATACTACTCTCACGGGTTACTGGAGTAGTTTCACTTGACAGATATCATATGGATAAATAGGTCAAACTCGTATCTTATCCACTTTATATCTTGATTATTGTTGATATACTGCTAAAAGCTTTTAGTCTATCTGGCCAGAATTATGATTTTATTTATCTCTGAACATTTATTGACCAGTAAACACATCACAGGTGAACCATGAGATAATTAGCTTGTTTTACCCCAGGTACTAACAGGTAAATCTGGTGAAATGACTTCCTAATTGCTTCATAATTGGCTGGTTCTCCATATTTACCCCAGGTGACCCCACACATTAGGCCGATATTAAAGAAATGTTAGGCTATCTTCCCTAAATAATGGAGATATGTTTTAACAAGACAAACAGCAGAAAGCCTATGGTAAATGGATGCATGAAGATCATTCATATTTTATCCAGAACGTTGAAAAATTCTGGGTGTTTTTTTGGAGTCACCTGTCTCAAATTTTTTTTTGGTCCTCTCAAAAACTATATACATGTATTTCGGTTTTACATTGTACAGAGTTTTACACAACAAAATGCTGCAGGCATGATACTACACCTGTATATCGGTACCTGATTATAATTGTCTGAATTTGTATTTCTGTTTTGTCATGATAACATGTATACCTGTATAATTATGAGCTGCAACTTGAACTGACATTGAAACTCCAATATTATCCACTTTCACACTACACTGTACATGTAGTTCACAGGCAAATCTACATGTATGATAGGTATGGTATACTGGTACATGTATAGAGTCTATAGACAGCATCCCTCCCCTTCAAAAACAAAAGAAACATACATGTACGTACTGAGAGCTTTCCAATGAATGGCAACAAGCAATTTTTCCGACTAAATCCTGAAAAGTTACCCATAATTCTGCTGTGGTTAAGCAGTCGATTATTTAGGGCATTACTGCATATCCACACATGGTAGAACAGTACGGCCATCTGTCTGTTGACATCTCTGCTCAATGGTCTTATAGTTTTGATTGGGTCCTAATACAACATTTTTGTATTGGCCTAATACACCCATAGGTATACATTCTTCTCTAATAGCTTCATTATGCCTCATGTCGTTCTGACAGTTTATGTTTGTAAATTGTTTCCCTGACAGACAAGAGTCCTTGTTTGACACCAGAACATTATGTCTTGTGTAGGGAGATAATTTACTCGACAGGTAAATTATCAATTGAACAACAATTGTCTCAATGACTATAGGATGTACCATACCAATGTGACAGTATGGGTGAGGTGACGATTGTAGAGGTACCATACCAATGTGACAGTGTGTGGGGGGGGGGGGGGGGGGGAGGTGACGATCTTAGAGGTACCGTAGATTTAGGGACATCAGAGGAAGAGCAGGGGGCACATTTAACAGCCTTTACTTGACTGGTACAGCTGGTACAGGTACTTAAATATCAATTTAAATACACAAAATTTATTGTCTGAGTGACTATCGGGATGTACTTATACCTATACCAGTGTGACAGTGTGGGGGAGGTGACGATTGTAGTCTGGTGGAGCTGCCAGTTACTCGCTGGTGGCTTTTTCGACTTTTTGAAATTTGTCCGAGCTTTTATTCCTACATTTTTAGGTCAATTTAAAAAAAAAACTTGGGTAAAATATTTAGTCCGTAAGAGCAACAAGCCATACATCTGACTAAATCCTGAAAAATTTCCCATAATTCTGCTGCAGTTAAAGGGTCATTACTGTATTGTTTCATGTAAATGCACTTCCATAGATCGGTCTAATAGCATTTTTGTGATGGATCATACGTATAAACCAATCATCCCCCTTCCTCCACCCCCTCCCTCTGATTCTAGTAGCTGGTGACATAATTTTGCAATCCAAACATGTACCATTGGAACTTTACCAGTATTTAATGGTGTAGGATGTTATACAGTAAGTCTTTGGGAGCCCAGACCATGAGAGCAATTTAGCTGGTGGGCGACATAGATTCTGCTATTAAATCATGTATAGAGTGTTATAGGTGTCTCTGAACTGAGACACTGTGTTTGATAACACTGGCAATTATGCAATGGCTGGTCTGGGAGTCCCTATGTAATCTCATGGAGACCCAAACATTAGGAGCAGTTATCGATTTTTTCCGGCTTCATTTATAGAATTGCCATCCGACTTTTCTATGGAATGTAATACAATCACACTGATTGCTGAGGCGACACCGATTTAAACCAATTATATTCCAATTGTGTTCTGGTAGGGTGTGGTACCTCTCTCTATCTCCTTCACCTTCAATTCTGAGTTTAGTGCACCTGTCATTTGCAGAATGAGGTCCTCAGAGGGGTAGTATCACTAAATTCACCCACTGGGTACCTCTTTCTGCTTAGGCCTCATCTTTTTTGGAAAGTTTCTTTGTCATCAAATTTATATATATAAGAAACTTTTTTGCATAGATTCTATATCTTTTTTAGTTTAGTTTCTCTATATCCCCAGATTGGCAGATGACACATTGCATAATCGAGTTTCCCCAATGGTTGTACGTACATCGCGATATTCACCATTTGGGAACTTCAATCTGAGTCTATGTCTTCCATAGCAGATGAGGCCGTGCAGTTCCCAGAGCATGAGTTTGCTGATGCTAGCCTGCTAAGTGGGATAGTGTCACTAAATTCACCCTATGGGGACCTATATAAATTCTGCAAATGAAAGGCACACTAAACTCAAAAGTATGTGTGTGCCCAAGAATTACGGTAGCAGCCCGGGTGATACCAATGGCAGTCAAAAGATTTAATTACAGTTCAGTGACAGTACTATAAGTACAATTCATCGAAACAATTTCCTTTCTTAATGTAAATTTTTGTAATTTTAATTTCTGACGACAATTATAGTTGTGCAGTTTGAATGGGGGTGAGGGGAAGCGAGGAGTGGTGGGGGTGGTATGCATTTAATATAACCAATCAAATATTCTGACCCCACAATGACCTCACAGAACAGCAATGAACAGTGTATTTGCCATTCGGCCGCGGTGTCAGAGTTTGTAACTGCAGTTGAGCACCGCGGCCGAACGGCAACTACAACGTGGCCGAATGGCAAGTACACCGCAGCCCAACTGTAGTTACCTGGTTGAGCCGCGGTGTGGTTGCATTTCGGCCATGGTGGCAACGCTAACTGCACCGCGGTTAAGTGGACACTTGATTTGTCCAGCAGGGTATGCCTGTAACTTACTTCTATTTGTAAAAAAAAAGCTTGACACATGGATAGACAGGTCTGCCACCCAAGTGGAGAAGGGGTGGTGGGTGGGGTTAGGAGAAGCAAGGAGTGGGAGGATTATGTATTTAAATTCTACCCCCCCCCCCCATGATCTCACAGAACGGCAATGAACTGTTACTGCAGTGTAAGTATGCATGTAACTTCTGTTTGTAAAAAAAATGCTTGACACATGGATAGACAGGTCTGTCACCCAAGTGGAGAAGGGGTATGGGGGTTAGGGAAGCGATGAGTTGGGGTGGGTGGGTATGCATTTAACCCTTTGAGTGCCAGGGGCCGATATTATCGGCCCTAAACCTACACAATAAGTCTGTTAAAGAATATAATAAAATATATTAAAATTGTAAAAAATTGTGAAAAAAAAAAAAAAAAAAAAATTATTAAGCCAATGCATTCTCTTATATATGCGAGGCGACCTATGGTCGACTCGCATATATAAGAGAATGCATTGGCACAGGGTATATGGGTTAATACAAAAATCGAACCTGGCACTCAAAGGGTTAATATAACCAAGCAAATATTCTGCCCCCCCCCCCCAAACATATCACAGAACAGTAATGAATTGTTACTGCAGTGTAAGTATGCCTCTAACTTCTGTTTGTTAAAAAAATCTTGACACATGGATAGACAGGTCTCAACTTTAATGACTTGTTTCCTCTGACCCATATGAAACCGAGATAACATCATGGTCTTTGTCCTTTGTTGGGGGTACAACCTTGTTTGTTTTTACCACTTGACTTATAAACTTATTTACAATACATTTCAGGTTTAAATGGGAGGGGGTCAATTTTAAATAGATAGACTTGACTTACTGAAGGTGTTTTAAAGGGGTACTCTACACTAAATCCGGCCATTTATGGGACCATCTCCTTTTATAGTCAACAGAATATACATGTACA
The DNA here is from genome assembly GCA_032622095.1 of Siphonodentalium dalli. Lineage (NCBI taxonomy): Eukaryota > Metazoa > Mollusca > Scaphopoda > Gadilida > Siphonodentaliidae > Siphonodentalium > Siphonodentalium dalli. Next base: position 2,112,885 of record CP136068.1, read on the forward strand.
TGTACTCAATAAATGAATTCAATTTTACCATAGTACATGTACATTGGGTTAGATTTTGTAATGATTTCCCACCATGATAATTTCTTGGGCCAATTTCTTTAATTTGTCATTCAGACCATATGAAAAACCAACAGATTTTTTTAACATTGATAAATGACTTCTTTTTTATAGTTTATTTGTTGTTGAAAAACAAAAACAATTTTAGAGTAGGAGGTTCAAAATAGGGTTTCTAGGGAAACGCCAACCACAAATATGTTTTTCTTTAGCCTTAAATCAATGCAAAACAGTCTGGAACCCTTAAAGGGGTGCTGTACACTAAATCCGGCAATTTATGGGACCATCTCCTTTTATACTCAACAGAATACATGCAATAAATGAATGAACTTAGGCATGGATTAGTGCAAAATATAATCAAGCCTGAAAATAGCGTGTCTGTCATTTACAGAATGAGGTCCCCAGAGGGTGAATTTAGTGACGCTATCCCGCACAATGGGCTAGCATCACCAAACTCACCCTCTGGGAACCTCATTCTGCTTAGGCCCTTTACTCTAAAAATGTTTTTGTTTTTCAACAACAAATAAACTATAAAAAAAAGAAGTAATTTATCAATGTTAAAAAAATCTGTTGGTTTTTCATATGGTCTGAATGATAATTAAAGAAATTGGCCCAAGAAATTATCATGGTGGGAAATCATTACAAAATCGAACCCAATGTACATGTACTACTGTTATGCCCTAAGTAAATGACCCATTAACTGCAGTTATAATCCGTTTACAACTGCGGTTAAACCGTAACCGCACTGCAGTTATTTGCCATAACTGCGGTGGCATCGCAGTTACATGCGGTTAGTTAACCGCAGTTAATAACCCTTAACTGCGGTTACACTGCATGTAAACGTTAACCTTCCGGTATTTGAATATTTAATGGGAAAGAGAGGGGTACTACCCATGCATCTACAAGTGTATGTTATAGTTTTGTGTTTTAACGATCACGGCAAAGTGGTAACTTCATAATCGACCAGGAGTTGATTGTATGTTTTTGTTATCACCATCGGTACTCAACACGATATATTTTATGTTTTAATCCCGACTTGTTGAAAACTGTATAATTTTGACGTATACATGTATGTTCTAGTATATGTCCGTTGTTCGGCTTGAGAAAAAATACATGCTTATGTTTGAAGCAAAGTAGAGTGCTGAATTTAATACTAGTAATAGTACATACGCAATTCGCGAATCTAGCTGGCGTGTCACGTTTGTAGTTAATTATGATTATAGCAACGAATGCAAGATCGGAAAACTTAAATATCGGTTTCCGATATCCGAATAATGCCCGACGTTTGAAGAGTGCGGTTGTTCCGTTTAAACGCATTTTTGTGTCCCTCACTTTACATTTATGATGCATGTGTGGGACTCTAACCCCCACTTTATATTATTATATAATTATCCACTCGAATCCGTTTGAAATTCAGTGGCCATTTGATCCGTTTTTTCCGTTTTGCGGTGGTTCCATTTTAAACGCGTTTTCCTTACATTGAAAGTGACCGGCACTCGTCAGCTAAATTGTCGAATAATAAATTTATTCGGTTCTCTTGCGTTTTAAACACATCTTATAACCGCGGTTAGGTTAAAACGGAACGCAGTTAAACTGGGGTGCCACTTCAGTTAGATGGGCCATTTACTTAGGGCATAACAGTATGGTAAAATTGAATTTCTCAGAATTGGAATTATGCATCCCAAAATAGACCTTCTTGCCACATTCTTAGTTATAGTATGGAAAACTCCCAACAAATCCTATTTTCCAAAAGCATATCACACCGCTGAATATTATATTGGTAGCAGAGCTTTCGGTCGCCATATGGTCTAAATGATAAATTACAGAAATCAACTTGAAAAATTGCCATCATGGGAAATTGCCAGCATATGTTCTCCACAGATAACTTTATCAATAGTCATCAGCTCATTAATATGTAAATAATTGCTCTAATTTGCATAAACTGATGAGCTGATTTTAATCAATGTGCACATGTTGCTTGACACTGGTTGATCAAAATCAGCCTTAATTGCTCCCAAATCCATTCAATTGTTTTGATAAATTATTAAACGGGATATTCATAGCAGTGGATTTTTCCAATAATCGTTGACACTTTATGGTCAGCGTGGCCCGATTACCCCTGGACGTGACCTCTGTCATGACGAGTCATTGATGACTAATGCTGGACCATGTCCATGTGACAAATGGAACATTCACCGACTGCCCTCTGCTAATTGTTTGTCCGTCTAAAGTGATATTGAAATACTTGAATGATTGTTTGCGGTGTTTAGTCATAGTGATAATATAGTGATACTCTATACAATGATGATCTTTAAGTGTTTGTAAGTGTTTAAGTGTAGGTATCAGCGTTTAGTCACAGTGATACTCTTCAACGATGGGCTTTAATCCTTTGAGATGAGATCGGCCCCAATTTACAGTCTGTAAAATCGGCCCAAAAAAAATAAAACATTATTTTTTTATTTTATTTTTAGATTTTTTTGTTTTTTGGGTTGAATTTTTTTTGGGTATGCTTAAGCATGATATAGCGAATTTAAAAACAAACTGGTTAAAACCTTAGGGGCATGTTATAACTCAAAACTATCACCAAGTATTCATAGTCATAATTTTGATGCCCATGAAAAACGTAAGATTCCCTGGCACTAAACCTACAAAATAAGTCTGTTAAAGAATATAAGAAAAAATTATTAATATTGTAAAAGATTGTAAAAAATAATAACAAATGATGAAAAATTGTTAGGCCAATGCATTCTCTTATATATGCGAGGCGACCTATGGTCGATTCGCATATATAAGAGAATGCATTAGCTCAGGGTATATGTGTTGATACAAAAATCGGACCTGGCACTGAAAGGGTTAAGGACATATTATGTACTTGTCCGAGTGCACTAAACTGTAAGTTACATGTAGTACTCAGGCACTCTACATTGGAGGAATGTAGCATTCTACCAACCTCGCCGAAAATCTCAAGCAAATTAACTGTACTTCTTCAAAGAAAACGCTCATGAATGTAGCATTCTACCAACCTTGCCGAAAATCTCAAGAATGTAGCATTCTACCAACCTCGCCGAAAATCTCAAGAATGTAGCATTCTACCAACCTCGCCGAAAATCTCAAGAATGTAGCATTCTACCAACCTCGCCGAAAATCTCAAGCAAGTTAACTGTACTTCTTCAAAGAAAACATTGTTTGAACTATGCTCGTTTGTAAATATATTCCTTCTCGATTCGGGATGGAACTATCGCCGATAAACTAATAAAAATGATTTCGCCATCGAGTATCACTGCATTCACCCACTGTCATTCTTTCTAATATGAATTATAATGTAGCAATTCTTGCATACCGTTACATGTAGTTCAGACATCTTGTTTTCTGCACAAGCCTTGCAATAATAGTGTGTCTGTCATTTGCAAAATGAGGTCCCAAAGGGTGAATTTAGTGGCACTATCCCGCATAGCGGGGCTAGCATCACCAAATTCACCCTCTGGGGACCTTATTCTGCTTAGTCCTCTGGGAATTATCTACAGCCTCAAATTTACAATTTTTTACTGACTTTTCCCTTCTGTCCAGTTTCTTTGCAGTGGGCTTGCATCGCCAAATTAACCAACTGGGGACCAGGGTAGTTTCCAGGCCAGTTTTGGTACCTGTAACAGGTGTGGGCGCCCAAATTCCCGGAGCCCAAAAAACAGTTATAAAGTTACTCCATCCCATACCTTCCCCCAACTTAGGGTTGCAGCCTTCTGAAATGACATTGGCATATAAAACAGGTGTCCCCAAATAATTACTGGAAACTACACTGCTGGGGACCTCATTCTGCTTAGGCCTCATCTTCTGGTAAGTAACTTTTGTCTCAAATTAACATTGTGTTGGTTGCTTTTCCCCTTCTGGGAAGTTTCTACTAGTATATCCCCTAATTCGCAGAAGATAAAATGCATAATCAAGGTGATTTATGGCTGAACATCAACAACTTCAACTGGCTGAACTGGGGAAGTTTAATCTGATTCAGGGTCTCCCATAGCAGTTGATGCCTAAGCAGTGGGGGATAGGGTCACTAAATTCAACCTCTGGGGACCTCATTCTGCAAATTACAGACACACTAAACTCATGCTATCATGTCACCAAGTACTGGTAGAGCTGCAGAACATGGATAATATTAGGGCTTAAGTGATCAATCTGAAAATCTTAACCTACCAGGAAATGATGACAGGCTTTTGCACTCAGACATGTCTGTGGTGTCACTGAGTACACACAGATAACATGCTATAGGACGGTCCATTGATCTGGCATTAATAACACCCCCTGGAATTAATATGCTGGGAATCATTTGCATGAACAGATCAATTGAAGCATGTTTTAGCTCAATGTTAATGGCTGGTAATTAACTGTCCTTCATAATACATGTATTTTCATAATGAAGACCCCCAGACAAGTCACACAGATACGATGAACTTGAGGCAATAAAGACCCGCCCCATGTCAGACAATGATCGTACATTGTAGGTGCTGAAAGCATCCATGGGCAAGTACTCTACTGCCATAAGTAAATGACTCATAGAACCGGGTGGCACCCCAGTTAGACCACATTGAACCCCGTTAGACTTTAAACGTGGTTATAAACCGCAAGACAACCAAAGTATTGTGTGTGGTTAAAACGCATGTAATCATCAACTGGTATGAAACGATAACTTCCAGTACAATTGCGAAACAAATGACACAGTTAGCAGTTGGCTAGTATATCAGCAGTCAAGGAATACATGTATAACCAGGGAACGTTTACTGCATATAATCGCGGTGCCACATCAGTCAAGGAATACATGTATAACCAGGGTACGTTTACCGCATATAATCGCGGTGCCACATCAGTCAAGGGATATAACCAGGGTTCCTTAACCGCATATGATCATGGTGTACCGTATGTCGACCCCGAGACGTAATAATGACACATAGATATGGATACCAATCTTTAATGTATGAAGTATTAGATAATACACAATCAATGTATACAACTACAGTAATGCCCTAAATAATCGACTCCTTAACTTTAGCAGAATTATGGGTAATTGTTCAGGATTTAGTCGGAAATATGGCTTGTTGCCAAAATATGGTTTGTTGCCATTGATAGGAAAGCTCTCAGTAAGTGCTCAATTATAAAACCATTATAAAACCATTATAAAACCATTATAAAACCATTATAAAACCATTATAAAACCATTATAAAACCATTATAAAACCCTTGTAAAACCATTATAAAACCATTATAAAACCATTATAGTCAGTAAATGTGCCAATACGGGTACATATAACTCTTAAGGCTATCAGAACGGTTTGATCATTTATATATAACAAAGTCAATAATGTTCAATCATCGGTATCTGGGTTTCTCTTCCTGTTGTCTGCTTGGGTTGGGATCTTCTTCCGTCTTCATAGGTTGTGTGTGTCTGCTTGTCTTCTACTCGGTTGAGTTCCGGTTGAGTTCGTCTTCCTGTCGTCTGCTCTTCTTCTTCCTCCGTCGGCGCATCAGTGGGGCGTTGTTAGAAATACAAGAGCATAATGTTTACCTTGTATTTCCGTCCATTGCTCCACTCTGCTCTTCTAAGCGTCCGAGGGTTCGTGATGATCGCTTGTGTTGGTCAGATAGAAACTGGTTAGAACTGTCTTCTCATGTCGGCTTCTTCTTCCTAAAATACCCAGTCTCTGCTAATGACGGCCATGTGTATTTTCACGGCGCGTCGGTTCATCGTACTTAGGGTAATTGAGTTATCGTCATCTCCCCATGGGTCCTATTAACTCTCCTGGTTTCAGTAGCTTTCTAGGCGATACATCTGGTCTTGATAATCCTCAAGACCGTGTTCTGTTTACTCCACAAATCATTTCCCTATGTTATTGCATGGACGCTCGCTAATTCGATTTGGTGCTCAGTACTTTTGTGATCTAGATGTGGTCAACAGCGACGCTGATATGTGTGGTAATCGAGCGCCCCTCTGACAGAGATTTCCTATCTTCTTCCCGGGTTGAAAGTTATGTCCCTGTGGTTGTCTTGGCACATTACTCCTTCACTTTTTCGATTTAAAGTTGATCTTGAAATCGCAAGTCCAATTCGTCGCTGCGCAGCAGGTCGATGATTCGTCGAAGTGTTTCGCAACAGCGGCATCGGCGATGGATAGCTGGTTCGATGTCGGTCGTCTCCGTGTAGATCGGGTCGTCTGGGCGTCTCTCAGACAACTCCGACCTACTGGCTGTGACTCTTTGGGTGTAAAACTATGATTGAAATCGCATGGCGTTGTCGTATTCATTTCGGTCCGGGTCGTTATTTTCTATTGTTGGTTGTGGGTGGGGTCGGCATTCGGATTAGGGGTCGTCAGATCGGCCCAATACGAAAATGGAATTTACAACTAATTATATAGATGGATTTGTTGACGAACAGTTTAAACACCAGATAAGTCGGGGTGATTGATTTCAATTATCAAAACGTATGACTGAATGTCGGGATTTATAGTCCCTATTCAACGCTTGCTATAATCATTCTGATGATTATACAACTATAATACCCTGGACATCGTTATGCAACAATTAATATTTGAAATATATGAAATGCATAAATGTCTATATACATGCAAATGATTCTGATATCCGCGCAACAATAATTACGGAGGAAATTCGGAATACATTAATATACGATACATAATTAATACTAATCCAAATCCGCCACAGATGTGGTCAGCCTCTGACGGCTATAATTGGATATACATGTAGGCGTTCCTGAGTGTTGTCCCGGAATAGCGCAGACGGCTTTGGTGCATCCGTCTCCATTGCTTCGTCGATGGGTTCTTTGAACACGGCATTCAGGATATCCTCAGGTCGCTGGTCTAACTATTTTCAACATTTACGAAGCCAGGTTAGGTTTGCCAATAAGCCAGTTAAGGGTAGGGTCGCATTTCTTCTGTAATGGACCCCAGGTCACTGTTTCGAGCACTCTATTATTATCGCTGATAGCAGGGCTTGAAGCGACGGTTTGCCTATTAAGTTGATGCTCGCTCCATTCATGAGCTGCTTACACTTGCGAGGGGCCGGTACGGGCCTAGATTCACGAGGGTTTTGTTCAATGGCGGCCACTTCCATTAACTCATCCTCTGAGCTGTCATCACTTGTAAACATCTTTGTTACTTTGCGCCCGTTTCGACGAGGCGCTGGAGCGCGTCGTGCCTTGGCACTCGGCTCTGGTCTCTCGTCCATGGACGAGTCAGGGTTTTTGTAGCGGCTCTGAGCGCGCGAGTCGCGTCTTTCTACGCTGTAAGCGCATCTTAAGCTCGCTTAAAGGGACATCTTCGTCATCGGAGTCCGAACATTGTCTCCGATATCGAGCGATTACATCATCTGGTAATGGTTCTGTTTCATCGCCAGAAGACCCACCCACAGGGTTAGGGGCAGGGAACGTCGCTATCTTCGTCTTCGGGGGGAACAACATACGTTTGAGCACGCTTGTTGTTGTCAGTTTTGGGGATTTCCCATTCCAGGTTGGCTTTGCGCATATGTTCAGCATGGGATTGTGTGACTTTCCCAGTTAATTGATTCCTTAACTCGAAAGTAACGGGCGTTATTTGCTTGGTTATGCGGAAGTAGGGTTTCCATTTGCTTTCAAGTTTGCTTTTTCGTAAATGATTCTTCACATAGACGGCCTCGCCAATCTCGAATTTGGTGTCTGTGGCCTTTTGTTAAATTTCGCTGCTTGTTGGCGTTTCGCCTGTTTCACGTGTTTGTGTACCATCATAAAGGATTTGTGCTGTTGTTGCAGAGCTATCTGATGGTAATCTTCTCCCGCGTATTTACGCCTGGGTTTTAGGAGATTGTCTATTGGGAACACGACGTCTCGGTTGTACAACAAGAAAAAGGGGGAGAATTTTGAAGTTTCATTTTTGTTAAATCGAATCGCAGCTAGTGCTTGATTTAAATGGACGTCCCACGTGTTTATTTGGTCTGCCACTTTCTTTGAGACAATGTCTTTAAAAGTCCTGTGAAATCTCTCTACTCTACTGTTGCTCTGGGGGTGATAATAAGACGTAGTCACGTGGTGAATGTTCAAAGCCTTCAGAGTGTCCCCTGACCTTGTAATTAATGTTCTCACTGCCGTTATCGGTTATTATTTCTAGAGGGCATCCATGTCGCGGGAATATCTCGTCGATCAAGAGATGAACAACGTTATCGGCTGACTTGTCCTTGACCGGAAAACGCTTCTGCCCACCCGCTATATAAGTCTATGAAGCTGATAATGTAGCGGTTACCCGATAGCGACGTGGGGTAGGGCCCTGATAGGTCCAACCCAATTTTGGCAAAAGGGTAGGGGGGCGTGTCCGTTATTTGCATTTTAGGGGATTGTTTTTGCAGAGACCTGACTTGGCAGGTCACGCACTTTCCAACGTAACAGTTTAGTTCCCTTGTACAGTCTGGGCCAAAAATATTTCGACCTAATCGCATCATGCGTTTTGTCTACTCCCACGTGGCCGTTATCATCGTGGTATTGTTGGATTATGTTGGTTTGAAGATGTGCGGGCACCCAAAGGGGCGTGGGGTCGGTTCTGCGTCAGCACTCGAGAGGTAATAGAGTACCCCGTCAATCATCAAGTGTTTGTCATTCCGGGTGTCCTCGCCTTTGTCGAGGGCCTCCAGAACTGACGCAATTTCCGGGTCTTTCTTTTGTTCCTCAAGCATGTTGAAGCCTGGCTTGTTGAACAGTAGATTAGTAGGTTGGTAAGCCTGACCAATTTGAGTTTTATTCGGGCAGTTCCTTTGGGGTTACCTCGCAGCTTGCGAAGTCTTTGGGTTTTAAATCGAGACGAATTCAAGGCGGCGATTTCCGCTTGGGTCTCGGCGACAGTAAAGTTATTGTCGTTGATATCTACCTCTACTTCTGCCTTCTCTTGTTCCGTATAAGCATTAGGTGGCGTTCGACTGAGCAGGTCTGCGCAGTGATTATCTGGGCCAGCTATGTACTCAATGTTACAGTTATATCCAGTTATGCCCAAAGCCCACTGTTGAATTTTCTTGTTCTGCATGGGGGATTCCAAGAGATACTTCAATGGTTTATGATCTGTTTTTATCGTGAAAGTGGCGTTATGAAGGTAATGGTCCCAACCTTTGTAATGCGAAGTGAATTGCATATGCCTCTTTCTCCACAGTTGGCCATCGGGTTTGAGTATCACCAAGTTTGTGTGAGAGATAATAAATTGGTTCTTCAACGCCATCTGAGCCCAACTGGGTCAGACAGGCACCGATGCAAAGGTCGCTTGCATCAGTATACAATGTATAGGGCGTGGCCGTATTTGGGTAGGCCAGGAGAGGCACTGCCGTGAGATTTTCTTTTAGTTTGTCAAACGAAATTTGGCAAGCTTGGTCCCATTTGAATTTGGCATATTTTTTTTGTAAGCTGTACCAAAGGTTCAGCGATTTGCGAAAATGAGGGGACAAATCTGCGGTAGTAGTTGCTCATGCCAATGAAGGAACGTACTTCTTTTACTGATGTTGGGGGCACAAGCGACCGGATGGCCTTGACCTTGTCGGGGTCAGGTCGGACGCCGTCGGGTATCAATTATAAAACCCAAATACCGTGTTTCTTGCTTTAGGAATTGGCACTTTTTTAATTTTAATTTCAGTGTATGTTGGCGCAACTTGTCAAAGACTTTCTGGATATGTTCCAAGTGTAATTCTAGGGACTCGCTGTAGATGAGGACGTCGTCTAAGTAGGCAATGGCGTAATCACCCATCCCACATAACACCTGGGCCATCAGCTGGGAGAAAACCCCCTCCAGCGTTCCGGAGCCCAAAAGGCATGGAGTTGAATTCAAAAAGACCTCCGGTGGCAAGCGAATGCCGTCTTTTGCTTGTCCTCCTCTGCGACCTGGCACTGCCAATAACCGCTTTTGAGATCGATAGCGGGTGAAGAATTTAGATTTTCCAAGAAGTGCCAAAATATCGTCGATAACCGGAAGTGGGTATGACATAGGTTTGGTTTACGGCATTTAATTGCCTGAAGTCGACGCAAAATCGTTTGGTGCCATCGCGCTTATCAACCATAACAATCTGGACTTGAGTAAGGACTCGAACTCGGCCTGATAATGTCTGCTTCTAGCATATCATTTATGGCAACGTCAACCACCGGTCGTTTATTCAAAGGGGTGCGATACGGGCGAAGTTTTATTGGAGGGTGGTTTCCCGTGTCGATATGCATTTTGACTGTGCTCGTCTGTGTCAGCTCGGTATCTTTGTCGGCAAAGATGTCCGAGTTGGACTTCAACAATTTTATCAGTGTTTCTCGGTATCGCTCTGGGCACGAAACTTCGGCCAAATTTAATCTTTTCTCGCCGGTAGCGCGCGCTGACCTAGAGTTGTCTACCCTGTTATGGCCGGCGCGTCTAAGGGCGTAGCCATCGTCGCGGTAATTACGGGTCGTCGGGAACTGGGAGCTTTGTGACAAAGAGTTAATTTCGCGGCTGGTTCCAGGGTCACACACTACCGTCTTGCCGATTACACTGCCCCGTCGTAGGCGAAACGTTTTGTTCGTGTTATTGACGAGTAATACCGGGACCTTGTTCCTCTTGCCCACCCCAGAAATGGAGCTGCCGATTTCCAGACCGGGTTCTGACGCTAGGTAGCCTGTCTCGATTTGGGCCACCTCTACTAATGTCGACTTGCGAAGAGAAGCTAAGTTTTTTGATTTTCCCATACATAAAGTTGATGTTTGAGGCTTTAAGCTAACCTTGCTGGTCAATCTCAGCAGGGAAGCTATGTGCGCGTCCGATTCCAATGGGACGTACACGTCACTGACCTTGAGGCATCCCAGATCATAATATAGTCTGACCCCCCGAGAGGTCAACCAATCCCTCCCCAAGATCATATTCCGGGTCATATCATTCGCCACATAAAATTTATGGGTTAATTTTAGTTTCGCCATTCTGAAGGTCAGTTCCACGCTACCAAGTACGCCCAGTGACTTCCCATTCACGGAGCTAAGGTTGATGTGTTCCCTAGTTAGTTTCGGTCGGAACTGTAATGCGTCAATAGACGCGTTTGTGAATCAATGATACCTCCGCTCCACTATCAACTAATGAGCGATATTTATTTTTACCTATTCTAACTAAACAGGAGCTGGGGTTCCCTACAATATTTATGTTATATTTCCTCCCATTTGTGGCCTCAATGAGAGGATTCCTTAGTTTTTTGCATATGTGGGCGGGGTCATCATTCGTGGCGGTTCGTTTAATGTCGGATATCTCCGGCTGTGTCGCGGTGTATCATGGGATATGTCACGTGATCGGTTCGGCTGATCTCGGCGGATTCCCCTAGGTGGCGTTACCGGCGCGTTCCATTGATTTCGCTTCGAACCTCCGGATTTGGAGGGGCAATTTCTAGCTAAGTGGTTACCTTCGCAAACCCAGCAAGATACGTGCCTCCGGTTTTCGGTCTTAAAGGGGCAGTCGCGATCGAAATGATCACCTTGACACGTCCAACATTCGACCGTTCGTGGTTTAACCACCGCATCGACATGCACCTGTCTCGGGCGTGATCTGTGTTCTCGGGTCGTGTGATTATCGCTTGCGCACACATCGCAGGTTGTTCTCGCGCGTTTGTTTCTGAAACTATCGATTTCCATTGCTTCCGGTTCGTTTTCGTTGTAATTTTCGCGGCCCGTTCGTAGGTTGAATACCCGTCGGATCCCCATTTCCCGCATGGCGATGTCGGCTGCCAATTTCAGTGTCTTCGGCGCATCCCTGATCAACTTCATTTTCAAACTGTCGCTTCTTAAAGCGTCAATATAAAACCCTACGAGTTGGCCTTCAACCGCGTTGATCCCACCGGTTTGCTCTCGGGATCTCCAAAATCCGTTCGGCAAGCACATGTAAATTTTCGTTTTGTTTTTGCTTGATTTTTCTTAGCATCGAAAAGGCGAATTGAATGTCATTTATCTCGGCAAATCGACTAGATAATTCAGTTTTTGTGTCTTGCCACGTGGCGTTAGGATTCGTGGCCAAATATCTTTGTAAAAAATCTGATACGGGGCCCGTCGCGCTCTGGAATGCCATATAGGGCTTCTTTGCTTCGTTAGCGCCGGTTAGGATCGCGCATTTTTCTATCGACTTGACCCACCCGTGGTATTTCGTGGGGTCCCCGTCAAATGACGTCACTACCTGTGTGACCGTAGTCATGGCCATTGCAGCAATTTGAGAATTGATAGACTCTGTTAATGGGGCGAGAACACCAATTGATTGTTGGGTAGCCATTATGATAATAAACAATTAGACTCACGTTTTGCGAATTTTCCCACACTGTTTTTTTCCACACTGTTCCTCTTCTGGTTTCACGTTGTGTCTGTGATTAGCGTTCAGATCCTGGCTCGAAGGCACCAGTTAAGAGATATGTGCCAATACGGGTACATATAACTCTTAAGGCTATCAGAACGGTTTGATCATTTATATATAACAAAGTCAATAATGTTCAATCATCGGTATCTGGGTTTCTCTTCCTGTCGTCTGCTTGGGTTGGGATCTTCTTCCGTCTTCATAGGTTGTGTGTGTCTGCTTGTCTTCTACTCGGTTGAGTTCCGGTTGAGTTCGTCTTCCTGTCGTCTGCTCTTCTTCTTCCTCCGTCGGCGCATCAGTGGGGCGTTGTTAGAAATACAAGAGCATAATGTTTACCTTGTATTTCCGTCCATTGCTCCACTCTGCTCTTCTAAGCGTCCGAGGGTTCGTGATGATCGCTTGTGTTGGTCAGATAGAAACTGGTTAGAACTGTCTTCTCATGTCGGCTTCTTCTTCCTAAAATACCCAGTCTCTGCTAATGACGGCCATGTGTATTTTCACGGCGCGTCGGTTCATCGTACTTAGGGTAATTGAGTTATCGTCATCTCCCCATGGGTCCTATTAACTCTCCTGGTTTCAGTAGCTTTCTAGGCGATACATCTGGTCTTGATAATCCTCAAGACCGTGTTCTGTTTACTCCACAAATCATTTCCCTATGTTATTGCATGGACGCTCGCTAATTCGATTTGGTGCTCAGTACTTTTGTGATCTAGATGTGGTCAACAGCGACGCTGATATGTGTGGTAATCGAGCGCCCCTCTGACAGAGATTTCCTATCTTCTTCCCGGGTTGAAAGTTATGTCCCTGTGGTTGTCTTGGCACATAAATATACTTCAGATATGTTGTTTGGATATATGCTTACTGGGACAAAACTAGGGAGAAGTGGCCCATTATAGGGAGAAGATGTCTCCCAAGTACAAGCACCTTATGTCAACCCCTGGGACTGAGCCACAGAGAGATGGTCCACCTCACATGGACCACCTGACATACACTAGGCCAAAACGAAGAATACCTGTGTTTAGGGTAACCCGCCCGCCCCTACTCAAAACCTGCCGCCAAATTCCATTTTATCGTTTTTCAAAAATTTCCTCCGACTTCATTTTATTTTTTTGTAATTAGGAATTCGCGACTACGGAATTAGCTTAAACAAGTAAACCATTTCCTTGCAAATATCGTCAATTCACGAAAAACGGAAGTGCTGCCATTGTTGTTGTAGTATATTCGTATTTACCCTCGTCATTGTTCGGCAAACCTCGCCGATTTCTCGAAAGCGGAAACCAGAAAACACATGGACCACCTGACATACACTAGCATGGTCACTGAACACCGGTATCTGTCCCTATCCCCCCTGCTCTGGCATCCC